>CAEFZP010001502.1:0-143681 GCA_903064625.1 Mallotus villosus
ACCATTTGTAAAACGTGCTACAATAAAGGCAGGAAACTGTAGATTATCAAGTCTTTTCTCCTTGTTCTCATTCAGCTCAGCAGCGATTTAACCCCCCCCGACCAGTTGTTTTTAGCTCTTTTGTTAGATGTTGAAAAGACGTCCACCAACGACCACATTTGGACTATAAATAGCTCTTACACGGATGTCCCATATGGACGTCAACATTATACGTGCAGTAGACGTTGAAAAAATCACGTCGCCTGGCGTTACAAAACAGTGGACCTTCAGTGGACTGAAATTTGACGTTCAAAAAATTACATAGAAAAGACGTCACTCCGGCGTCACATGAAAGATTCTCCAAACTCGTACCCGAACACACGGTCGGCAGATCAACGAATCATTGATCCGAAGACTTGGTTAGCAGAAGAACGAAACATTGATCCAAAGACACGGTCGGGAGGTGAACGATTCGTTCCTTCGTTCGGGTACCAGTCTTTGGATAATTGTTCTTGTGACCTGCATAGGCTCAGTACTGGTAGCTAGAGGAAACAGAAATGATTTGTTCATTTCCCGACTGGGTTATCGGGTACGAGTCTTAGGATCATTTTTCACGTGACATGCACAGGCTCAGGAGAGGAAACAGAAATTATTTGTTTACCTCATTCACTTTCACTTGACTTTTCACCAGGTAGGGTGGCGCCCTAGCGCCCTCTATTGACCAGCCGCCACTGTCAGCAGCCAAACCTGGAGCTAGACTAATGAGCTTCCCTGCCCAGTACTCTGATTGGTAGCAAAAGTGTGCTAACCACAGCTAACAGAATGGGTAAAATCTGTACCATATATCAACTGTGTGTGTCTTCTCAGCCCCCCCCCACCTCCAAGAAGAGCCCCCTCCACAGCCCTGTCCATGCGCTCCAAATCGATGACTTCAGAGCTGGAGGAACTAGGTAAGTCAAGCCAGAGTGACCACACTGAACAAACTCAGTCTGTGTATTAGAACCACTGTATATGCGTTACTTAGAACAAAAAAGAAAGAATAATTAAAGTAACATCTATGTTGTTCTCTTCTATGTGTTTTTTCAACACCTCACACCTAAGTGGATAAAGGTATGCATGGAGTACAGCTTGTTCCCTGTCAAACACCCCACCATCCCAAAATAGCTTTCCTCTCACCCTTATTGAGTGTTAATTAATTTATTTCATCAGATGGCTATATTTACTCTGCTTCTGTGTCTTTCAAAAAAGACAGCAGAGGTAAAGTCTGGCAGTGTTTGATCAGGGAGCACAGCAATACATAATCGACCATTTTTATAAACACAACCTGGAACTCAATTAAACCTGGATTGCAGCATACAGTACAGACCTTAAGGGACAAAACTTGATATTAGTTCTGGGGGTAACAGCAGCCATACACCCCTCCAAGCACTGCTTGTGCTTCTTACAAATAAGAGAACCAAGTATTTCTCGGTTTGTTTGCGTTCCAGTCTAATGTACTATATCACAAACCGCACAATAAGACTTTCACTTGATGTCCATAACTACTGAATGTTGTCATATGCCTTGCATGCATTGCCTGACATAACAAAAACATTGACTACATTGGATTAGCGCTTCGATTCACTTCTATTCATTTCAGTTTATTGATTACAGTTATCTATGAATAACTCCTCTTTTCATTTTGTGACTCATCTTGGCTTTGTACCGTCAAGTGGCAGTATTGAGTAGCGGCTTTGATGTATTGTAGGTTGACTAAGGTTTAGCCTCTAGATATTCAACTGTAAAACATTTTTGTTGTTGCTCCATGTTCAAGTGTTAAACGCTACAATATTATACCTGCTTTGGATAATTGCTGGTGTTGAAAGGTCATGTTTTCAGATGTTATACATGTTATATTAAGTGTGTATATTCTCTTATTTTAAGCCACCTTGAGGAAAAAAAAAGGTGAGTATTATGTGAATGTTTTAGATGTTAGTGTGTATGAGCTACCTGGTAGATAATGCTCCACTAGGGTTGTGTCACACTCATAATGCCATGATTTTGCCCATGGACATTTTCTATACCATATATTGTGTTATGGACTAATGACTTATGAGAAGAACCCTTTATGGGATTTTTAAATGGGGGGGTTTCAGAGCACGTTATAATAACCTTGAGAATAACCCGGCAAACTAGGTGCTTTTAAAAAACTTGTTAGCACAGCAGAACACGCCTCGGAACGTCCCGGATTCTTCGCAGGCCCGCGCTGTGTGAAAGGGCAATGCTATTTCCATGCATTATTCAACCTCCTGTCCCTCTTTGTAGAGTTATGCAAGATCAGGAATGAGAGAGGAGGCTCAAACACAACAGATATCTCTGGTTTTACTGCAGGATGTTTCTATCCTCCTCAAACCATCTCTAATCCTCTCTTAGCCAAACGTCTTAATTAGGGATGGGCATAATTAATCGATGCTCGAACATTGCTCGTTAAGAAATGTGTCGATCAATTTATATTGTTATCGATCAAAAGGACGTTGTGTATCCCCGCAACTTCGGTCCCGTCAGAGCGGGTGTTTTCTGCTGCTGGACTGACAGTTACAAGGCTGCGTTCGCGTCTGACCCCCGAGCATGTTAACATGCTTATATTCCTAAACAAAAATATGTAGGCTGGAGGTACTGTATGCTATGGACAGTGGGGACAGTCACCACCGTATGTAGCTAAATCGCTCTTTTTTTTTCTTAATGTGTTGTCTCTCGCTCCGCTTTTATTTCTGCTTGGTGCCTCTTGGAGTCGTTACATTTTGTCAAAACTGTGACATTTTAGCAACAAGTTCAGCCTTATATATGTTCACTAAGGTATTGCTTTTAGATAGGCTAGTTCATGCAATTGTTTCTAAATGTGTGGCTCATCTTTTTGTTGCGAGCCTTTCCGAGCGCCGGCTGCAAGGCATATATGTCGGCCTTTTTTCCCCCCTTTTTTTCAAAGAGTTATACAGTTTTATGCCCACTCTTACTGCCTTGTTTGATTATTGTTGGCCGATAGTAGGCTACTTATTCCTACAGATTGTCTTGTTGAAGCGTTTCCAAAACTTTAAGAGCGCCTGTAGGCGCATTGTTCGGCCGTTACAAGCGCCGCATAGGCCTATAGAAAAAGTTAATGATTAATCGATAATTGCTCGATAATTCTAGCGATGATCGAGCAAGGAAATTTTTTAAAATGCCCATCCCTAGTCTTAATATCCCAATCCTTTTTACTAAGTACTGAATAATGGTAGGTGTGCTCCAGCCAGTTGTTCTTGGGTGTTCTATGTGTGTGCAGAGTGAACTTGGTTATACAATGGTCCTCTACACTAAGGCTTTGACTCATACCCAAACAAGGTGTTGCCATGGTGATTGTGCTGCATACAGTTACAGTGAGCTACTAATATAGCAGCAGGTCTACTTGGTTGACTGAGGCTGTGCCTCTCTGAGCAGCTGTACCGCTACAGCTCCGCTCACTCGCCTCCTCTCATGCCCTATAGTCCAGGGTCTCCCGGTCTCTGGTCCAGTGAGGGAGAGTTATCTCACGTCTCTGGTCCAATGAGGGAGAGTTATGCAGTTCTCATGAATGATGTGTGTGGTGCCACATTGCTCTCAAGCAATAGAGGAGGTAAGCAAGAGATTAGGATTTCAATCATTGCTGTGTAGCAACTTAAACCATAGAGTGGTTGTTCGCAATGACAGTGTATGTGGATCTGATCCTGCTTCTCTCCTATCATCCTTCCTTCATTTATCCTTCCTATCTACCTTCCTTTTTAATTTTTTTATTTATTCATTACCTTCCTTCCTTCCTTCCTTTAGATGATCTGTCCTCTGATAATGACGGTCTAAGGAAGAGGATTGTTTTTCAAGTCACTCTAAGTAACCGCCCCATGCATGGGAGCTTCACAAACAACCAAATAACCAGTCAAACAAACAGACAAATAAACCGCTAGCATGTTGTGCAGTGGCCGCTGCAATTACCAATAGAATTCCAGAAGGAGTGGTATGGAGTCGGAGGGGAGTGGCTTGCACGGCTTTGACTTGGACCAATGGCAGTGTCTGATACATTCTGTTCTCCCTTTCCTTTCTGCTCGGTTTGATTTCCTTATGAGAGGCCTCCTGACATTGGCTGAATGGCTCTTCTCTGATTGGTTGAGTAAAGTGTGTGGAGTAAGAATTTCAGATATTTGGAACATACTTGAGGTGCACTTGATTTATGTGCTGTGCATGCACGTTTGGGGTTCGTCCATGAGCTCTGTAGTGCAATAACAAGCTTTATTCTAGTCCTGCTGTGTCTGATGAGATAAATCAAATGTACCTACAGTATTTTATATATCAGAAACATTTTCCACCCTGGCCTGTTAGTATGTAGAAGACAATCCAGTCTGCTGACAGTAGTCTGTGTGTGCGTGTGTGTGCATGCGCATGTGTGTATTTCCAGATAAAGTGGATGAGAACATGCCCCCCCCTCATAAGCCGGTGTGGGACAACTCTAACATGGACATGAGGGTGGCAGCCGTTAAGCCCCGCCCCTCCAGCAGGTGCTTTGCCATGAGCCCAGAGTTAAATGTAAGTACCACCAGTCTGTATTCAAACTGTTCCAGTTAAACAGTGTCCATGTAGGATCTGTCAGGTAATTTGTATATTAAAGGACAGACATGGTTTCAGATTAGCTGCCCTCAGTCCGATTTGTAGGTAACTCTTTCTGAAGAGCCTGACAGGTTTCAACACTGTAAAATGTGAGCTGAGGTTTTTGTAAAATAATTAAAAAATTGAAGTCGTCTCAATTTGCTTATATAATCTCAGTACTGTAGCTAACTTCACATACTCCATCTCCTTGTGTCTGTGCGTCATAGCCAATGAGTGAAAGCCAGGAAGTGTGTATGCAGACATCTCCTGTTCCAGGAAGTCCACGAGCAGGCTACCTGGGGATTCCCAAGGGCACCATGAGGAGACAGAAGTCCATAGGTGAGAACACAGCAACAAACATACACAGAACATAGCAGCATACATTCAGAATGTGGCAACATACACTATATGGACAATAGTATGTGGACATTTCTGAGGACTTTTCTGGGGAGGCTTTCGAATAGATGTTGGAACACTGATGCAGTATTTGCTTCCAATTAGTCACAATAGCAAATGGAAGGTGAAACATTATCTAAACATTTTTACTACATATATTGCTGTATAGTTAGTTCTATGGTCATCGTCAATTTAACCGTAATGTAAAATGTTGCCCAGTGTACTTCTTTATAGCTATTGATATTCTTCTCTCTCTCCCTCTGACCCCTCACTCTCTTCTTCTCTCTCTTCCTCTACTTTTCAGGGATAACAGAAGAGGAGAAACAGTTCCTAACTCCTCCTATGCTGAAGTTCACCAGGAGCCTCTCGATGCCCGACACTTCCGAGGACATCCCCCCCTCCCCCTGCCAGCTCTCCCTCCCTCACCCCCCTACAACAACACCCCCGCCCCTAAGGGCAGAGGCTACGTGCGCCCCGCCTTCACTAAGAACTCCAACCCCAAGGGACCAGGCCCAGAGCAAGGTGACCCCCAGTGGAGGGGGGGCGATGAGGGGACATACTACCAAGAGCCTCCCGAGGAGTACCAGTCAGAGAACTACAACAACCACTCTATGACCGCCCAGCAGAGCTTCCTCAACCGGCGGGCCCAGATCCCAGAGAACCCCTACTCAGACCTGGGCAAGATGGGCAACCTGGGCCTGTTTGTGCCCAACAAGCCTGCCAGGAGGAAGGGCATGCTGGTGAAGCAGTCCAAGATCGAGGACAGCCCTGAGAAGAGCTGCTCGTCCATCCCCATCCCCACCATCATCATCAAGGAGCCATCCACCAGCAGCAGTGGGAAGAGCAGCCAGGGCAGCAGTATGGAGATCGAGACCGGCAGCCTCCACCCGGACCACCCGGGCCAGCTACGCCCCGATGACGGGAACAACCCCAGCAGCCCCTTTGCCACAGCCATGGCGGGCGCAGTCCGTGAGCGCGAGCGGCGTCTGGAGACCCACCGGAACTCTGTGTCGTTCCGGTCCACGGACGAGGATGCCCCTCCTTCCCCTGCCCCGCGTCTCCGCCACTCCAAGTCCATCGACGAGGGCATGTTCAGCAGCGATGAACGCCTGCGGAGACTCATGGCCCCGCCCTCCTCGCTGCTCAGCACCTCCAGAGGGGGAGGGAGCGGGGGAGGAGGAGGGAACGTGACAGACTTCAACACCCCTGAGCCCACCATGGTCAGAGAGGTTCTGAACACGCGCACGGGCCATCACAGCCCCCTCAGCCTGCCTGCCAAGACGTACAGCTCCTCCCCCTCTGCCTCCCCGTCTGCCTCACCCTCCTCCTCGGGAAACTACGTCCACCCAGTCACAGGCAAGCCTCTGGACCCCAACTCCCCCCTGGCGCTTGCCCTGGCCGCCCGAGACCGGGCCATGAGGGAGCAGTCCCAGCCCCTCCCTCTGAAGAGCGAGCCCCCCAAACCAGACCTCAACAAGCCGCTCTTCATCGACACCAAGCTCCGAGCCAACATGGACGTCGGCTTCTCCAGCGTCACAGCGACCATAAGCCGGGCGGGGCAGAGGGTAGGGCTGCGGCGGCAGATGACGGAGGCCAAGTATGAGACGGAGTCCAAGTACGAGCACCCCCTGGGGAAGGAGGAGAAGAAGAGGGCAGAGGAGAAGAAGAAGATGCTGATTGACATTGTGGACACGTCGCAGCAGAAATCCGCCGGACTGCTCATGGTCCACACCACGGATGGAGCACGCTCTGAGGACAACAGCCTGTCAGAGGGGGAGAGGGACGGGGCGGCAAGCCCTGACAGCACGCCCAGCGAGCTACGGGACCCCAACCAGCCTGTCCACCCCAAACCGCCGGCTCCCAACCCCCACAGACCCCTAGGGCCCCCAGGGCTCCGCGGAAAAACCATCATCACCATCAGCTCGGTGGACGAGCCAGTCAAACTTCCATTTGGCATCCCCCCTCCCCCCCTGGCGTCCGTAGACATCGAGGAGGAGTTTTTTGGGGACCCCCTCCCTCCGCCCCTGGAGTTTGCCAACAGCTTTGACATCCCTGAGGAGCAGGCAGGTGCCATCGCTGAGCTTCTCAAACAGCAGCAGAACAAGAATGCCTCCAGAGCCGCCTCCCTCGGCCCCTTCTACCCCCACCACGCCATGGCCAACACCGACATCAAGCGCCCTGCCGTACTCACCAACTGTATGCCTCCCAGCTTCCACCCTGCCCCCCTGGAAAGCTACGAACCAATCAGCGACTCTGGGATCGAGGAAGTGGACAGCCGTAGCAGTGGAGACCCTCAGCTGGAGACGACCAGCACGGTCTCCACCGTGTCCAGCATCTCCACTCTCTCCTCGGAGGGCGGCGAGGGCCTGGACACGTGTACGGTCTACGCAGACGGTCAAGCCTTCCTAGTGGACCGTGCCTCCAAGCCAAAGGTCAAGCCCAGCCACGCCACCCCCTTCCACCCGGCCAACAAGAGCAACGCACTTTACAACAAGGAAGCCTTGATGGAGGACAACCTAAGAACTTTCGGGGCACCCCCCTCTGTCCCCCCTCCTCCCCCCCCTCCCCTGGGGGAGCCCGCTAAAACGCCCACCCAGAGGACGTCCAAGCTGTGGGGTGAGCCCCAGGTGGGCGAGCAGAAGGCCGCCCTGGGGGACCATGGCAACAAGGAGCGAACAGTGAAGCCAGGGGAGGACGTAGACTCAGGGACACGGACAGTGTTTGGATCCAGGTACTGTTCTTCTCTTCTTCACTCACCACTCAGGGATATAGGCATTGAAAAATGGGGGTATATATCTGTTAATGTATGAGTGTTTTTTGTGTTTGTGCTTGTGCATGTTTGTGTGCGTGCGCATGTTTGTAAGTGCATATGCACATATATGATTGCGTGTGTGTGTTCGTGTATATGTGTTTGTGTCTGTATGTGCGCGCGTGCATGCGTATGTACACACGCATTTCTCTGTGTCTTCTGACCGAGAACGAAAGTGTTGCCTAGCAACCGGATAATGAGAGCAGCCTTGAGAGCAGGCTGGATGACGTCAGTCTGATTATCAGAGTGGGAGACGTGGTATTCCTGAACGGGGTGAGGTGTGTGTGTCACCATAGTCGCGTGCGTTTGTAGGTATGCATCTTTCTGTGTCGTTGTGGATTTGTATGTACTGTGTGTGTGTTATTGTGTGTGATTACTGTGTGTGTGCTATTGTGCCTGTGTGTGAGAGTGTGCACTATGTGTGTGTGTGTGTGTGTGTGTGTTTGTGTGTGACATTCCTCCGTTATCTGTCCTGTGAAAACCATACAGGTTAGCTGTCCTGTCAATCCATTGTGTCAGTCTCTGCTGAGGGTAGAGGAGATGGAGAGATGAAGAGAGTTCATATAGATTTACAGTGTGTTGCTAAGTTGATTGTTTGTGCCTGTGTGTGTGTGTGTGTGTGGTCAAGTACCTGAACCAGATCAGAATTTCCAGATCTGATGCAGCATTTCTCTCTCACACTTCCTCTCCCACCATAACCCCACTATTCCTCGCAAAAGCTGTGGTCTGCCATGCTTACCCATAACCAGGCTCTCTCAGCTAGTCAGTCTGTAGTAGCACAGAGGAGAGGGGTCATCCGGCTGTATGTAAGCTAAAGAAGATCAGGTCAACCTCAGTAGACTCAGTCAACACATGAGAGATCACATGTGCAACACATGAGATTGTGCTGGTTTTTAATCTCTCTGGATAGATGTTCCACTTTTCCTGCTGCAAACTCCTTCCATCCCACATTCTCTCTCTCCCTCTTTGTCACTCTCTTGTTCCCTCTCCAATACACACACTCATACACACACAGGTACAGGTATCTGCAGTGTTTGCACAAGTCAGTGTAGTTGAGGGCCGAGGGAGAGTCTGCCTGTCACAGTCTCATGCTCCAGCAGGCCTGTCAGGTGAACTCTCCTAACTTCTCCTCTCCCCTCTCTTCTCCTCTACTTTCTTCTTCTCTCTTGTCCTCTCTTCTCTTTTATGTACTCTCTTTTCCTTTCACTGGAGATCACACATCAAAGTACAATGCAGCATCCATCTTTTTGTGCTGGAGGGAGGGAGGGAGGGAGGGAGGGAGGGAGGGAGGGACGGGAGGGAGGGACGGGGGGGAGGGAGGGGGCAGGGAGGGAGGGAGGGAGGGAGGGAGGGAGGGAGGGAGGGAGGGAGGGAGGGATGGAGGGAGGGAGGGAGGGAGGGGAGGGAGGGAGGGAGGGAGGGAGGGAGGGAGGGAGGGAGGGAGGGAGGGAGGGAGGGAGGGAGTTTGACAGAGGGAGGGTGACAGAGGGAAAGTGAGGAAGACTCTTGGATGGAATTAGAAGCTGTTTACTGCGTAGTTAAAAATGCACTGGCCTAGATAAGGGAATATCTTTGATGCTTGTCACACTGGGTCATTTATACTGTTATGGTTCACTCTGTCTTCAGCCCTGTTACATCACCTGACATTTTCTGACCAATATATTCTCTCCATTCTTCTCTATCCACCGTTCTGTCTTTCTCTACCTTTCTCATCCCACATCTACCTTTTTCTTTCTCTTCTTTGCCTACCTCCTCTCATCTTCACCTTACTCTCTCCCTCTCTTTCTCACTCCCTGTCTCTCTCCCCATCTCTCTCTCTCTCTGCAGGGGTCCTGAGTGTATGTCCCTGTCCTCAGGAACACAGCGTAACACCACCGTCACCTTCTCCCAGTTGAGTCAAAACACGTCTGCCCCCTCCAGCCTCCCCCCATGCCCCTCGCACCACCATGCCCCCAGCCCCATCCTCTCTCCCCCGGACTCAGGCCTGGGCTGTGCCTCCTCCTCCCTCCCCGTCTCCTCTGCCAACTCCCCCACCCTGACAGACGTGTTTGGCCTGCCCACGCCCCCCCTCAGCCTGGGTATGGGACGCAGCCGCTCCCCCTCGCCGCTCACTCTCATACAGGCTCCCTCCAATAAGCCCTTTGCCACCAAGCCCGTGCTGATGTGGAGCAAGCACGATGTGGCGGACTGGCTGGAGAGCCTGAACCTGGGGGAACACAAGGACGCCTTCATGGAAAACGACATTGAGGGAAGTCACCTGCCCAGCCTGCAGAAGGACGACCTCATCGACCTGGGAGTGACGCGCGTGGGCCATCGTATGAACATTGAGAGAGCTCTGAAGCTGCTACTGGACAGATGAGACCCACAGGATGAGGAGGAGGAGAGAATAGGAGAATGAGAGCTGCTACTGGACAGATGAGACACACAGGAAGAGAAAGAGGAGGAGGAGAGAAGGATGGTGGAATGAGGATGATGGGGATGGGGGTCTACTCGTCCAGCACCACACCACTGCTTCACCACTAGCTTCTTCTCTACTTTTCATCTGTCCGTCGTCACCCTTTCTTTTGACCTGAAAATATACTGTTTGAACTGTATAATTATTTTAATGCTTAGGAGTTCATGTACACGTACAGTACTGGAGGGAGTGTGACATCAGACTACCCTGCAGTTCCTGGATAAGCACAACATTCCTCTTCTGGAGGGGGAGGGTCCCAGGTGACAGGAACAGGAAGGATACAACAGGAGAAGAAACCATATGTTGTGGAATATACAGTTCAGAATCAAAAGAAGAAGAAGCTCGTCGCTATGGGAGTTTTGAAAGAAAAACAAAACTTTTGATAATCCACCTCATTTGGATGCAAAAAGAATTCTAAAAAAGGATTGCTGAAGATTTGTTTTTCTACTCTATCTTTGCTAGAAAGCTGGTGGAATAGCTTATCAGGAATAAAGAGGGGTTTACACTGGGGCTCCAGGAGACCCAACTAGGGATCTGTGTGGTATGGCCCTCTGTCCTACACATTCCTGAGGTAGCAGGCTACACTGGAGAACCCTGCATTGAAGACCTTGCCCATTTCTTCTAGCTATGTAGGACACACCAGGTTCATCACTGAACTGGTATAGAGATGAGAAGTTCACATTAGTTATATATCACCATCACAATTTTTCTGTATATTTTAATTGTAAAAAATCGGTTGTGTTCAGTTGAGGTTTGACATATGAATCATTGCGTCTTCCGCAGGAAGCTAAAACGTGTGCCAACTGCTCCCCCTGGTGTTCAAAACATGCATGGCAGAGAACCGGGCCGGCAATCCATCAAAATTGTAACCATCATCCTTCTATACCTTCACTGCCTCCTGCTGTATGTCCTCTGAGAGGAATGGGCCAAGCATAAACAATATGGCTGGCCACTCATAAGGAAGGTATACCCTTCCTGTTTTGTTAGATCTAGAGGAGAGTTGTGAAGGAAGGGGAGTGAGGAATGAGTTTTAAAATACATCATATCATTAGGTCCCTAAGCTTGCTGCAGAGTACGGTGGATGTAAACCTGAACAACCAAGGAGCAATCAAGTAATGGACTACTTTAATACTTCGACTAAAGTGTATGCACTGTTTCTGACAACACATAAGAAAGGTTTGAGAACGAAGATACAACAGTAGGTCAACTGGCTAGACTTTTCTGCTCCTGTGTTTTGTGTATGATACTATTGAAATCCTTATTTAATGATGGTGTTTGGTTGTGTTTGATAATAATGACGATAAATAGGCTAGTGGTCAAGAAGATGTCCTAACTAGAGAGAACTTGTGTTAGAGATGAGGTATTGATATTGCAGTGACGCTCTGATACACACTGAGAGGTCTGCATCGAGTGCTCTGTTTGTGGACTTCACTAGTAGTCCTACTGGTGTCTAACTTATAGTAAGTTTTATAAACCTGTAGTTTCTCACTTTAAAAGAAAGTATATATATATATATACTATCGTGTTTGTTTTCCCACTATCTTGCGGAGAGGCAGAGGATCTCCAGCCCGACACGTAGGTCCAAACACATCTGGATCAGATCTGGGTCAATTACAAAGATCCATTACATGAAGGTGATTTACGTGTGTTTTATCGTCTCAAAAATGGCGCTAACAGGACTGATCAATTGGTTCCATTGCAGTAGGTAACACGATCAAATATACTCAAGTGTTTGACCATATCTTAATTTAGTAAATGCTCTAGATCTGAAAGTAGAACTTGGTATTTCCCATCGAGTTCTCTCCAGCGTTCTGCCTCAGTACAGAACTCACCACACCTCCTTAATGTATGAAAAACCTCTCAAAGACGTCAGGAGAATCCACGCTATAATTAATACATTTGTTGAATATTCATTTCAGAGCTCAGTACACATTAGGTTAGTCTTGTTGTAGAGGTGGATGTGAGTGTGTCAGTGTAGGATGGGAGGGGTGGGGGTCTTACTGGGAGGGGAGGGATGTTACTGTGATGTGGACCAACTGAGTAACAACATTAGAAGTTATATTGGGAATAGGTAGAAAATACAGACTTAGTGTTTATTACCAGGTTCATCAGTATTCACCATCGAGGGCACGTTTGGAAAAAGATCTTATGTTAAGAATCACGGGCACAGTATATTTTGATGATGTAGAGATATTTATTGAGAGGGTATATTATTATGTCTGCTATCATACTTAAAGAGAGAGGGCATTCAGAGAGAGACAGAAAGATACGGTTAAGCAATATAATATATAAATTCTGTCTCAAGTTGTTTTTAGTTTTCTTTTCCACGTAAATGATGTAACAGGATATCATTCTCTATTTTTGAAATTTATATAAATGACTTAATCCATATTCCTTAGAGCATATCTGAAACTTTTAGCAACCGATAGTCACATGTATTTATTACTAAGCCTCTGTGATTTAATGCTGGTTTAAATTATTATTGCATAGTTTGTGCATCATGTGTGTATAAATGAAGAGATTCTCAGGCTGTAAACTTATACACTATCTGCTTAGGAACTTAACACTATTCTGATCAAGAGGAATCTAACAAGCCACGGGATGTGACTGCTGTGTTTTTAATGTGATGCTGTCTGGTCCCACAGTGCATCGGAACATCCAGGAGCTCAAACCTGGCCCTTAACGCCAACCCCTGGTTCTCATCCAACAGAGTTGGGGGGAAGGTGGTGGGTTACATCCGGAGGCTGGCTGAGAGAACCACTTAAGACTGCCCAGGGATGGGGAGTTAAGGGTCGAAGGGGCAGGTGGAGAGAACTCCAATGTCTCTGTATTTAAGCAGATAGCTGCTGCGGTGGGGTCAGGGCTGGGCGATCGTGTCTGGGATCCAGATCTTAAGATTGCTGAGTGCTTGAACCAGCTTCCCTGGCAGTCTCAGGTTGTGTGGAAAGGGTCAAAGGTCACAGCACGGGCGATAACACCCTCAGTACCCGTCTGAGGGCCGACACCGAGCTCGTCTGTGTCACTGTGTCCCCGGCTGGTCTCAGGTCAGCTGGGAGGGGTCATAGCAGGAACACAGTGGGTAGGTGAGTGGGTGGTAACAGGCCTGATATGAGGTTTCTTTAAACATGCAGGTTGTCAGCGACTCCAGACATGGTGCCCGCTCCTGTTTAAAACCCTTGTGCTATCTTCGGGTCATTCTGACCCATCAGTCATTGTGACCCACCGTCGTATTGCAACAACTTTACTGCATACAAAAACAAAGTGAAGCATTTTATTTTAACCATCGGGCTGTCTCAGACCCCCCACATCGCGAAGGTTAAAAGAAAATGCTTTTAATTTGTTTTTGTATTGGGTAAAATTGTCACAACACAACAATGGTTCGTTGTGAACCCTCGGGTCAAGTGACCCGATGGCAGCACAAGGGTTAAGTCTCCATAGTAACAGACTCAGTCAACCTATTTTTTGTTAACTTACTTTCATGCTCTCTCTATGTTGCTGTAATTTTGTGCTACAGATCATTTTACTTTTTAGAGCCTATTATTGAGATAAAAGGAATATAAGTATTTGTGACTGCACTTTGCCCTCTAGGTCAACAATGCTCTTGTATGGAAACCAAAATTTAATGGAGGAAATAAATATCATATTGCACAATATGTCCTGATTGGTTGTGCATTCTGTGTATATGGTCATGTGAATATGCATAGCTACACTTTCCAATGTGAATCCCATGTAGGAATACTTCCCTCTAGTGTCAGTTTATGATATATAAAGCTATGGCTCTGATTCCATCTAAGAAATTATATATTAGGGTTCATTTTTAAGTATTATCTCTGAGTAGGAATTTCGAATATCTCTAAAACTCACGTTTTATAATATGCTTTCTTGTCATGAGATTTACTATACGTTATGCCTGGCACCTGCCATTTCACCATCATACCAGCTGCCTAACATTGGGAAATTCTAATACCGAACACTTTTTTAAACAAAAAAGTACAGAAATGTCAGTATACCGTGCAACATTACTGTGCCCTATCTATCATTCCTTGAATCTGTGTGAGTGTGTGCCACCAATTTAATCAAGGACACTATGCTCTGCAGTTCAAGTAATCTGTATTTGTGTGTTTCACTGATATCTTAATCACCAACTGCATTACAGGCACTTTGCACTAGTAATAATCAAAATGAGAACGATGGCCATAAACCAGCTTGGTTGTACCTCCAGAAACACACAGACAATATTTCAGTCAATCATTTGTATTGCTGAAGGGTCTGTATGTGTGCGTGAGGAGGTGGTCCCAAAGTCACATCAGTGTCGGTCATTCTCTGTGATCTCTGACTCCTGTGGTCCCCTGGGTTCTGCTGAACTCTGCCAGAACACTCTGTGTGTTCCTGCATCCACATCCAGCTGTTTGAGGGTCCTCTCCAATGAGCTCTCCTCCCCTGGGAAGACGGACACAGAGAGATATGGACAGAGGGAAAATAAAGATTGATAGAGTGAGAGAGAGAGAAAACATATGAGACATCTTGGGTATACAGTTGGGGATGTGAGGGAATGAGAGATGAATAGAGAGGGGGATAAAGGGTGCAGCTTCTACCAAGAGACCGAAATGTGATCATGTTTTTGTGTTATGTGACATTTTGTTTTTGTGTGTGTCACTTACACATGTCTCCTCACTTCACAAATGAACGATCATCCAGCACGCTCCCACGCCATCAGTTCAGACACCAGATGGTTTTGATTCTCAAAAAAAAGGGAACTAATTAGTGATTTATATATAGCATCCTGGGCTCCCAGGAACTGAATTAAAGACTTCTGGAAAACAAACAGAAGGGTCAGAGTTCAATCCTTCATCATGCTCTCGTCTGCTGACTCACTACTCCATCAGCCTGTTTGCTTTTGAATGTGACTGAACAGTTCCTTGGGCAGCAAGTAGTTTTATCAGTTTGCCAACCAACAAACAGTACACTCTGGCTAAACACTGTTCAAAGGTATTTATCTTACCAGCTACAGAGTGACACTTAGAGCGTGTCATCCCAGACAATAACTAGCCCTTCTTTGTGGAAATACCATGCACGCTTTGTTATTGCCTGCGTAGCTGGCTTTGCATAGCTGGCGCGAGGTGACCGATCTAAAGGCCTAAACACTATCTAACGTTTCAGCAGGATTAGGGTTATAGGTTAGGGGAAGACCTTTCTGAATCAAGGGTGTCGGCTTGACAGCGGGCAGTTGTTCCTGCTGAGTTTTCCCAGTTGCGGAAACGTTCACCTGCTTGTGTCACTCTGGTTGATAAAAAATACACACTGTATTTCTATAAATAGACCGCACTGTTATTGATACTTAAATTTTTACATTTAGCAGACGCTCTTATCCAGAGTGACTTACAGTAAGTACAGGGACATTCCCCCAGAGGCAAGTAGGGTGAAGTGCCTTGCCCAAGGACACAACTCATTTTTCGCACGGCCAGGAATCGAACCGGCAACCTTCTGAGTAATAACTCAATTCCCTAACCACTTAACCATCTGACACCCATACTTAAATGTATCAACAACAAAAACTAAGTGTCATCTGGCTGTAACAACATAGAGTTCAGCTCTGTTCTGGGCTGTCTGTTGAGGAGGCTGGAGGCAGGGCTTTGGTCTAAAGGCAAGGCTCCAGTCAGGTGTTGTTGACGGGAGGCAACAGGAAGTGGTTGTGAAGGTCGCAGGAAGTGGTCAGACCAGACCATCGGAGCCCTCTGGGGCGGCCGCGCTGCATTTGGAGGGATGGGAGATGCAGAGAACCACAGCAGAGCAAGATGGGAAACTATGACCACTTCCCACGATGTCATGCCTCTGTCCCTCCCCAGTTCTTTCATACATAAAATTATTGTACTCGCTGTGAAATATTTTTACTGTTGCTTGCTTTTCTACAGGTAAACTTTTTGAGGTCCATGTTGTTTAATTGTAACTTGTTTAACTACATGCTCTTATGATTCTTCCCTTTGACACTTATTTTTGGTTTTTCACAATGTATGCTTCATGTTTGACTACCTGCAATGTTTGGGGATATCTCGTTGTTATGATCAGGGACCTATGCACTTTTGTAAAGCTCTCGCTTTGGATAAAAGTGTCTGCTAAATGAATACATGTATATGTCCCTATCCCACCATCCCTCTATGACTCCATCTCTCCCCTGTCCCTCCATCCCTCTATCTCTCCCCTGTCCCTCTATCCCTCTATCGCTCCATCTCTCCCCTGTCTCTCTATCCCTCTATCTCTCCATCTCTACCCTGTCTCTCTATCCCTCTATCCCTCCATCTCTCCCCTGTCTCTCTATCCCTCCATCTCTCCCCTGTCTCTCTATCCCTCTATCTCTCCAGACCCTCCATCCCTACATCTCTCCCCTAACCCTTCATCCCCCCTCTATTCCTCCATCTCTCATGTTCCCTCCCTCCTCACCCCTATTATCCTCATATATGTTTAGCCATAACTTAAAAGGAAATCAAACTCAAGAAAACCTATCAGGGAGACCCTGTTGGTCTAGTTGCTCTGGTAATTAATTGAATGACATGACTGTCAAAAGACCCTTATAAAGTTCCTTAATTGATACGTAATTTAATAACCATACAGTAGATAACTTAATTACCAAAACCTATATGGTAACGAGTGAATGACCTTATTATTTGTATATGTGCAGTTGATTACCTCAAAACCATGGCCTGAACTTCAAATTCCTCGCTAATTCTCTCCGTATGACTTCAGCTGGTCACCAGTCTGGTCTATGCTATAATGTTGCTTACGCAATAAGCAAATTATATTATTTGGTTGACATTCAATGCGTGGAGCGTGTGCCTAATCCTCTAACTACTTGAAATGTCTCCATCCTGTTTGAACATTAGAGAAGTTTGTGTTTTCAGAGGGAATGTACTCGGATCAGTGTATCATGTAACAAAAGTACATTCATACACATTCACACACATACGCACACAATTTCAGACTATAAAACTTACTAGTTTTCTCTGATCCATATCAACATTATATAGGCAATATATATAGTGTAAGGTATTTTGTTGTGGGCTTTTATTGTAACAAGGGGGGTTTGGTTCTGATGTCTCTCTGAGGGTTTTTAAAGTGAGACGTGCAGTGCCGTCTTGGTTTCGGCATTGGAAGCCCGTGTCCTTATTTTAAAAAAATACTAACATCCCAATTCGCTTTACATTTTATTGTACAGTAGGCCTATAGCAACTTGTGGTTATCCTGAGTTCACCTGAGAAAGTCATTAGTGATGCCGCAGGGAATTAGATGAAAAATCCACAGAATAGTTTCCACATGTTTCGGTGGGCGTTATCGTCGTTAAGGATTTGATGAAAGGACGTTATATTTTTACTAATCATTGGAAAAAAGGGGACGAGACATTGTCTGTGAAGTGCTAGAGACTCAGACCTACATAGACGTTTACATTTCGCTCCCCCGACACTCCACCCGCACGACTCAAGGAGCTAGGGTTGCGCCACTGGTTGAAAAGAGCGCGCGTTCACGGTCCCCAACAGCAAGAGGTTGGAGTCGATGGTTATTATGGATTTTAATCACCTGTAGCGTCACCGATTTTTTAGACATCTCTACACCTTCGCACCAATTCCAGGTACAAGTTTTAACACCTCCTTCTCCTCTTTTAGCCTAATGTAGCCTATACATTTTTGCTGGCTAAAACTAGGTGACCTGAGGAGACAACTGTATTGTTAAGTAACCCTTGGTGGGCTTAAATATTTTAAGCATAATTATTTTATCTAGCCTCATGCACAACCACGTTAATAAAATATGTCTTGGATTTGCAAGCGACCGAATTCAAATGACCAAGGAAACTTTACAAATCTTTCATTCAATAGCCTTTAGTAACAAATATCTCTTGTTTTATGTTGTGCTTCAAAATGTAGGTTAAATGAGAGGAATAGTTGGATATAAATAGTTGTGTAATAAGCGGTTAATCTGGGGTCTTATTGACAATTTAGGCTACTTGTTGCTTTCCTACTGAGACAATTTGCATGGAGAGGGACGCAGGTGCACACTTAAGTCACATCAGCCTTGATTAGCCTAGTGTGTACAGAATGAATTTCGAGAAACAACCATAAATAAATTACCGTTACCTGTGGAAATACCGCGCGCTTTATTGCATGCGTAACTGGCTTTGCATAGCTGGCGCGAGGTGACCGACCTAAGGGCTAATACCTATCTAACGTTTCAGCGTGATTTCTAGTTGGTTAGGGAAGACCTTTACGAAACAAGGGTGTCGGCTTGACAGCAGGCAGTAGCCGGAGTTCCTGCTGAGTTTTCCGGTTTCCAGTTGTGGAAACTTTCACCTGCTTGTGTCACTGGTTGATGGGTAGGCTATAGGCTATAGTGCCCTGAGCACTATATAGCGATTATAAACTGTTTTATGTTTATTTACTATTGAAGCCATAACATAACTATGAATGTTAGCTAATGTTGTCCACCCCACTCTCCCCTCTCCTTTAAGAAACTGTCCTGTAAGTTGTACTGTGTGTTTCAGGTAGACCTATAGTACCCATGGGACCAGTTACAGTAACAGTGTTTCAGGTAGCCATAGGAGACTTTGGCCCAGTGTTTCAGGTAACCATACCAGTTAGACCGGATAGGCGGTATTGGAGGATAGTGTGTTTTGTGTATTGTGAGTTGTGAAGTTGTGGTTGTACTGTACATATTTAGTAATTTCACACCACTTTGGTTGTCCTTCATGGGAGGCTTTTTAAATCCCCTATGGTTGACACAATGTCAACTTGATATTAATTG
Organism: Mallotus villosus; assembly: GCA_903064625.1. Taxonomy (NCBI): domain Eukaryota; kingdom Metazoa; phylum Chordata; class Actinopteri; order Osmeriformes; family Salangidae; genus Mallotus; species Mallotus villosus. Next base: position 19,056 of record CAEFZP010001502.1, read on the forward strand.
GAGTTGCGTGTCCAAATTCCAGAGATACGGTACTAATATTAGAACTGAGGAAGTTCAGATTTTTTCTTTTTCTTTTTTTGTTCAACCATCGATTCCCACGGAGACTCCCTCTAATCCATGGAGCTGCTTATTTAAACTACCAAACTCACAACTGGACTGAAGCCCAGTGGTTTAAAGCTAACAGGGAATTGCAAGTCGCACAGAAGTGAGCCCCAAGTCACAGCAAGGGGGACCTGATAGGGTCCAGCTGTTTGGGGGGTTGGTAGGCTATGCTGGCTGAAGATACACCACTCTCCTCAGAGTGGAGGAAGAGCACCATCCGGGTGAGGTTCACTAGAGTCCAAAGAGCATTTCACATACTGCAGTGAACCTGAAAAATAAACAGCGCCTCAGCTGGGGAGTCTCAGATGAGCCCCCCTCAGCCCCCACCCCCTCAGCCCACACACACACCCACCACCAGTGTAAGGAGACAGCTCAGACCAGCTCAGTGATGAAGAGGAATCATTTTACAAATGGAGATGGTGGTTTAGGAGACTCTCCTCATCCTGGATGACAATGATGATGAATTACATTTATTTCACCGCTTTTATCCAAAACAACATAAAAAAGGGGCTTTTAAGTGCACCAGGGGAATTTTTACACTGCACCAAAACATTTGCAAGTCTGCAGTATGTTTTGCATGTTTTTTGTGTTTGTCCACTTTCCATGTGTATTTCTGTACCAGATCCTATGCATGACGTTGTTCATAACCTACCATCCATCTGTTGCTGTCAGCCTAGCATATGCTGAATTACAGCTATAACTTTGACACATGGTCCTGAATTAGATAAATAATTTGCTCAGTGGATCTTAGGGAGCTATGATACTTCCCATGGACTTTGACAGTTGCCCCCTAAAACTGTGAAAGTAAAATGTCATGAAGCTTTATGAGAGCGGTTTTGAACTTGCAGATTTATGCATGCACTATCCCTTACCCTAATTGTTGGGGAGTGTGATCATTTGGAGGTTGGGGTCCCAGAGGGACGTACAGGACAAGAACAACACTGTTATTCATAGGCATTAGTTAATTTACTCACGTCTGCTATTTTGATCCCAGAATGCTTGAAACAGGAAACCGTCTTTGGAGGACTTCTTGGGGTTAGAGAACAGTGAGTCACATGATCCGACTCGATACTGTGTTTCTGTCACTCTACTGACACAACATACCTGTCTTGTTAAAAGGAGTGACTCTAGTGTCTGGGAGAGAAAGCCTTTTGTAGAATTCACTCAGTAGGAAAGAAGGTAAGCTGCTCTGCGTACAATTTTTATGAATTAACAACATGCACTAATGCAAATATCATTCCTATTTCTTTGTACAGAAATATGTACATATGCACAGTATGTCTTATTAAGGAGTTTCACTTCAGAGAATGAGGCTCCTCACCTCTAAGTATGTGTGAACAGATGTGAACTGATGTGTTTTGCCCCAGCTTGACCTAGTTTTTTTTTGCCACAGGTAAAGCATTCCTGGTCCAGCAGTTTCCCAACTGTGAGTCTCGGAGCCATGAACAAGACTGTGGTATACACCCACGTACCTGGCAAAGGAGAAAGAAGTTGATATTATCAACATCAAGGGCATCGAGGATATAGAATATGTCCAGCAGGAACCTATAGTAAGTGGTCCCCATGGTGCCCATGGAGGTAGAGTGGTGGCATGGTGTCTAGAGTGGCAAGGTGGCAGCATGTTGGGAATGCAATTCCTGGAATGGGTCCGGTACAGTGGAACCACTGTTGACAGTGGAAAATTCATATTGATTCCCCAAAATTCTTAGAGTTCCCACCTCAAAAATTCCTGTAATGTTGGAACTTTACTTGTGACTTTGTGTGAGACAACAAGTAAAGAACAGTTAAGGTATTGTCATAGTTTTTTTCTCGGTTTGACAACCTCTTTTATTAGGCCCAATTAATTAGACAATGGATGTGTTGTACACACACACACACACATACACACAGTAATGCCCTCTGTATAGAGTTTATACCAGTTGGCACACAGACAAAAGTTTACCGCATTAAAGTTAAACTTTGACATTAAACATTGTATCTCTTGGCTCTCTGTCCCCTCTGTTCTTAGTTGAACTCTAATTGCAGTTACTCAATATGTTGGGGGTATTTCTGTACCCAGACAGTTCCCTTCAACTTCAGTGTATGAAAGACCTGGTCTGAAGGCAGTTTAGGGTAGACCTCAAAAGTGGGAGCTGCTGTAGATCTTCCCACTATGATGGAATAACCAGGCTGGAACAGGCCATGCTAACATGCTCATGTCCAGATCACAAAGATGTCCTCTTGTTCTGTGAACCGGGAAATTAGTTTGATCCCTGCTCATGTGAACTCATATGCTCACACAGGATTGGGATAACGCTGCGACATCAGATGAGGTACAACTTTAGAGGTGTTTCCATCTTTCATTTCCCTGGACTTTAATCCCTGGAATTTATACACATTTTACGTGTCTGACGGATGATCTGGGATATGACCAAACGTCTGAACAAAGAAGTATCTCTCTCAATACAGAGATTATACTTCGATCAGAAGTCTTATTTGTGAGACTAGATATGAACTCATCCTGAGAGCTGAGGAGTACTGTGAAGACCACATCCTTATGTTCCCAGTGAGAAATGAACTTTGACCCTGCTTCCTGCTCGGAACAGACTGACACATGTTGTCCTCAGGGACAGCACTGGCTGCTGCTGGACAAGGGCCTGCATTTGTTAGCTTTGTATTTTTTAACTCCTATTAGGCTAAAAATAAGTTGGACCCTGGACGCTATTTTCAGGGTTATGTAATGTTAAAGGTTTTTTTTCTTCTTAAGTTCACATTTGTCTTTCAGTATGCAACCCATTTGCTATTTTGTCATTCTGCTAAATTTAGATCATTCGTAATTACATTTTTCTATCAATTGTACTGATCTTTATGTCGTCTTCCCTCAAGGAGTAAATTGTAGTCTGCATGCATGATCATTGGGTTGAAGATTTAGTTGAAAATCTAAGGACCCAAATGAGACATGTGTTTTAGGTTAGGGTTAAAGTTAGGGTTGAGGTAAGGGTTGCGGATGGGATTAGGGTAGGGGTAGGGTTTGTCATCAGGGTCAAGCTTACGTTAGAGTCCATGAGATGGGGGAATCGATTGTTTCTGAGAAGGATTCTGCATAAACAATATTTGTCCACATTTATATGTATTTGATGTTTTCTCCAGATAAATCCAAGACATTTCAGGGATCTCGTGTCTTGATCAGTCCAGCCTTTCCACAAACGATTACTCGTAGATGCTTTCCCAGTATTAGAGGGACCTATGTAGTCCTGGTATTGTGTCAGTGACACATTTTAAGTGGTGCTTTTCCTGGTGGGATGGGATGTTCCCTGTCTGAGAGCCTCATCCTAAATGTTTGTGTAGCTTCTATATAGTTTACAAGTAAGGCTGTGACCCCTGCGTCATTAGTGCCCCCTTTCAGTGTCAAACAGAAGGCATGTTATTGCTGCTAATATGTAAGTAGAGATGAGAGAGGGCACCTTGAAGTAGTTTGGATCAAGGCTTTATAGTTCTGTCTAATTTTAGCTTGTGGCTTCTCAGACGGCGTCTCAAGTAACAAGACGATCCAGCAGGCAAGAGTTTAGGCTTAGTCAATTCTCATGGACACGAGAGGGAGGGAAAGAGAGAGCAAGGGAGAGAGAGGGAGAAAAAGAGAGGGAGGTAGAGTGAGATAGTGAGGGAAAGAGAGAGGGAGGACAGAGACAGAGTGAGGGAATGATAGAGGCAGCCAGAAAGATTGAGTTGTGTTTAATAGTCTTAGTCTTGTGCAGTGTTCGCGAGTGATGGGAAGATGGCAGGAGAAGCAGAGCGGATCCCAGGGAGTCCTCAGAGCTCAGCCAGCAAGTCCCGGCACTTCCTCAAGGATGTGGTTTTTCATGGCAAATTTGAAGTGAGTGAAATGTACGAGAAAGTTTGGGTGTGTGCGTGTGTATGCGTCTGTGTGGACAGTTGTGCGTGTGTGTGTGTGTTTGTATATACAGTGTGTGGGTGTGCAAATATGTGTGAGTGTGTATGCGTTTATGTGTTCGCATGTTTCCTATGTTTTAGAACATCAACACACACTACATTGATGTGCTAAATAAGTCATTCTTTGTTTGTGCAATATTTTATCTGTTTGCCAGAGGTTTACCATAATGTTTGTATAAGCTTAGTGGCCAAATGGTAGACCTCTACCTTCTATACAGTGATGTAGTCTATGTGATAAGCAGGCATACACTGCTTCCCCCAAAAGTATTCCTAAATAGCCCACTATAAAATTAGCAGTGATACATAGGTATCACGAGTAGGTGGGGGGCTTGGTAAGTTGCCCACTACTTTATAGACTACACCACTGCTCCTGTGCGCTATAACCTCAGCACTGACACACACATACACACTCACTCCACTGAGACACAAACACCATGATCCACACTGAGACACAAACACAACATGGACACACTCCACTGTGACATACAGACTGCACTGACAGATACAGACTCCACTGACACATACAGACTCCACTGACACATACAGAGTTCCCTGATACATACACTTCATTGAGGAACACACACACAAGGAGACACAGGCAGCCTTGACACACTGCTTCAGTGATGAAAGGCAGAGGAGAAGTGAGCTAGAGCATGCAGTCTGAACTCCATCGTCTTATCACGTTCTTGACTAAGTCAGCTCATAAAAACACACAACGTGCTACATGCGGCCCTTGAACTTCTGAGAAAGGTTGCAGACCGTAACCACAAACGTTCTTTTCTTTTGAATCATTATATCCGGGGTGGAGGCTGTATTTCATGAGGGAATAGAAAATGGAGAACTCGTTAACAACATAACAGAAACAGAAAAACTGCATGTGTAGAGTCTGAAGCTCACGATTATCAACAGACTGCACAGTCCCCATTGTGTTGCCCCCCCGAGACCGTGATTGGAATAGCATGTCTGAGATTTCCCTAGCTCATCACATAGAGACAGAATGTGGAATTGTCAAATTAGGTCGTTGTGATTGGATTGAGTGTATGTGGGTCGGACCACTTTGCTACATATGGGACTAAAATAGAAAATCAGCTGGGTCACTGCTAGGAAAACAGTCTGCAGGGATATTGGACAATATTATTGTAAGTGATAATACAGTACTGCCATTCAGAGTATGTTGATGTGGTAGACGGTATGGAGGCAGAGGGTGGTGGTTTGACCTCAACAATCCAGACCTGTAAGAATCACCGTCAGTCAGCTATGCTGTTGAAAACACAGCTTCAAATGTCAAAATGTTAAACATACAAAGCCACATACTCATGACTCCACTCATACATGTTAGAGAAATTAAGGATGTAACCTTATGTATGGATGTAAATGACTAAATGTAAATGTTTTATACTGCATAAAAGGATACTAGTGTTCAGCATTCCTTGCGTGAACTTAACATACAACACTATACAATCACACACAGACACTTCAACACACACACAAACTGAGCGCTCAGAAACATACATACACACAAAAACACGCTTGTGTTAGCCTCTTTGTCTGGGTGAAGGTCTTGTATGATTTTTTATGTCTTGTCTATATCAGACAAGTATCGCAGAAGTGTTCTAAACTAGCATGCCGGCTGGATATTTATATATTAGTAGATTGTAGATAAGTCCATCTGTCCTAGCATTCCAACCACGTGCCAGACTTAGCCTGAAAAAAAACGGATCAGACATACAAATATGACTCGCGCCACAAATAATCTTACAATTCATACTACATTACTAGCTACGTCAGCTGAAACTAATCAAAGTGTCCAAGTAGCCATCAGAACTCAGGGAAATGACAAGAAGGAAACAGAGTGTCCAGGTAACGGTTGTAATGCTATGTTAATGAATAGTCCCGTTTTGATTTATATAACACAGAAAACTGGATGAACTTCGACTGGTATTCTGAAACTTTTCCATCCTGCCTGCCTTGCTATTGGCCACAATACCCCTGCCCCCCTTCTCCCCCCAAGGCACCAAAAAGCCCTATAAGCCACATGCAGGGGGACAAACACAATTACACCTTGACCTCCTCTACCAGCCTCACTGGTCCCTCTCATCCCACGGGGTAAACCGCGCCCCTCACACACACACACCCGCAGACACACATAAACACACACACACACACATCCAGGCAGAGCCCCCAGCCTCTCTCATGCCCGTCCCTCCCCTCTGTCCCCAGCTCCTGAACTCACTTACACCAGAGGAGAACACACGATGCCAGCACGGACTGTATTTCCAGGACGGGGAGAGGAGGGTGGACTACATCCTTTCCTACCAGGTCAAAAAGCCCAACAGCTCGCACCGCCAGGCCTCCCGCCTCACAGACAACGCCCTCACACGCAGCTTGCGACGCGGCAGGGCACATGCGCACTCGTCCTCCTCGTCTGGCGCCCGCGGAGGAGGTGACCTCGAGGCTGGAGCTCAGAATCAGGACCAGAACCAGGACTGCCACGAGGATGATAAGAGGGTCAGGAGAGAGGAGTTTGAAGGCAACCTGAGAGAAATGGGTCTGGAGCTGGAGAAGGAGGAGGATGTAAGTTGGGTTTTCTGACCACCTGTTGTTTCTCTCTGCCCCCCTCCCTCTCTTTCTCTTCATATTTTATTTTTCTCTTTCCTTTTTCCACCCTCATGTCTCTTCCTCTCTCTTTCTCTGTATTTATCTTTGTCTCTCTCTCTCATCTATATATCTTGTTTTCTAATGCTCTTCATATTTCTCTCTTTCTCTGTCTCTCTCTGTTCTCTCTTTGTCTCTCTCTCTCTCTGTCTCTCTGTAATTTTGGGGGGGGGACACCCAACACCCAATTGGTTGTCCACTGCTAGCATTAGGGTTAGCTTGCCACTGCAAGAGATTGAGAGTGTGAGATGGTGAGAGAGGCAGAGAGAAGGGGAGTGTACATTCCACTGCCACACCGCTGCACCTCTGCCTTCATTGTTCCTAGTCGGTGTGGTCTGATGAGCTGAGCTCAGCTAGTTTCCCTGGAGCCCCAACCTCAACACCTACACAAAAGATACATTGTAGTTTGGCACTGTACTAGCTGAAACCAGCCTATAGTGGTGTAGAGGGGGTGGGGTAACCTTTTAACCTGGCCACAGACACGGGTGTGTGTGCTGGTTTCAGTCATCACAGAAATCTATAGTTGATTATGTAATTATTTGATACTCCCAGACAATTGTTTTTGTGAAGCACTTTAGCATTTAAAATTCTTAAATGTTCGGTTGTTCCCAGTATCTTTAATATATTTTAAAATGTTGTTTGTTCATGGATAAAAAAAAATATATATATATATATATATATATATATATATTATGACCAAGAAGAAAACATGTTATATGTTGTAAAACCAACCACCCATAATCCTAGCATGTTGTTGATGTCCTGACTGGCCCAGTGAGAAATAATCGGAGACCTTTCAAGAATTCCAAGTGCTGAGGATGGCAAGATGTCAGCTGCCAGTAGGGATCTCTTTACATAGGAGGCAAGGAGGCAAGTTGGAGGGCAGAAGGCAAGCATGAGACAGAGGTAGGCAGATAGGCAGGCAGAGAAGCAGGCAGGGAGACAAACAGACAGACACAGCCTGGGAGGGAGGGTGAAGGCAGCTATTAAGGAGTGTCATCCTGGCCCAGTCCCACCCCTGTCAAAGCCAGTCATAGAATTAGAACTCTACCCCTCCCCCACACACCAGTCCCCACAGACCTTGGGAACTGGCCTGGTTCACAAAACAAAATGGTTGACAAGAAAATATGACAGACAGTTGGCTAGGAAATCAACACTGACTTGATAACAAATTATTTGTATGCATTGGACTTATGAGTTCTTTGGGCTGTATAATACATGTGTGTATGGCACTTGCTTCTAGACCTGGCAAACCATGTAGTGACAGATGGAAGATCACTCATAAAACAGTCACCCCAACTGCAATCTTGGAGCAGCATGTCTACAATCACAAACACACTTGCATGCTTACACACAAACACTCACTCAATCTCAAACAAACACACTCATACACATATTGTAGCATAATGTTTCATCTTATTGAGATTCAACCACCTCTGCAACCCAGCGTTGTCTCGGCCCATCAGGTTTCTAAAGTTACATTCCCCTGGGAAGGAGAACACAGGATTGAATCTACTCGGATACTGTCTCTCATTGGAGGTCCACAGGGAGATATGGCAGGCTATTTGATGGTTTCCTCCAGGGCCGTAGTGGAACCCTTAGCCTTAGCCCGAACCTAGGACCTAGTCAAGGTTGTGATGTGAGCTGTTTTTTTACATTAATTTCAGTGCAAAATCATTTTTGGAGCTTTATGTAATATAAACATTACGTTGGACTCATATTGTTATATTTGCTAAAATTATAACACACATTTTTACCTGAAAGATTCAGGGCTTTTGAGAAAACATCTCAATTGATTCCCGGCCATGCAAAATTACGTTGTGTCCTTGGGCAAGGCACTTCACCCTACTCGCCTCGGGGGAATGTCCCTGTACTTACTGTAAGTCACTCTGTATAAGAGTTTCTGCTAAATGACTGAATGTAAATGTAGAGATTTGTTTGTAGAGCTACATTTGTTCATGCAACTGTCACACAACCGGATGTATGACTGCCTCTATCGCTTTCTCTCTCTTGCCTCCCTCAATCTCATTCACTCGCTCTCTTTCTCTATCTTCATCTCTCTCTATCACTCTCTTTCTCTATCTTTATCTCTAAGGGGAGGTCACTCTCCCTAAAACCTGAACGATACACTTATCATTTTCTTTTGTTAATATATCGTCTTTATAAAACAAACATATATACATCTCAAATATGCTTTTAAGAGAAATGTTTAGAATTGGTTAGTAGTTTTCTCAAGTGTACGCACAGTATTAAATATATTGATGCTGATTAAGACTCCGGTTGTGAAACTGTAGGGGGTTAAATATTGGCCAAACAACTAACACTAATTCCCCTATAAGATAAGATAATCCTTTATTTGTCCCGCAGTGGGGAAATTGCAGTTTGCAACAGCAGCGGGGTACAGAACAGCACTCAGAGTACAATTTAAATATAGAACATACAAAATATACAAGATACAGGGAGTCCTATAAAATATGAAGATAATGATCTAAGGGTATAAAATAATATATGGTTTAAAGGATGGGAAACTGAACAGTAACATGAACCAAATGTCAATTCCAATGGAATTACTTGACTATGGGTTAAATCAGAAACAATAGTCAAAGAATGAAATAAACATTTAATAACATTGCAAATGAATGAAATCAATTACAAGGCAAACATGTTACAAAATGAAGGTCAACTTTTACCTATGCTACCATGATTATTGTAAACCAGAGATAGAAAGCAAGATGTGAGGAAGGAGACAGAGTACAAGGACAAGCCAGAGCTGAGGAGAAGGTCTCAGGAGATCAAGAATCCACAGAACAATGCTTCGCACTTCCTTTTATACACAAGAACAACCAATCAGACCAAATCTTGACCCACTCTTATCAACATATTAGCAATTATAAAGAAATGCTACAGTAAGTTACACAATGGGGTGTGAGAGCCATCAAGTTGAGACCCTCTAGAGCAACTCCAGATTTTAGCAGAGGTGGGGGCAGGTTGACACCCAGCCTCACAAAACTCCTGTTTGCGCACACTGAAGTGTGTTGCTACAGTTGATTATGCCTATAGTGTATGTATATACTGTACATGCAATCAAAGAGCATCATGTCTACAGATATGTGAACAATAAAGTTAAGCAGAGAAACTGTTGTGTCTTTGATCCAGAGCAGGACTCCTGGTATTGGCTTCGTGAAGATCCATGCTCCATGGAACATCTTGTGTCGCGAGGCGGAATTCATGAAGCTAAAGATGCCCACGAAAAAAGTATGTTGAAAATAAGCTTATAACAAACCTCTTACCCGTTAATGCTGCTATAGTCAAAATGCATGAGCTGGGACACGAGTACAGCTCAGAAGTGGAGTCTTTGACTACAGATCAAGAGGTTTCTGGTTTAAATGTCCCCTGAATGTCTCTTTGGCGTTCTTAGTGAAGGGAGTGAATAGTGGAACCTTATCGTGTGTGCCCGAGTGCAGTGTCCGGTCTTGCATGACTAAACTTCTTTTGGTTCTGCATATGGTATTGATCATGTTGATAGTATTTGGTGCAGTATGCAGCTTCATGTCTTCCTCATCTCGATGTTGTTGTTGTTGTGTAGGTGTATGAGATAAAGCAAGGCAGCAGTGTGTTGGAGAAGATCAACACCTTGATCAGCAAGGCCTCTGAACCTCTACACCCCAATGTAGACGAGACCCAGACACACAACATCAAGCACCTATCCTACACCTTCTCCAGGGAAAAGCAACACCTGTGAGTGGGCTTAATATGTATTTTTATAATAATTGTTATTATTTATGTTAGTAGGAGGAGGAGTAGTATGTGTATTGTTTGTGTTTTTCATAATAATATCATACCATCGTCATATGGATGGATATCAGAACACAATATGCATATGTTTACATTTAGTTTCTGCTCTAGTTCTTCTTGCCTGAAGCAGCATTAGATACACGTCCAACTGGTGGCATATGGTTTCCAACATATGGCATATTCCTGATGACACACATTGAGGATAGAAGAAAGCCCTCATATTATCTGATTAATTTATATGTATTTGAATGTCAACCAAAGTACTGGAAGGCTGGTAACTTTCCACCATCTGGAAATTGTTGTCATAGCAGTGGATAGTGAAGTATCAAGGAGTACTATCAAGTATTTATTGAAGAGGAAAACAGCACACATAACTCCTCCTGGAAGAGGCAGACCATATTCCACACATGTTCTATCCCTGAAGTCCAAATCAAATAAACCCAACCTCTCCATGTTATGTTTAATGTTCAAAACAAAGACTTATCGCCTCATCTAGCAGAACAGCAGTATTTATGGAAAGAGGAAGCTTTAACAGGGTTATTTTTGTCCGTGAGGATATGCCATCGTCACTGTGGTTGTTGTGCTATTATACTGAAAGATTGGCTGGAGAGGGTCATTTCAGTGCTCTATGCTATGACCACATGCAATCTCCTGCTCCATACCTAGTATACTAATACCACCCCACCCCCCCAATGTGTGTACCCCCAATTCTCTCTCCATGGGTGACCACCCTAACACTTATGGGTCCCCCTCTCCCTCGGATGAACCCTCCAGGACCAGGGCATCTGAGGTTGTTGGTGGAGCTGGCAGACAAGGACTTAAGAGCCTCTCCTTTTTCAGTACCTCTCAATGGGATAAAAGCTCCTGCCACAGTGTTTATTATCTGCTGATCTAACGCTAGATTGTCTGTGTTCACCAACTCAAACTCTGCTCTTTTTCTTTCTTTCTTCCTCTTTTGCTTTCTGGCTTTTGTCAAAAGGTTTGATCTGTCTGACAGAGACTCCTTCTTTGATAGTAAAACAAGAAGTTCCATTGTAAGTACTGCACCTTTCTTTAAAGACCTCGCCTTACTGTAAATATTCACAGTTGCAGACATTAAGTAACACACTGTTAACTTTGTCTATAGAAAGTTTTATGAGTGTTTTCAATCCAAAGCCACAGTTACATTGGTTCATAAAACATCTGATGTCCTGTTGTAATGACTATTTAGACATTAGTCTAGCCCTGTTGGCCATGTAGGTAATGTCCAGGGGCCGTATTCACAAAACATCTTAAGACAAAAAATAGCTCCTATCTTGCCCATTTAGGAGAAACTCTAAAAACTAAATAACTCTAAATTAAGTGTCAGTCCTAATTTTAGGACTCCTAATTTAACTGTAAGAGTATTTCACAAAGTGTTTTAGTGCTAAAACCAGCTCCTAAATCTGTGAAAAGTTAGGGGTGGTCAAGAAGACTCCTAAGGCCGTGTTCACACTTTACTTATTTTTCAAATCACAAACAACACTTAAATGTCTGTTGCTGGCAATCCACCTGGGAACGTAAACATTTTAAAAACATTTCATGACATTGAGCTTTTTAAAATGTATTGTCGGGTATTATGATTGTAGTAGAGTTATCAGGGATGTAGTCACTTATAGAAACAACCCAGTGACACTGGAGGTAAAGGTAGAAAACTCTACGCTACTTGGCCACAGGGAAAATGCAGCTATGCAGCGCAGACAAACTATAATTGCATTAAACAATATGCCCTATGCATACCCCACATTGACAATTCATATGTCTGCCTTTATGCATATTCGCTATTCGTTTGTGAGATGCACATGAAAGAGAATGACAATTAGCTAAACATATACTTATTTAATTAGTGACGCAACCTACAATTGAATATCTTTATTTGAATATGGCAAAACATTGCATATCGCAACAAAATACCTTGTTCTACAATATGTCTATGATGAAATCATATACAGAGATCTATCCCTTATTAGCAAATCACTGTGGGCATAGTTATGTTGACATCTGTAGCAACAAGATCAACCCCGCCCTTTATCTTAGTTTAATACTTCTCCCCATTCTTTAGTAAAAGTTGGTCTCAGCAGCTTTGTGAATATGTTATAGGAGAAAACTTAGCTAAGAACTTTTATTGCTTTTTAGGAGATCTCTTAGTGGTAAGATTAAATGTTTTGTGAATATGGGCGGCCCTGTTCTGCTCTGTTTAATCTGCTCTCCTCTCTTGTATATCTATCAGGTTTTTGAAGTATTAAAACGTACAAAATGCACCAAGGCCAAGTATAGTATGGGTAAGTCAAACCGTGAGTTTGTCTGTGTAATATCTTGTTGTATTGGTGTGTACACTTGTCAATAGATAGGAATCTATGTCGGACATGATGAGGACATCCCCTTTAGACTGCCCTGGGTCATAAACTGAGACTCAAACTGATTTGAGACATGTCAGTTATCACACACGCCAGCATTGCCTGCCCTCCTTAATAGGCAACATGTTTACATTACAGTGCTCATCAGTCTCTACGGGTCTCCACAGTGTAGTCTGTAGAAGTTCAACTTGAATATCCTTTGGGATTAATAGAATCAACTGTATTGCATTCCATTACAGTCCATGGATGCACCTCTCCAGTGTCATCTGTGGGAGGGCCGTAGTGAGCAGCACAGATATAGAAGACCCCCCCCCCATTTGATCTGGTATAGCTCAGTGGTAGAGCATTTGTCCCCCAAACCCCCTGCCCAGGTCACAGGCTTCTGCATAACTAGATAACGACCCATTAATTTTAATGTTGGAGCAGGGAAACATCTAAAACGTGCAGGACAGGGTTGAAGACCTCTGATTTAGCAGATGCTTTATCCATAGAGGGTTTGGGGGGCAAAATGCTATACCGTAACTCTGTGCTAAATGAACATATGATGTGGTGTTTAACCCTCCGTATGCGTGGTTCCTTCCTTCAGGCATCACCAGTCTGCTAGGCCGCGGAGTATACACTGCTGCCTACCCTCTGCATGATGTGAGTACAACACAGCATGACCACACTAACCTCACAAGAGATGCACTCCAGGGGCCCGTTCTCCGTACGTCGCTAACTCAGTTAGCTGGATTTGATTGTCGATGTTGATTGATTGACGATTTGTCATTATCTTGGATTGTTCGGTTCTTCGAAGCTCATCCTGGACTCGCTGTCATAGCAACAGGTCCGTAACCTTAAACCTGCTCGATGGTTTATTTGATGTAAACACGATTAGATTGAGGCTTTATAAGCAGAGGTGATACAGGAAGTCTGTCAAAGACATGTCTTGTTCGTTTTTACTACAGAAACCTGTTGCGGAAGGTGCAAGAATAGATAGCAGAATTTAACATGAAATTTAACATGTTACTTTTCACAATGCGTGATAGATCCTTAAGCACAGCGAAATATAGCCTATACTTTTTGAGAGATAGACTATCGTTTTTTTGTGAGGGTGTCATTTACATCATAAATTTGTTGAAACCACATTATATGACAGTAAAGATGATAAACAAAGTATGAAAATAAAAAAACAAAATTACTGTAATAAGCGTTAAAACATCTAACGTGCTCACTACTATACATTTAATTTGGTCTTCTACTTTTTGCGAGCCCTCTTTCTTGGATTTTGCAGACTTGGAGGTGTTCCCTGGCGTTCTGATTATATATTCAAATTCGGAGTAACCTTCGAGCAAGCTGTTGCTCTGTTGCGGACAAAACTGGGCGCTCTTTTTGGCCATGGTGAGCAGCTATAGACTTATGTGAGCAGCCAATAGCAGCGTTGCTGATCAAGGTTTCTACTATCGATACATACCCCCCTTTTAGACCAACGCATAACTCAATCCAGCTATACTAATTATAAACAACATGGGTGTTCGAAGAACCGAATTAGCCAGATCATGATTAGCAAGATGATGTTATCTTGGATGTGTCATCTGATCTCGGATGTAATAAGCGACGTACGGAGAACGTGCCCCTGATCCTTCATTTTCTGTTGTGCTTTTTGATATGCACAGGGCTTTTAAGTCTCACGCATTTTCCGTGAGACTGCATTTTAGACTGTATTTCTCACACATTTCAATCATTTCTAACGCTGAGAAGAATCAGAATAAGAATCAGAATGAGCTGAGGCATTTGGGCTGAGGCATTTGCACCTGTCTGCGTGGTGCATTCTGGGAGACGTAGTTCTCCCGTCAGCCATCTTGTGCCATGGTAGCCACTCCTGGAGAGAAACATAGCGCCCCCCCTACCACACGTCCTCTCGTGATGCCACAACACAAACAAGGAGTCTAGTGTGGCAGGACGGTGATGAACCACTAGTGATGTTTTAAACAATGCTTTTTAGAAATGCGTGAGACTTGAGAGCCCCGTGTAATGTAAGCCTGTTACATGAGGCATTGTAATGTATTTGAGGTGCATTCAATTTGACTCGTTGTTGGCACTGATCGGATCCCTCCTTACGGTGGGTTGAACAAATCAAGAGTACCAGAGAATCTGACAGTGTTTGGTAACAGTACCCTGGTGTGATAATTAGGTAGGGAGTGTAGGGAATCAGATGGCTGAGTGGTTAGGGAATCGGGCTACAAATCAGAAGGTTGACGGTTTCATTCCGGCAAATGTTTTGCGCTGGGGTAACTTGACCAAGTGGTCTTGTCTGCCATGAATGTGATCCTCATGACTGTGAAACCTTCATAAAACCTCTGACGTAAGCCAGTTTGCCACAGGCTAAAGCTGAAGAAGCCCCTGTTGGAAAGGAACCACAGGGCATGCCAGCATGCAAGCCAGCTTAACTCTGTTTCATGTGTTTTGCAGGGAGATATAGAAGGAGATGCAGAGCCCAATGACAGGAAGGTGAGTGAGATCTATTGTCCTACTCATCACTCCATAACTACACAGAGACTCATGACCACATCTCTGTGGTTGTGTTCTAGGGACAGCTCACATAAATAACCAATGTTCTTGACTTGACCATTCCCTTCAGTACGTTCAGAAGTTGATTTATCCTGATGGCTTTTCAAGTCTGCATTCCTCTTTTTGAGAAACTTCAAGCAACACTTGTTTGCATTGTTAGCGTTGCTAAAGGAAACAGATGGGTCCAGTTAGCAAGTGATTGCTGCTATTCATCTTCGACATAGTGAGCCAGTATTGCAGCATTCGCCCACAGTCTGGGATTGGGATAAGTATGGAGATAGGGATAGGATTTGGGTTAGGGACGGGGACAGGGATAGGGATAGGGATAGAGATTGAGGTAGAGATAGAGATAGTGAAAGAGCTGGGGCTGAGGATGACGCTGGGGTAGTGGCTGATTCTTTGTTTATAAATGTGTGTGTGCATGTTCATGAATGTGTACACAAATGTGTGTATTAGTATTCTACGAAAGGCTGTGTTACTGCTTACCTATGAGTCGTGGATCTTAGTGAACTTTTTACACCACGGACAGGATAAGAGACAACGTGAGACCAAAGCACCATGGCGATGTACTCATTAGCATAAACACTTGTATCATTGTGTTATATTGTTCTGAGAAGCCATCTGGAGCAGGGGGGGCTGCCCTATCATTGAAGCCCAGAATAATGATCCGTAATTGATCCGTAAGTGGATGTCAGACCCCCATTTTATTCCCGGTCCCTCTGGGAACAAATACAATAAGCCCAGTTTGGCAGGAGAGACCGAGAAGAGGGGTGCATATGTGTGTGTGTGTGATTATCTGTGTCTGTTTTGGCTGGTGAGTGTTTTTTCTTGTTTGTATGTGTGTGTGTGTGTGCGTGCATGTGTGGTTAAAGACAAGCACTGCCATGGATGGACACTCTCAAGCTGATTCGTCTCTTATCTTCACCACCATCTGTGTTGTCCTGGCGTGGTCTAAATCTACTGCATTATCATGTTTTGTTGGTCCATACCTAATATCCTGATGCAGCTCATGTAATTGGAGCTGATAAAATCTATGTATTATTATTGAGTGTAGTGATTCATTGTGATAACAACCTTGTGTTTCTGTTAAGAGAAATGTAGCCATGTTTTAAATATGCTCTCTCTGAGCCTCAAGTTACTATGGTAATAGGATGATAGGATGGCCTCCCTTGTGGTAACATGGTAGGATGATTATTATGGTGGACGAATGGTCACTATGGAGGTATAGTTTAAATTTACAATTACATTTATTAATTTAGCAGACGCTTTTATCGAAAGCGACTTACAAGAAAGAGAGTGGTTACTAAGGTAGTAGGGTGGTTACTATGCTAATAACTTAGGTAGGCAAGTCACTATGGTGGTGACATGGTAGTATGGTTACTATGGTGGGAGGACGGTCACTATGCTGGTAGGTTGGTGTCCGAAATATTAATCTATCAAGCATTGAACAGTCAGTCGGTGAACAAGTTAAGAAAGCTTCATTGCTTGCGGCCACAAGGAGACAAAACATCACACGCCATTGTGCTACAAGTTTGTCCGCTAGCATGTTGCGCTAGCTAGCTATTTAAACACAAGGCGCTCTTGACTGTCATTGGCTAAGACAAAGCATCTTTTGTTCCATGGCTCTTCTTCATTGGCTCCTCTGCATAGACCTGGCACGCGTGTGTGCGTGTTTGAGTGTGTGCATGTGTGTGCTCTTTGACCCCTGTAAGCCTCCCCCACTCTTTTATTGCCTCTCCAGAAAGATAGTGGTCAAGCCCAGGTCCCCTTATTTACATAAGGCTAGTGTTACCCAGAGTTCAGATTTGGGGTTAGGCCTCTCTTTGCACACAAGGAATACTGGAGTACAGAATCATTCTCATACAGGATAAATATGTTACATCTTCAATTTTTCCAACATATCCCTCCTGTTTATCCTGAATAAAATGTGTTATTCCAAAACCACACCAACGCACAATCAATAAAATCAAAATACTTTTCACATGGTTTTTGATTTTCAAAACTATTTTTCCGGTAAAGCTGATCACAGTCGGAGATGAAGCCGCCAAAACAGGGAGTGAGATCATATCAAATCTGACAACCGCTTGCCACACGAAAAACTGCTGACATTTTTACCCAGTAACTGAATACAGCAATTTCCACCACTGAGAATAGCTCACTAAAGATTTGTTCATTTTCTCGTGGCCACGCATCGGGACTTGCATAGGCTCATCTACTCGCTATCAGTGCTGAGCCTATGCAGGTCACGTGAAAAATGAACGATGAACGATGACTCGCTACCAGTGCTGAGTCTATGCAGGTCATGTGAAAAATGAACGATGAACGATGAACGATGACTCGCTACCAGTGCTGAGCCTATGCAGGTCACGTAAAAAATGAACGATGAACGATGACTCGCTTCCAGTAGCGAGTAGATCAATGATTCGTTCATCTTCATTTTTCACGTGACCTGCATAGGCTCAGCACTGGTAGCTAGAGAAAACTGAAATGATTCGTTCATTTTGACTGGGTCTTCGGATACGGATCTTAGGATCATTTTCCACGTGACCTGCGCTCAAAAGAGGAAACAGAAAGGATTTGTTTACCTCGTTCACTTTCGCGTGGCTAGGTTTAGTAAGACGTGAAATATATTCCTTCACAAGTAATAATTACAGGTTTCGTTATTTTAACTTTTTTGTACTTTACTTAGAGTTCAGTGTAATAGTTTGCCGTGATAATTGAATGCTAGTGTGGGCCCAGTGGTGGACAGTGTTACAGGAATGTGTGTGTGGATCATCTTACAATAAGCTGACGTGTGTCTTGTTACAGTATTCCAGTTCAAGGTTTTGCAAAGCCTAGTGACACAAGTTTATTGGTATATGTTCAAGTATACATTTATGGTTTGATATGGGACCAGTGTGAGACCCCTCCACCCACTCCCACACACAGACACACTACACACACATTCCCACACACCACACTCCCATCCACACACACACACACACACAGAAGACGGGTGCTAGGGGAGGACGGTGACATTGCCATACATTCAGAGCTGGATTGAAAACACAGCTGTGTCTCCCTCATACTGTACACTGTGTTCTCACCCCTCTCTCCCTCTCCATCTCTATACAGCCTCCAACCTTGTCATTCTCTTTCACCTAGCAGCTCTCTCTTTCTTTTTTTACATTCTCTCCCTCCCTCTCTCTGTCTCTCTTATCCCTATGCCTGAGTACTGCTCCCTGTCATTTCCACAGTTGCATGCCTGGCATCTGTCGGTTTTTGAGGGTAAGGGGGGGGGGTATGAGGCAGGGGGTGGAGGGCAATAGGGGGTAGCCTGGCTTCACATGCACACACGTGGTAAGGCACACTTGAAGGTTGGAAGGTCAACCAATCAATCTGCTCTCAGTGTCTCACAGTGACCATGTTTAGCTCGTGTGGACCTGAGGTGCATACCACTCACTGATTGGTCAGTTTGGGTCAGAGAGGTCCAATTATCAGCAGTTGATATCTACCTGCTGAGCTGGGCTCTTAACATGCTGTCACTTAAACTGTTATGAACTTTTGTATTTTTCTTGTTTTCCTATGTCTGTCTCAGCTCTTGTATGAGGAGTGGGCCAGTTACAGTGTCTTTTACAAGTACCAGCCCATCGGCCTGGTCAGGTAGGAACTCAAGTGTGAATCAAATCAATAAAAATGTCATATTAATACACACTGTTAATACTATTCAGCTGCCGGTCATAAGTAACATACTGTAGACCGATAGTCATGTCCTTTGTGAAGCAGCATTAGTGGTATGGTGGCATTAGTAGTCTGATATTATAAGTACTGTAGTCTGATAGTAGAAGTAGTCTGTTAGTATTACAGTAGTCTAGTAGTATTAGTAGTTTGGCAGTATTAGTAGTGTGGTAGTAAAAATACTAGTCTGGTAGTAGAATCTGTTAGTATTACAGTAGTCTAGTATTATAAGTAGTCAGATGGGGCACTACAACCTACTTGCCTCGGGGGGAATCTCCCTGTACTTACTGTAAGTCGCTCTGGATAAGAGTGTCTCTTAAATGACTAAATGTAATGTAAATGTAGTCTTGTTGTAGAAGTTATGTGGTCTGTAAGCAGTATTCTTGTAGTATAAGTGACTGTGGTCTGGCAGTACTTGTAGTCTGGTAGTAGAAGTACTGTAGTCTGGTAGTAGAAGTAGTCTGGTAGGATTAGTTTATACCTCTGTCCTCCTCCAGAGTTCTCCTTCACTGTGACTAAGAGCTGATGTCCTGATAGCCTTTATCCTGTCCCTCCTAGGAAGTATTTTGGGGAGAAGATCGGCCTGTACTTTGCCTGGCTGGGCCTCTACACCCAGATGTTGATTCCCGCCTCTGTGGTTGGTGTCATTGTCTTCCTATACGGCTGTGCCACCGTCGACGACAACATTCCCAGGTCAGAGATCAACATACTGCCCCTGTAATTGGATGTCTAATGTTTGGGACTACGTGTAGTATGTTGGTTACAAGGAAGTGTTAAAGATCCCATGACATGCTGTTTTTGGATGTTTTTATATAGTGCTCCCCTAATACTATATCTGAAGTCTCTTTCCCGAAATTCAGCCTTGGTGCAGAATTACAGGCACTAAGAGCAGTCCCTCAATGAGCTTTCCTTAAGATGTGCCGTTTCTGTGTCTGTAGCTTTAAATGTTATGAGGAAGAAAGAGGCGGGGCTAACTGCCATGCTTCGGTTGTTTGCAAGCCATGATGTCTCTCGAGGAAAAAACAATATCACGCTTGCACGGTCGTAGCTCATTTTCTCATTGGTGGGACAAATTCTCTCGGCAGACAAAGCAGAGAAAGGGGAGGTAACCTTTCCTATTATGTCGTCATATTAGGAACATTTTCAAAACCAAGTGTTTGAGCTTTCATTTTCTCAAAGGCAGAGAAGGGTTAGGGTTAGGGTTAATACCCAGGGCTCGAAATTTCTAGCCACTGGGGGACCAAAGGCAGGCTAGGGGAACTCATATTAATGTTAAATAACCTCCTAAAGTGAACATTTCATGTCATGGGACCTTTAAAGGGGCGATTGATTGATTGATCGATTTTACCTTGTCGAAAAATTACAGTTTGGTGTGTAAAATAGACATACAGTGAACCTCAAAGTCCATTGAAACCTCTTTCCTATCAAAATTTCACTTCTCACTACTATTTTGAAACTGCAACTAGCAAACGCTAGCTTTTGAAACAGTGCAATTTGTGAATTTGCAGCACGAACATTGTCACGCCCCAACATTTATACAGACCAGCCCTCTGGTGTTCTGGTCCTGGATCTCAGACAGTCATTTAGCTGCGCGCTGCTCTGTGTACTTCCACGCGAACAACAAAGGAGAAAGTTTGAACTTTTTAAAAGTATATTAAAAATGAACCATCGTAAATGCAGTGTTCCAGGCTGTACTGGGAATGCTGACACTTTTCATAATCTTCACAAGGAACCAGACACTCGACGGGCATGGCTGATGTCTTCTGTATCTAGCATAGGTAGAATGCTGAATACGTTTCTAAACACATCAACATACATTACTTAGCAAATTACTCTAGCTAGACTAGCTGTAGTTGGCATTAGAAGGGAAGCTTCAAAAAAAAATAGCCAGAAAAAGAATAGCTGTTTAGCCTATTGCTGACACCTGTCTAGATTATCTAGTAGAAAGAACTGGAGAAAGGCAGGTGCTTAATACAGGACACCTCAGCATTGCTAATAACTGTTACCAACAAAATCATACTACAGCTTGCGGTTGTGATGAACATAACTAGGGTTGGAACACACCTCTTTCCAGCAACAGCTTCATAGCAAATCCTGCTTTACATTGTCCCAGGTTTTCAAAACTGTCCTTGGTGAAATGGTTCGCGCAAATGTGTCGAGGGTCGAACTGCACAGAGATCTTCTACGCTACGGTTTAAACAAACATCAGCCATACCCGTCTTATCAATGTTAACTAGACTCTAGCTCATCTGCTTTTTATTAACGGTGATTTTCAAGGAATGCAAGAACAGCTAGATAGAGAAATCAGCTTGCAGTTCATCCATATATTCATGAGCATATAAGGGCCATTTTCAGAACAACCAATGTTACATACCCTATTCGGAGACCGTAAGGAACAGTGTTAAATACCCTACAAACCCAGTCAATCACCCCTTTAATGTCCAACTGTGGATACATGGGTAGCTCACAATACATTTACCAAACTGTTCCCTGACTCAGTTTCACCCTGACACTGTCATTAGGACTCCTGGTTGCATATAGAAAGCTGAGCCGCATTAAAATATTTCTCTAACCCTGAATGTACTGATGAAGACACTACAGGTAACGTTTTAGTTACATGAGTCCCCTAGGAAAACTAAAAAGGCAAAAACATAGTAGAATATATGAACATTAACCATTATTATGACATTGAGAGACATACTTAGAATAAACCATTGTTTTATTTCTTATAACATTGATATCCATCACTAAAAGGCTTTTAACCCAGCCAGGTTCCTCAGCCAGATTTAAGACTGGTCTAAGACTTTCCTAGCATTCTCTGTCCTAGCATCTTCTATCCTTGCCTCCTTGGTCCTAGCCTCCTCATTCCTAGCCTCTTTTCTCCTACTCTGTCCTCACCTGCTCCATCTGAGCCTCCTCCATCTTGGCTTCCTCTATCCTAACCTCCTCGGTCCTCTATCCTGGCTCCCTGCCTACAACTAACCTCTTAAATCATCCCACTCTTCCTGAAGACATAAATAATGTAGTTTTAATAAAGTATTGATGTGGTAGAGGTGGCTCTCCCTCCTCCTCCCTTCTTCCTCCTACTCCTCTCCTTCTCTCTTCTTCCTCTCCTTCCCCTTCTCCTCCTCATTCCCCTCCTTCCTCTCCTTCTCCCCCATCTCCCCTTTTCACCCCCGCCTCCTGTCCCCCACGGGCAGTCGCTGCCAAGCTCAGAGCAGGATGTGCGCTTCGCTGCAGACGGAGACTCTGATTTGTAATGTTCAACATCTGGCGAAGCAGCGAGAAACAGCTTCCCCCTGGTTCTCATCTCCGCCAGGATATTTAGACGTGGTGGTTTGGCTTAAGGTGGTGGGACAGGCCGCTGGTGTGGATCCACATAGCACCTAGTAGATCAAACTGACGCAAGACCTGATTTCAACCACCCGCTCACACCAACAACAAAAAAACACTTTTGGGACCCCAATGCAGAAACCAGAGACAATGTGTTTTTATTCAAAGCAGATATGGTAACTGTATTATAAACCAGTGGTTCTCTGAAGAGGCAATTAGGAAAAGAGAGGATGTAATTGATGGTGTTCATTTTTGTGCCCTAACTACACCTCCCTCTCCCCCCCCCCTCTCCCGCTCTCACTTTCTCTCCCTCTCCTTCTCTATCCCCATCCTCTTCTTTTTCTCCCTCTCTATCTCCCTCTCCCTCTCTAGCATGGAGATCTGCCACAGTAACAACAACATCACCATGTGCCCACTGTGTGACCAGGTGTGCAGCTACTGGGAGCTGAGCACAGCCTGTGCCACAGCCAGGGCCAGCCATCTCTTCGACAACCCCGCCACTGTCTTCTTCTCCATCTTCATGGCTCTCTGGGGTAAGAGAAGGCCTGGCCCTGACCCTGACCCTAAAACATGACAACCCTAAACCCAAGCAGAAAACTACATTTTTACCTAGAGCTTGATAGGTATGGCTGTTTCTGTGAACAAAACAAAACATTATGATAAAGTGTTCACAGAAACAGCTGTGAAGTTCAAATAACAATACTTTTAACAATACACTACTAGTAGCTTGGTGGATTGACAGAGAGCGTTTATTTATTTTTTTACGAGTTGAATAAAGATTTGTAGACTCTTAACAATATAGTTAAGCACCTTTGAAAAGTGAATTGTGGCACCTTGTCTCACATCTTCTGATTTTAGATTTAATTAATTTTTGTTTGGAAAGATTAGAATAAAACTGAATCAACTATGATGCATATTGATATTGTGATACAGCTTAGGTGTAATATAGATTGGATAATTACTGTGGTGTAAACATAGTGTATCAATGTAAAACTTCTTCCAAGAGCTTTCTGCAGTCCAACCGTGTGTGCATTTCTCCAAACAATTAGACATCTTCTCTCATTTCCTCTCCTCTTTCCATCTGCTCCCTGTTTAGTTACTTTTTTCTGCTGTTGAATCTTTCTATCACCCTCTTTCTTTTATTAATTTCCTTCATCTCTCTCCATTTATTTCTTACACTCATTTCCTCTCTTTTTCTATCTCTTTCTCTCTCCCACTCACTTCCTCCCTCTCTATCTGTGTCTATCTAGCAATGCTAAGCCATGCACAGGATCCTGTGCTTTCTATGGCTGTGTGGGTTAACTAATATGGCTTCCTGTACGAAGGACCTGTTAGCTGGTACATTCCTTAGCTCTGCTCAGTGTCCCAGTCCTCAGATGGGAGGCTGGATGTCACTGAGTGGAGCACTGTAGCCATTGGGTCTAACCTACTATTTATTTTGCAGTATGATTTTACCACTGTGTGTGTGTATGGATTATTTTTAGTCATGAATGTTATCGTGAGCCAGAAAGCGATACGAGACATGAATGTAGTTTATATCAATCTAAACTGCCTCTAACTGTTGTGTAAGGAATGCAGCAGTGATGTCACTGGGGTTGATGAGTAGAGGGAGGCAGGGAGGCAGGGCAGCACAGAGCAGGGCTTCTATTGGTTAGCCCTGGGAAGTCTCCAAGGAGACTGTTGATCAAGCACACCGAATAATATGAAGCTGAAGTTTGTACTTGGTACATCTATTTCCCTGCTCCTAACTTCACATAGAACAGTTTAGGGCTTCAGAGACTAGGCGTTACAGGTATTCCAGGCCCTATTCTGTCACTGTCCCCTGAAGATCCTACTGTACCTTGAACGTAGCCTCTGCACACAACGTTCCTGTTACAGGGTCATTTAGTTCCTCATCCTTCATATTTGGCCATTTATTTTTGGGGTAATTAACAAGTAAATAATTTATCTTCACAATCCTAATTATAGCACCTTTACCCTCTCCACATGATGGTTTTGGGTTAGTTTTGGATTTTGTAATTGGAACTGCCATTCTAACTAATTTAACCTGGTCTCCAAGCTCTCCAGAGGTGTGTCATTAAGGTGTGATTGTCATTTTAGCATTCATGTAAATCAACGGTTGTTCAAGACGGGTGTCTGGGTGACCAGTGACAAAGGGGATGCCAAAACAGCCCTACACAGGCCTACGATTAGATACAGCAGGACATGATAGAAGCACCAATACCAAAAACACACCAACCATATCTCTTACTCAGAGATGAAAATCCAAACTGGCTCTCTATTTAACGATAAAACTGTGTGTGTGCTAACCTGCTTAGCTGAAACCAAGGCTGCAGGTCTAAGAGGTTAGTCACCACTGCATCCTGTCACCAGACCACCTCTGTTGTACTGTCATGCCTCTGAAGATGTACTGGCTGTGTCTTGTAGCGGCCATGTTTATGGAGCACTGGAAGAGGAGGCAGATGAGGCTGAACTATGAGTGGGACCTGACGGGCTTCGAGGAGGAGGAGGTGAGCTAGACTGTGTTGTTTACATTGATTTACATTTATTCATTTAGCAGACGCTTTTATCCAAAGCGACTTCCAAGAGATAGCTTTACAAAAGTGCATAGGTCAATGATCATAAACAACGAGATAGCCCCAAAAACATTGTGGGTAGCCAAAACATGAAGCATACATTGTGAAAAGCAAATAAATGCCAATGGGAAGAAACATGAGAGAATGTGGTTAAACAAGTTACAATTACACAACATGAACCTCAAAAGTGCAAGAGTGTACCTGTAAGAAAGCAGGCAACAAAGTACATAGGTGCTGGTCATATTATTAGAATATCATCAAAAAGTTGATTTATTTCACTAATTCCATTCAGAAAGTGAAACTTGTATATTATATTCATTCATTATACACAGATTGATATATCGTTTATTTGTTTTAATTATTATAACTGACAACCAAGGAAAATCCCAAATTCAGTATCTCAGAAAATTTGAATATTACTTAAGACCAATACAAAGAAAGAGCATGTAACTACAGCACTTTATACTTAGTTCGGGCTCCTTTTGCCTGAATTACTGCAGCAACGTGGCGTGACATTGACCACGCCGCGTTGCTGCAGTAATTCACATGCTCATACTTTTCATGTTCATACTTTTCAGTTGGCCAAGATTTCTAAAAATCCTTTATTTTTTTAAGTATCTTAAGTAATATTCTAATTTTATGAGATATTGAATTTGGGATTTTCCTTAGTTGTCAGTTATAATCATCAAAATAAATTAACTTTTGAAATATATCAGTCTGTGTGTAATGAATTAATATAATATACAAGTTTCAATTTTTGAATGGAATTAGTGAAATAAATCAACTTTTTGATGATATTCTAATAATATGACCAGCACCTGTACACCCACATGACATGCCACACTTCTTTGTTAGTGTGTCCTCTCACTTTACACGTTTTTAGATCACATTTATATTGCAGGTTGGCAGGAATTATACAAAATAAGTTCCAATTTAGCAGGGGTACACACAATCACAATCACTCTCACACACCATGGTGTCAACAGTCTTATAGTCTACCTCAATTATCTTTTTGTGTAACTGTATTGTCCTCCTCTCTCCCCTGTGGATATCTACAGGAAGACCTCAAGGTTTGGAACATTTTACTATACACAGATGTTCTTATCCCTTCTCAGCCACCTTCTGCTGTCGTTCCTCCACACACCCTATGCCCCGCACACCCCCTCTAACTATTCTTTCAGCAACTGTGTAAGGACCACAGCATCAGAATCCTGCAACTTCCCCCCCTCGCGCGCCAACTACCTCTCTCTCCTTCCTTCCCTCCATCCATCATCCTCCCTCACTCTTCCCTCACTTATCCCTCCTCCTCCCTCCATCACACAGTCTAACTACCACCTCAGGACGTTTCTAGTGGTCTGCTCTGGAGTTCTCTTGCTCTCTAACTGTCCACAGCTTTTTGTCCTAGTCACCTGTTCACCTCTCTGTTCACCTCTCTTAGGGATGCCGAGCTAACCTCACAGCACCATGTCCTGCTCTCTCTCTCTTTCTTCCAGTCCCTCTGCTCTCTCCCCCTCCCCGTTCACAGCAAATTTAGAGGGACCATGCTGGTCCTCTAAACTCCACATCAGCATCTGCAATTTAGTCTTGAACAAAGATAGACCCAACCTCCAACATCAGTGATCATAACTCACTGGACTTTTCTGTAATAGGGAAAGTTCCCCCAAATCAACCTCTTATCTGATCTTACACAGTGACTTTATGCCTGACAGGTCACATGGTCATGAAACCCGTCTAGAATAACTGAAATTGGGCTAATCAGATAGGAGGTTCTAGTTTAAGGTGGACTAACTCTCTAGCCCTGTCACTTCAAACCCACCATGCTTTACTGGTTCACATGTTCGAAGGAACTTCTGTTACTGCCTGTAAAACCTTCTATGTGAGGTTGGGGAGTGATATAGTACCCCACTGCCTGGGGGCGTTTTCTGTTAGAGTGATAACTGTCCTCCTCTCGCCCCCCACTAGGACCACCCACGGGCTGAATATGAGTTCTGTGTCATGCAGAAGTCTCTGAGGAAGGAACACCAAACACAGAAGGTACATGCCTCTTGTTCACATTTCCTGACTGATCTTTTTCATCTCATATTGCTAATCCTCTCAATTGCTGCTGCATGCTTCATGGTAAACTCCTAATGGATTATCCTTTTGTTTGTCAGTTGAGACCTCACAATATGCAGATGTTTACTCTTTCTAGATTTACAATTGATGTTTCCTGGATGGAAGTTGATATAAAATGACTCCAGGCTATGGTTTGATTCAGTGACACAACTAGATTGTTGTTGATGTTTGATGTTGTTTATCTCTGTGACCTGGTTACCGTTTGTGTGCGTTGGGTTGCTGACGCGTCCCTCTGTCGTGTAGAAGTCCTGTGAGGTAGCTGCGGATCCAACAAACAAATGGAAGCGGACAGTTCAGTCTGCCATGGCAGGGCTGAAGCGGGTACTTCACCTGTCCTCCTCTACCTCCTCCCTCACCTCGCTCACTCTCATTCACTCACTCACACTGACCTGGTCCATCGAGACCCACCCCACTCCATCTATGCACCCATACGTGAACCCACTCACACAAGCAGACACACACACGCCTACAAACATATGCAAACACACCCCCACACATCAACACATACACACAAGCATACAATCCCACACAAACACACACACTTACCTCCCCACGTGTAGCAGATTCAGTGCATGTTGCCTCATGTGTATTTGACAAAGCTTCGATTTTGTTTGATTCTTTTTGGTTTTGATCTTCCTGTGTTTGTCCTAACCCTTAAGTAATAGCATGTTGTCGCGGTCCTATCTACCGGTAGTGAGATGGAGATGTGGAGTGTTTGTGTAGCTCACTTAGTGACAGCATGAAGGCCTGCTCTGTGAACCTAACATCTGCTGAGAGGTGCTGACCTGACCTGATGGAGACTTACTGTACTGTATTTAGAGGTTTTGCTACATAAATAATGAAGAATGAATAAACACTGGACAAGAAGGGAATGGAGACACCTCAGCATCCTCTACTGTGTCTGAATAATGCATCACGCAGCTGTTATAACTATGTGATACTTGTGTCAGCCAGCATCCAAAACATCAACCTCCTCATCCTCTCCTCTCTATGCTGTTGTTATTCTGTCTCTCTGCTGGATGGGTGCTCCTTTCAGACTGCCTATACTGTATAGACATATTCACTTCACACTCGTAAGTAGCTCTCTCCCTCTTAATATTTCATCCCTCCATTTAGGCAGAGAAGGAGAAGCTAACGTGCAGAGACCGCTTTCCCGCCTACATGACCAACATTGTCATGATGCTTCTAATGGTGGGTCCATCGTTCTGTTGGCTTGTCATGCAACAGATATCGTTACTGTACGACGATCAGACAGTTGGCCTCAGTAAAGCTGTAGTATAGTGTATTCATTGTACGCATTTAAATTAATTAAATCAATCAGTCAGTAAGTCAGTCATTTAGTCTTTCTGAAAAGTGAATCAATAAATTAAGTCAAAAACGTCCTGCGGTTCCTGCTCCCAGATAGGGGTTACCTTTGCGATCGTGTTCGGAGTGATCCTGTATCGTATCTCCACCACGGCGGCACTTCAGATCAGCCCCAACCCCATCACGCGGTCCAATGTGCGTCTGACCGTCAAGACCACAGCAGCCATCATCAACCTAGTGGTTATCCTCATCCTGGACGAGGTCTACGGAGCTGTCGCCCGCTGGCTCACTGTGCTAGGTAGTCCACTGTTCGCCACTGTCTAGCTCATCCACTATAACGTTTGAATTGATGTCTGAGTAAGACTTTGTTGTTTTCAGAGGTTCCAAAAACAGACAAGAGCTTTGAGGAAAGGCTGATCTTCAAAACCTTCATTCTGAAGTTTGTCAACGCCTTCACCCCAATCATATACATTGCTTTCTTCAGAGGCAGGTCAGTGATCCAACCAGAATAATATTCAAATACTTCCAACACTACAGAATATTCCCAACACTCAAGTACAAACTAACTACCAGTTCCGACATACCAACTGAGATCTTTTTACGATTAATGGTCAACAAAAATTATTTTAAACTTAAAATGCATCTCCCTGACTCCTTGTGCTTTGTTCCCATAGGCTTGTTGGTCGCCCTGGGAGTTACCTTTATGTGTTTGAATCTTACCGTATGGAGGAGGTGAGCTACATACATCCTCCTCTCCTCTAAATTTTGGGCCTGGTTATGAGTAGAACATATTATATTGGTAAAGAAATGACCTGAAAGGTAATCTGAAAGGTTGGTATAGATAGGATGTGTCTCTTGCAAATAATCTTGGCCTAAAATCAGGATCCAAATCCAATAATCTAGTTTTTATGACGTGAAGTTATAGTAGTTAGTGGTAGTAAGTAGTAGTTATATAGTTATTAATAATGAGTGGTAGATATAGTAGCAGTCTGGTAACTTGTGTTCTCACCCTCAGTGTGCTCACGGAGGCTGTCTGATGGAGCTGTGTATTCAGCTCAGTATCACCATGTTGGGAAAACAGCTCATACAGAACAATTTGTTTGAGATCGGCATCCCGTGAGTCTTTGCATGTGCACACACACTCACACACATTCCTAAATCAAGAGTGTATTGTATTGTGTGTAACTGTGTACCGGTGTTGCTGTTTGTGTGTGTGTCGACAGCAAGCTGAAGAAGCTGATCAGGTACATCAAGTCCAAAAGGACAGCCTTCCAGGAGGAGGAGAGGGAGAAGAGGCTGCAGCGCTATGAGACAGACAACTTCCTGGAGCCCTTTGCTGGCCTCACCCCGGAGTACATGGAGATGCGTGAGTCTGGGATACCAACAATGGATTAAAGAAGAGCAGAATACAACATACTATAGTTTTAGACTTTTTAAGACCCTGCGGGAACCCTGCTACGGTACAGGGCTCCAGGCCCTGCCGTGGTCTAACCTGGCCTGGTCTAGTTTGGTCTAGTGTGGTCTGGATTGGGCTAGACCCACCTCAGGTGAAAACCTTTGTTGCCCGCTGGACAGTTTTAGCCTGGCACATATTTAACCCCTCTGCCATGGCAACCCCCAGGGAGGTGGGTCAGGAAAAGAAGGCTTACACCACACTCATACAGCCTCAACGCTAAATGCTATAACAAATCTGTGGTGGTAAAAATAGTGTTGCGTTGGTTGAGAGTGTTATATCCTTATAGAATAATCTGAAGCTCCTGTCATTCACAGACTGGTGCTGTGGAACCTTCAATGTAGAACCTGGGCCATGACAGGAGCTGTTAGGAAGCAGACCTGGGTTTACTGTAATATTAGTCAACTACTACTTGAAGTAATCAATTGCTTTGAAAGTATATAAGTAATGCAGGTTAATACTTGATTAGGCTCACATTTGGCATTAATGGATCTGGTCTGCTGGTTCCATTGCTGTCAAATCAAACACATCCCAGTATATGACAGTCCTCGTAATTGACCTGTGTGTTAGAAAGTATTAAGACTCACATAAAAATAGACCGAAACTCTGTCATAGAACCAACCTTAAGATTGACCAGTCTGCGTGGCAGGAGAGCATGAGAAAACACCTGTTAGATAGTCAACATTCTCATTGGCCAAAGCTTTGAAGTAACCTTTTAATGGTCACAAACGTAAACAGGAAGTGACTCAACAGAAGTTGTGGAAACCGAGCTGAGAGTAGTCTCTGGTGAGAATTGGAAGGTCTGTTTCTGTTGGCTGACCTGTTGTTAATTGTCATGCTCAGAACTGTCACTAAGATCTGAGATCTGACTAAAATCTAACCCCCAACTGGCCATCGTGAGAGCCCTAAGATTCCTTTCATGTTCTGTTTTTTGTTTTTTTACTGGAGTCAATTAGTTCAAAGGCCTAGCAGATTCCTGTGTCCCAGGCTCTGATGTTGGAGGCCCCGACCGTGGGCTGTAAGAAGTGCTGTAATTGATTACTTAGTGAGATTAATTTTACAGTGAGATGACTTTTACATTGCATTGACTCCTGCCATTAGACCTCAGCTGGCGGGCCAACTGGTAAATGTGAACGTCACCAGCAGTTACTGAACGTGAAACCGAAAAGGAGTCATTTATTTTCTTCCAATTAGGACCTGTGTCTTTTGAAGCAATTTGAAACTCACAGCTGCTAAAACATTCAGTATGTTATGGCTTGTGTATTTCAGAGGCTTTGAGGAACATAATGTAAACAGGACGGAGCATGGGAGTTTATTTTAATCTCAGCTCCTCTTGGTTATAACGCCTGTGGGGCTGAACGCCCTGAGAGCATCCCGCGTCTTTTAAATAACCTAATCTGATCTGATGACGGTGAGGGAATTCATGATTTCACATCAACGTGAGGGAAGACTAAAGTATTGACAATAAAAAACCTAGACGAATGTGCTCTACATACTGTAATATTGGACAAGTAGCTAATTGAAGAGATCACTCTCTTCTTGTGTTCTCTGCACACTCATTTGATCTTGTCTTCTGCAGTGTTTTACAGTTTGTTTTGTCTGGCACGTGTCTGTATCAATGTCACCATCAGGCTTTTTATCTGGACCTCTCATCCATATTCAGGTCTTTAGTTTAGTCTGCTGGGCTCTCTTTCACTCTATTCAACCTTTTCTCCTGTCCTGACCTCTTTGCTCCTTTCCTCTCCTCTCTTCAAGGAGGAATGTAAAGACTTTGGTCCATTGTTACACCACAATACACTTTTGGTATTGGCTATCTAGAAAGCAGGAGTGTATTGTTCAACAATTTTGGCATATCATCATTATAATGTTGCCTAGCTAAACTGTTGGCATCAACCTCTCAACATCCGTTACTTTTCACACCCAAGCCCCACAGTTATTTTAGGACTTGTTAATGTTTCACAGAACTCTGCACATTGCTTTAGTGTTGGATTTCCTTAGTGGAGTATGCGTGTGTATGTGTGTGTTTGACGATGCATGGCCTAAGCACATACCCCTGCCACCTCCTCCCCTTACTGTCTTACTGTTCCTTCTCTCATCTCACCCTGTCCTTCCCTCCCCTGTCTTGTCTCTCTCCCCCTCTTCCCTTATTTCTTTTGTATCCCTATTTCCCTTCCCTGTCTTGCCCCCCCCTCCCCCCCCTCACTTTAATATGGTTCAGCTGCTTCCATAAGTTAAACACTTAGTCAGACAACATTGAGTAACAGTGGATGTGACAGTGGATCAGATAGCATCGTCCAGACCAGCGTTTGCTCTTTTTGGGGTGGAGGTTGGGATCAGGCCTGGTTAAAAGATACTGGAAAGGGGAGGTTTTCTGGTCACATGTACTAGAGTTTATTTGGAGATAACTAAACAGAAATGGCTTTAAATTAGTAGGCTTAATCTATGGCCATGTTAGCAGCTGTGTGTGTGTACAGGGGCACTACTGAGGGGTAGAGAAGTGCTGCATTCTATACACTGGTGTGTGTGTGTGTATGTGTTCACGCGTCACTGTCTTCCTGTTCTGCAGTGATCCAGTTTGGCTTTGTGACTCTGTTTGTGGCGTCCTTCCCTCTCGCACCTCTCTTCGCTCTGCTCAACAACATCATCGAGATCCGCCTCGACGCCAAGAAGTTTGTGGCAGAGTTGAGGAGACCGGTAGCCGCCCGGGCCAAAGACATTGGTGAGCATAAGTCAGCAGAACTTCAGGACTGAGTGATCAGAGCAAAGTTATATAATTATAGTGTGGTATATAGAAACATTCTATTTTGGAGTATAAACTTGATCCCTTAAACGCCTTGATTTCCCTCAGGAGTTAACTGACCTGTTTATGTAAAAAAATTCACAACTACATTTTGAAGTGTTTCCAGTCTGATGGATTTCAGACTGCCTGACTGGTCAGTGTTTAAAGACATTGTCTTTGTGATATTGTCCTCATTCCTCATGCCCTGATGTTGGTGAGCCCACTGTGGCCTGGCTGTGATGTACAGGTGTTCAGGGATTTCTTCTGTGATTGCAGGTATATGGTACAACATCCTCAGAGGAGTGGCTAAAGTAGCCGTCATCATTAACGTAAGTTCATTATTGAAATCCCCATCATACATTTGTGGTGGAGATAACCGACACAGTGATGGGGGCGTAGTTTTTCTGTAGCTCCTACATTTTGTTACATTCTTGTGATCTAGATGGGGGGGAATTAAATGTCCTGCCAAAAAGGCCCAGTGCTTCATTCCTACTTCCAAGTCTGTCTACAATAACAAGCCTGGCTTTCACTAAAATCTTGTGTTCTACTGGCAACTTCAGACTTAGTCCTTTACTGTTAATTTATGTTACCACTTGGGGGGAGGGGGGCACTTGTAAAACCACATAATTAGCCTCTAAGATGGTTCCCCCTATGAAACCCCAAACCTTCAGTAAAAAGCCAGCCATACTTGGTCAAAAGGAGAGTTGCACATGCCTATAAATTCCACAAAATAATCTCACATCCTGTCCTGTCTTCCCTGGAATGAGAGATTCCCATCTTGATCCTGATTTAAGACAAAGGGAGGTATTTCTGCCATCTATATGAAGCTACAGAAGATCCTTTTGTAGATTTAAGGCCGAATTATGCTACTCCATTTTCCAAAAAACTGACACATGGGAACGCGCTCATCTACGTGGAACGCCCTCTACGAGCTCTCCGTGGCGTGCACCACCTGAATTTCCTAACTATCCGTCGTAATTTTGGATAGTTACGGATACCCCCTTGACTGTTCCGTATTAACAGTACCCTCCGTACCCTCCTCACCTTTCCCTTTCATTGACATCTTATCCAGAGGGACTTACAGTAAGTACAGGGACATTCCCCCCCGAGGCAAGTAGGGTGAAGTGCCTTGCCAAGGACACAACGTCATTTGGCACGGCTGGGAATCGAACTAGCAACCTTCAGATGACAAGCCCGATTCCCTAACCGCTCAGCCAGCTGACTCTCAACTTTCCTCTCCTCTTCCGCCTTCCTCTCCTCCCCTCTGTTCTCCCCCCTTCTTCCCCTCTCCCCTCCCCTCCCCTCTCTTTCACACCCCCTCTCCTCCACTCTTCTCTCCTTTCTCCTCCATTCTACTCTCCTTTCCTCTCTCTCTCTCCTCTTCCACCCCTCTTCTCCCCCTTCCTCTCCTCTCCCTTCTCCTTTCTTCCCTCCTCACTCTAATTTTCTCTCCTCTCTCCCTTCCTCTCCCTTTCCTCTCCCTACTCTACTCTTCTCTCCACCCCTTCTTTGCTCTCCCCTCTACTGCTCTTTTCTCCCCTGTAGGCATTTGTGATCTCATTCACCTCAGACTTCATCCCTAGGCTGGTGTACCAGTATATGTACAGTCCAGACGGCTCCATGCATGGGTTCGTAAACCACACACTCTCCTACTTCAACGTCAGCCACTTCCAGGAAGGCAAGGAGCCCAGTGATCCAGATAAACTGGGCCACCAAGTGTATATATGCAGGTGAGACACATCATATCACCATGACAACCAATAACCAAATTTGACGATCAGGTAGATTACCGTATTTTTCGGGAAAAAACCTTGGCTTGTACCCCGATTTTACTGTTTTCTTGTGGTTATGCGGCTTGTATTATATATAGCCCGGTTTTAGAAACAAAAAGTGTCTTTGTCCCAAGATCTCTACTGACAAGTAGACTGGAGAATACAGGACATGAAATAGAACACTCTAACCTGTAATATCTCATGCGTTTGATGCTGTTCAGGTATAAAGACTACAGAGACCCCCCATGGTCCTCCACACCTTATGAGATCTCCAAAGAGTTCTGGGCCGTGTTGGCAGTCAGACTCGCCTTTGTCATCGTCTTCCAGGTAAGCTGGGGGAGGAGGGTCCCTAACGACCTGACCACCATGACACAGAAGAGCACATTGGTCTACTGGTAGAGTGGAGGCAGGTGAAAGTTAACCCCACTGTCCCTGAATATTCTTTCTCATTAATATGATGCCTATGCAGTCATTTATTACTGGATACAGCATTGTTCAGCTATTATAAGATCATCACAGTGTCTCTGCTTGCTGACCCTTCTGTGTTCTGTCTTCCAAACATAATGTAATTCGAACGTTCTGTGTTCCTTCTTCAGAACGTGGTGATGTTGATGAGTGACATTGTGGACTGGCTGATACCAGACATCCCCAAGGACATCAGCCTCCAGATCCACAAGGAGAAGATCCTGATGGTGGAGCTCTTCATGAGGGAGGAGCAGGACAAGATGCAGGTGCTGGAATGCATGGCCTCTAGTGGCAGGAAGGACAATGGCAGCAACAACCACAGTCCCCAGCCCCGCCCACGATCCTTCCCACACAGCAACACTAATAACTTCTAGTGGTTAGCTAGCATGTTAACTTTTTAGCCAGGCAGTTAGTTAGCTTGTTAGCTTAACAGCTTATTAGCTTGACAGCTATCTAGCGTGTTAGCTTGTTAGCTAGACAGCTAGCTAGCAGAGGTTTCCGTCTTAAGCTCTGTGTCCTTATCCTTGTCCAGACATTCCAGTGAATGGGAGAGGTGCTCCAACAGGGGAGTCGAGGGTGATATAGGAGAGCCTGTCCCAGTGCACAATGCCTTTTTGTCAATAAACTTTTCCATGAGTTACTAACTGCCAAGCTAAGGCCCAGTTTATACAGCTTTGCCTTTGAGATCTATCATCAGGTTTTTCATCAGAGTGGTGGACCATGTTCTCAGCAGGGGAATGAACAAAAAGAGAGAGAATGGTTGTTTCCACTTTCTTTTGCACAATGTCGTTATGAATACTTTTGTAACAATATGTCTGGCATCAAAGGTATTTCTATATGTTGTTTATTCTTCTCTTTAAGAATAGTAAAGAGAATTATCTTTATATAGTACATTTTACAAACCTTTCTAGTAGCAATTTACAGTCACGGTGCAAATAAACTCATGTTCAATCTTATCTTTTTAGTCAGGTTTTTTTAATCAAGTTTAATGCTTTTAGTCAAGTTTAATGCAAATATTTTCTTCATGTAGCTAAATTGTACCCTGAGCTACCCTGACAACTTATTTTTCTTTCTATAGGTTTTATGATTTGGGATTAAAAAAATGTTTCTCTTGCATCAAATTGATGAAATCATAAAAGGGTATTATAAAAGTTTGTGCATAGAAAAAATTATAGATGGTTCTTTATGGGTGAAAGTTTTTTTGTATGTCATTGATAGCCTATAATAATGTCTTAATAAATCTACCAAGCCAATTTAGGAAAGTAGCATCTTTATAGTTGAATAATTGAGTTTTATAGCATCATGGTTTCCAGTATTCTGCACTGATCTAACACTTCCTGGGCAAAGTTTTCAGTGTCTTGCCAAATCCACAGACTCAAATCATGTTCATGTTGTCTCATTTCATCCATGTGTTCTTAAGCCCATACGATCATAGAAAAGTATTTGCATTAAATAAGTCAGTTGTTTATTGTTGTTTACTCAGCAACACCCTGAGTAATGAGCTCAGAGCGAAGAAATCCATGAACATTTTCCATGCGAGAAACTAGGCTACAGCCTGACCATGTGAGCCTCCATCTAAGTCTGCCATAACACTTTCAGTGTCTCTCCAAGCTTCCACGCCAATGAGAATATTATTTCACATAATGGAGTAAAGGACTTTTTAACTCTTTTTAACTGTATATTGTTTACACATTAGCTTCTGTTCACTGGATGCTTCATTTCTACATTTCTACATTTCTCATTTATACTATCTTCAGAGGACAATAACTCAGATTCTTTAAAATGTAAAAACTTATGTATTCATAAGTAAACATCATTTTATAGCAGCATATCTTACCGTATTGACTATATGTTGTCATTGTTTCAGACATATTCTGCCTATTCTTTTTTGATGTGATGTTGCCTAAAAAAAATATTATAATAATTAAATCGAATGTAAACCATATATTTTGATGTGTAATCAATCATTTTGGGAAATAAATTAAAAGTTATAGAAAAAGAGTTATGGATTACACTGGCTATTACACTTACCCTTGCTCAACAAGGGTTTTTCCAACAAATAACATGAAATCAAAGTGTTCTGCTTCTTTGTAATTAACAGGTTTATGTTGTCCTGTCTAAATGTAGCTGAAATATATTTAAAAAATATTTGATTGTGAGCATCTAAGAAAACAATGTACCACCCAATATGCTGGTCCATTCTCTCTACAGTTAACTCACAGGTAAGAGTTCCTAAAAAAAGATCCTGGCCTGTCTTTTGTCATAACAGTTAAATTATTTAAAATTCCAAGCAACTGAGTCCAGTTCCTGTAGAGCAGGTTTGCACAGGTTCCAGCAGGGTTCTGGGACAGTTATGGGTGATCTGGTAGCTGTGAGAGTGAGGCTGCCCAGACCTCTGCTGTGACAAATGAGCATGAGGGAACCTTCTGGAAGCAAGGCTCACAGGAAGTACTTCCTCATATAAATAAAGAGATACTGCATGTTCCCTGTCTGGGCGACTCTCTGTCTCCTTGATAGCACTTACAAAAGCCATAGATAGGAAACTGAGAGATCAGTCTGACTGGGGAATTGTCCTGAAATATCAAAGAATGTCTTGGTGGATATACCCTGGCAAAGTTTAAGTGATTCATTTTTTTATTTAGTCTGTGTTGTACTTCCTTGTGTGAATTGACACATACTTGCACAGAGTTTGGATTTAAAAAATTGCACGTTTCCACTGGCTGCCAAAACAATCTTAGTTCCAGAGAATTCCATCTGGGCATCTTATCTTGATGGTTTGAAACCAACGCTGCCATGTTTACATTGAGCCACTAGATGGCAACATTCATCTTTGTACTGTGCTGTCCTGCACCCTTTCTGCAAGTGGTGATCCATGGGTCTAGAGTATGGAACAGATTGTGCATCCCAGTTATTGCACTGCTTGAATCGATTTTACACATCATTATTTCATCAATACTTTATTATTCTTTCTGTATCCTTTAATCTCTTTTCACATACATTCACATCCTCTAGCCACAAGGCAGGGCTCAACATTAACATTTTTCGAAACGTACTGGCCCCAAGACTATTTTCACTGCAGTTCCTCCAAAAGTTGTAATTTATCATTGTTACAACAAAACCAAAGACTTATAAGGTATGTTATTCTGTTAACATGTTTAGCCATTTATTAAACACATCCTGGATATAAAAATAACAAAAATGAAATCTAATTTCTAGTGATAAAAAAATTAAAAGGTAATAGTCAGCAAAACTATTGACTTTAACCTCAAACATGACGTGCTCTCTTCCCTGCTGACAGCCATCTCTGCACAACTCTGTCTGGATGAAACTGAAACCTCTGGTCCACCAATGCTAATAGAAGCTTCCATAGCATTTCATCAGTATGATACGAAATAGGCTACCCAAGTCGACACCATTCTTCTGCTGCAGTTCAATAGCCCCCTGGGGAACGAGGCGAACGGCTGACCCGTCTTAATTACGTGATATGCCGTTGTTTTAAGTCGTGCAATAACACGATGGGCATCTGCATTTAAATTCCTGACCAGCATGCCCTTACAAAAAAAGAAGTATATTAAAGTATACTATAATATGGATAGTACACTTTAGTTCACTTTTGATATACTTTTAAGTATGCTTTGAAAATAGTTCACTTTTGTAAGAAGTATACTTAGAAAATAGTTCACTTTTGATGTACTTTTAAGTATGCTTTGAAAATAGTTCACTTTTGATATACTTTTAAGAAGTATGCTTAGAAACAGAAAATGGTACACATTTCTTCTGGAGTAGGATGTACGTTTTCTATTATTATACAGCAAAAACAAACTAAATATTTTATATCCATCTCATTCTAATTATTCATGTCTATGAAAATATATTATGCATTGCACATTTAATCTTTTTTTGGTACTGAAGCTGTAACCAAAGCCTGTTTAAAGGAAAGCCTTGCCACTCCTCATTAAGCCCCATTGTACCGAATTTTGTTGCAGTTCCACCAGAGTTCCACTGGGAGTGATTGCAGTGCAGAATGAATGGGAGTCTATGGAGCTAAACGGCTAAATTTGTCTCTTTCACCTGATTGTCGTTGAGAAATCTCAGATTTTATTGTAGTTTTTGCATGTTCAACATGGATTATAGGTCGAAAATTGGATGAACGAGTACTTATGTCCTTTCGATTTCTTACACTGAGGGTGAGTCGTTGTTGCCCATAACACGCTAGCATTCTGCTAATGAATGCTGATTGGTTAGTGATGGACTGACTACGACCAGAGATCCCGGGCCATCGTTATTGTCGAGCCCTGCAAGGGGTCCTCCCTCTCTCCCTCTTCCCACCCAGAGTCTGATGACACAGCAGCTCCCTGAGACCCACACCAGGAGGACAGACATTGGCTGACAATCCCTCTGGGGAACCCACCGTCATGGGCCCCCCCGCCACACACACACGCACATGCAAACACAAACCATCATGTCCCTCCCTCTCCCACCACCTCCCACACAATCAGGACCCCCCACTCACTCTTTACATCAGCCAGCAATGCCCAGAAGCGCTCTGGAGTTGGAGCAGGAGAGGGGAAAGCCGCTTGGCGCTGTATGGGGCCTGACCTCCTCAGATAGGGGGAGACAGGCTGCCACGCTGGAGTAAACCCCCACTGGTGCTGCTGGTTGTCTCCTTCCTGGGTGGGCCCCTTGCCCCATGCTGAGTAACCGCCCTCTCTCTCTGTGACCTTCCGTCGTCCACCTAGCAAACCACCTCACCCACGAGACATAGACAATGCTGGGAGGGGAGGGGGAACTTAGGTACAAACATCAGCATGTGTGTGGAGTGTGTGTAGTGTGTGTGTGTATGTGAGTGCATGTGTACGTGTATGTCGGGGGTTCTCCCAGGGAGTTCTGACGCACACAGGGAGATCTTGGAGAGCTCTGCATACGTAGGGAGACACAACAGGGAGGATGATGCAGGACTCAGGAGGTCTGGTCTGGAGACTCCCAGCAGGGCTCTTAGGGGGGGTGGGGGTGGGTCCCAGGGAACACCTCATACGTCACAGAGCAGAGACTAGACACTCAGAGAGCACTTTTACAAGGAACTTAGACTGGGACTATGATTGTTTAACTTTGTTAGAATTGCAATATTAGTAATATTGTTTACTTTGGGAAGATTTGTTTGAAATATTATCTTATTTTGGTATTGGCTGGATGTTTTACATGATTTCATTAATGATCTGAGAATTGTTATATTTTTGAATTTCTGAACTTTATTACTCGAGGATAGTTTTAGATTTGGCAGAGTGATACGCAGCAAGTGATCACCAAGTACCAAAGTTGTTAGTGGAGGGGATTAAAAGTATACATTTTCAAAGGGTTAAGCTGTCTCCGTACTGTTACCTGCCCATGACCCAAAAATAGATTCAGCCTAGTAACAGTTAACACTAACCGACACCAGCGTTACAGGATGCTTTTGTTCGAATGTGTAAGTGTTAGAATATTTGACCATAACCTTTGTTGTTGCTGTGAAGCACCTTAGGAACTAGGCCCTTCCCATAAAGTCGTGTTTGTATGTGTGAGAGTCCTGACATTCACAGCTCTCATCCATGATGCATTTCTGCCCCCTGGTGGGCATTCCTGGGGATGGATGGCTTGAGGAGTTGACTTGTAGTAGTTTGCCTCCAAATGAATCTTCCCATTCTCTGGGTTAGATAACAGTAAGCAGGACAGGACAATGTTCAGTTAAATTTGGTTAGGTTAGTTAGATTAGATTAGACAGCTCTCTGAGGAGCTCCTAACTGGAGACCCCCTGAGTTCTCCACCAGGTATTCCTGTTCCGAGGTGAAGATAGGTGACAGACAGGGTTCTCAAGTCTCATGCATTTCAGCTATTTCAATAAAAAAATACCTTGTATTTATCACGCTGAGAAGTAAGGGATAACTTGTCCCGCTTTATACAATTAATGTTGCAGGCATACAGAGGGAAGTTTTCTGCCGAGTAGATAGCTGTTTTGAGTTATACAGAGTTAAATGCCACCTACCAGTCAATCATAAACATCACCAGCACCCCCCCCCCTCCCAGTCTCCCGTAATGCTTTAACCCAAACGTTGACAGGGTATGGTAATCTCACACCAAACTTTTGATAAAACTTGAAAGCCCTGGTGACAGACTTCTTAGAAAGTCATATAAAGATCTTATAAAGACCTGCAAGAGACCCCACAGCTGTCGTGATGAGGTCTACCCTATACCTTCCTTACGATAGTGCCGGACTGACACAGTAACTCTTTTAGGCTCAGCTTTGGCATCTTCATGCTTCTCAGCTACTGTACATGAGGATGCAGAGATAGCTGTAAACATTTCAGGACCATTCAAATTACACCCATAGAACTGCACCTAACCCAACCTAAACACCCAAGGAAGACAATGAAAAACCTCACAGGAAAACTCAAAGAAACCCTGGGAGTAACTGGCGATTGTGAGTACAACTGAGGTGGAGTGACTCCAGTTCTTCATGTATTGGTTAAACTGTGAGAAGTTTAAAGATAATATTTTTAAGCTATGAGGTTGATGTCTGCAAACACATTTAAAGAAGGCTGTGTAAATATGTAATTGAAGCAGGTAATCTCATCAGTATAAAACAGCTCACTTTCACCACCAATTTCCTATCTTTTCAGTTTTTACAATATCATTGTCTAAAACTTTCAACCCTAACTCAATTTTACTTTAGTGGCAGTGGATGACTAACCATGTCCTCTACAGCCCCTGGAGGTGTAGAGTTCATACAAGTAACGTCTATTTCGAGCAACAGATTGAATCAGACCAGGTAACACACTCCTCCTGAGACAAGCAGCTAACACACACATTCCTTCTCAGAGGATCCTGATGCCTGGCGACATGGACTGCGTCAGGGCGCCAAAGCGACCAGCGGTGGGTCCTCTCATCTCTGCAGACTCCTGGGTCCTATGATGACGTTGCAGCCCCGGTAGTCCTTAGCAGAACCAGGAAGTGACAGATGTTGTGACATCAAGCAGACCAGAAAGTTATAGAGAGGGGCAGATCGCCAAGGTGGTGGATGGAGAGGGAGATTGAGAGAAAAGGAGAGGGTGGTGGAAAGATTGACAGGTATAGAAGCCAAGGCATTCACAAAAATGTTCCTTTGGCATTTAGGCTTATATCAGGACAAGAAAATCACTTTTTCGGTGGTGATGTTTATCTTCTAGTCATGACAAAGAGTTTTTTGTTCTTTCTATATATTTTTAACAGTTATCAAATAAAAATAAGCTCTCAAGCTCATTCTAAAACATTAACCAATAAGATGTTTACTATGCACTTGGACTGACATTGAAATGGAGCACCGGATAAAGAGGCCCGCACCGCAATACACCGATGACTAATTCATCACTAGCAATGAGTCACTTTACATCAACCCACCCCCCCCTCCACACACACACACTATCTCATAAGTATATACATACTTGCAGTAGTAGCCCTGCTTCCCTCTCCTGGCAGTGACCTACTGGCAGGTGGTAGACTGGAAGAGCCAGCTAGAGTGGACACAGAGCCCCCAGGCTCTTCCTACTCTGCTGTAGCCTCT
The DNA here is from genome assembly GCA_903064625.1 of Mallotus villosus. NCBI lineage: Eukaryota > Metazoa > Chordata > Actinopteri > Osmeriformes > Salangidae > Mallotus > Mallotus villosus. The sequence continues at coordinate 61,551 of CAEFZP010001502.1, forward strand.
TACACCCTCTTACAGGGTCCACTTCGTCCTCGCTGGGTTTAACCCCCTCCTGTCCGGGTCTCTGTCCTCCATGCTGCCTCCTTCTTTCTCACTTTCCTGGCTGCCAAGATCTCCCTCCCTTCTATTTCACAACCAAGGCCATTGCTAGGAATCCCAGGCCCTGTGACAAAATATTTGCCTGGGCCCCCCCCACCCCCCACAATCAGTGTGCTGATTTTTACAGTTCATGGAAGTCAGTCAAATGAATGTACTTACAAAAAATATAATAACGTTTATAACAGACATGGTCGCGTCCCCGTCTAAGGTACACGCGGCCAACGTTTGCCCGCACCCAAGATCAAACCCGCCACCTCCGACATTTCTAGCGTGACCACTACCAACTACGCCAACAAAAAGTTAGAAAATACCTAGCATGGGTGACCTCTAAAGCCTACATACCTGAGGAATGAGTTTAACCAATCTACACCGCTAACTACACGCTTAGGGTGACCAGACGTCCAGGTTTTCCAGCCCTTTGTCCGGACCGCTGTTGCGTGTCCTCCTTTTTGATCCTTCCTGCCCACCGTCGCAATTTACCACTCGCGTGGGCTTTAGTGCCAAAAAGAAAGACCTTCAAACCTACGTGGAGTTCATAACTCCACTTTGCCACTAAGAGCAGCACAGATCAATATCATACCTTCTGTAAGCTCTGTCGCATTGATATAGACGTGAGTAGAAGGGAGAAAGGGGCTTTGCATATTTCATAACATATAGGCCCTATCTGTACACCAAGTATTTCATAATTGAATGTTATAGTTGAATAGTAACTCAGTAAGTTATCAATTACACAGTTATCAGGCCATTGTCTGTTATTTGTTTTCACCAATGTCAGATGGCTAGCTAGCAATGTCAGATGGCTAGCTAGAGTTTCAGGAAGCGTGAGAAGCGCTAGCTAATGTGCATGGCTACCACTATGATAGCTACTAGCTCACCTCTCAAATACTATTTTACTGTTGGGGTGAAAAAATTGTTAAAAGCTATTTCCCAGCATTGACTCTCTTTTCTCTATGTTTTCATAATTTTCTTTTTTGTGCCCCAGATTTTTTTGGACTAAATTTCCTGCCACCCGTTGCTAACGCAATCCAACTGTCGCACTGCACAATTCATTTGATTCACATGACGTTACTGTAGCTTTGCGCCACCATCTTCCCGACCGACTCGGTCTCAGTCATGCCTGCAATATGTCGTGCAGTTGGCTGCAACAACAGCCGAAAGAGGAACCCCAGACTTGTATTTCATTCTATATCTAAAGACTAGGCTAATTCTCCTACTATTGTAATGGATAGCATAATAATAGTTGGAGTCGTAGATCTTCTGTAAACCTTCTGTAGGCCTTGTTTCCCTTCATGTTCTTCCAATGAGTATAAACACATCTCATGGCTCGACACCATGGGCGTATCTAGCCCTATTTTAGGGGGGCTGGAGCCCCCCCAAAAGTTTCATTAGCCCCCCCCCAAATAAAATAAAAAAAACATGTGTGAATTTCCCTTCCTAAAACCCACTAGAGGACACAATTTAAAAGGATATTTTCAAAAAATTATTCGGGGGGAACATGCCCCCAGACCCCCTTAATTTTGCTGGGTCACAGGAAAAATTACAGGTTTTATCTAGGGGCTTAGCCCCCCCAAAAGTGGGAACCTAGATTCGCCCCTGCTTGACACATCTCATCCGCTTGTCCAGGACAAGTGGATTTCTTTGTAGGGCAAGTGGAAGACAAATGTACTTGCCCCACTGGACAAGTTAAACCTCATGCCTAATGCCTAAACGTTGTCTTTGTGTATCATTCCGTATTCCAAAAGTAGAATTTCATAAGAATTCCAGCGCGTGTTATTTTCCTGTTATTGTTCATTTATAGCTATGTCTCCTGCTCAACAGTCAGTTGGCTTTTCAGTTTCCTATTCTACATCCTGCAATACATCATCGGTTTTATTTTCAGTCCATATAAGAGGATGTTTTAGACAAAGATCGTGAGAAGGCTAATCTTTGTCTGTGTAGGCCTACATTTCAAGAATGTAGTCAAGTTGACTTCCAAAACGTGATTTTTCAGTAGTGCAAAACTAAGTTGAAGCAGAAAATCTAAGTTAACCATCATACAATTTCAGTTTAAAGTTACCAACGCTAAGAAGATTCATCTGAACCCACTCAAGCTTTTTGCGCGCCTTGGCCGGTTTGCTTCTGAGCGCAGTGCGCACGAGAAGGGGCGGGGAGGTTTCCTCAAATGACTTTGTGTCGGCGGAAACTACTGAGCATGTGGATTGTGAGTAAACTTGTGTTACAGTAGGTGGCGTGTGATGTAATTTCGAGGCAGATATAAGTATCGCCAAAATAGAATGGACATGGCCATGCCTTTCAACTCTGCCGACAAATCACAACTCCGAACCCAGGGGACCTTCGGATCTAACCTAGGAGAGTTACAGCAGACCTTCGTACACGGTTTAGCTACTGCAGACTTCATGCAGTCATATATAACTTGGCTTATTATTTTCACTGGATAGTATTGCGTACTGCAATAGTCTCTGTCACTTTACCATTGACTTGTGAGTAACAGAAGAAGATATATATAAAAAACCCTTAAGAACACCTGTGTCACCACCGGCCAACTGGGATGTATGTCCAAGCGTCCCTTCTCCCGTTTCTGATGTGGGGATTGGTGTGCAGCTCGGTGCGCACTGCCCCGTTCACCCGTAGGATTAACGGGACCGTGCAACGGCAATGGGAGACGCTCTACTCGCGTTCATTGGCTCGAAACCCGTGGGAAAAAAGAGACTTAAACCGGGACGGTGACTATCTAATGGGTATAAAAAGACTGAGACGTCTGTACTGCAACGTTGGCATTGGATTTCATATTCAAGTCTCCCCAGATGGAAAGATAACGGGAGTGCATAACGAAAATAGATACAGTAAGTTATATTCACTCTTCTAGGCCATACGGAACATAGAAGAAATGCACCATCCCGCAGAATGGGTTTCTATAGATCTTTATGTGTTAGCTATGTGCCCTCACCTGGTTAAACTGTGGTAACTTAGTTAAGTGCCTTGCTGCAGTGCTGCTTCACTTCTGCTTCTGTATTCTAAATAATATCATAGTATAATATTCCTCAATTTTATATATATTATAATGTAATAAGAGTAATTTCACAGAATAATACAATATAGTATAATATAAATGAAATGTTTTACATGGGCAAACATTTTATGATTAGGAAATTTGTATTACAGTATGTTTTCGCATGAATGTCTTGACTTTGCAGGTCTTTGATTCATATGCTTGCTTGAACAATATTCGAGGCCCCTATTTCAAATAACAGGGCCTCTGGCTATGTTTTAAGGTGTCAGACAGAATCAGTGATTCTAAGAGATCTGAGGCTTCGGCATTGAATGATGGTGATAACTGTAGGCTATCATCTAAGCTGAGTTAAGATAGGGTTTAGGTCAGGTGCTTCACAATCATGTATAACCATCTCTCTTCCTCTCTGTTGATTGATCCCATCTTTTGAAGTCTATTCTATCTATCTGGGATATTCAACCCCTGTATGATGACCAAAAAATACCTCTGTCCGATAAATAATTCATAGACAATATAGATGTCTACATCTTCCTTATTTGCCTCATCTATGTTGGTGTAGTCTTCCAATGAATTTGTGCCATTTCTACTGCACTCTCGCATAAGTCCATGGGAAGAAACAGAGATACCACTCCCACAAACAATACACGCCACTGGGATGAGAGAGAGAGTTTAATCTCCCATTGACAGCCATAGACATAACAACAAAGCAGTGTTTACCTCGGAGAGCTCCATCTGTCAGGGGGAATTGGTACAGTGGGGAGGGTTGACTGGAGGAAGTCTGTGATACAGACCCACTTCAGGCTCAGATCCATCATACTTTAGAGGACTGCTCTCAGTGGCACGGAAGACAGTATTTCCTCTCAGGTCAGGATGTGTCTGTTGCAGGTTGAAAATAGACCTGTCCACCAGCTCTTATCAAGTTCATCTAGTTCTCCAAGCCAGGCATACACAATGGGGGAAACACCAAACAGTAAACACATCAATAACCTGCTTGGTCTCCTTCTAGGTCTTCTGGAAATATCTCCGGTGGAGAGGGGTGTGGTGACGCTGTTTGGGGTTCGTAGCGGCCTTTTCCTGGCCATGAACGGCAAAGGGAAGCTCTATGGATCTGTAAGTATGCTGGACGGCAGCGAATGTTGCCCTGTTTTCTTGGACAGATAAAAACACTCTTTTCTGTATTCGAGAGCCTGTAAACTGACAATTGATAGTCAAAGACCTTGACGTGTCCTCACTTGTTTCCCAGCGAATGAGTTTTAGGGTTAGAGACACCTGTGCACTCTGTACACCAACATCACAGCTCTGGACTTGGGGCTCCTTTCTCAGAACACAAACACAGTATCCTTTAACTTATACACTAACGTAATGCTCTCCACAAAAAAGTTAAATACACTGTACCTTTAAGAGTAAGATAAACTAAGGTGAGTGAATGTACAGTGTAGAACTTAACCATAATGACATTTCAGACAATGATGAGTGTAGTTAGAATTAATGCAGACCATGACATGGCATATGTACCTCAGTCAGGGTGCACAAGGCCACAACTAACATCTCTTTTCCCCTTGTGTCCTCCGCAGGGACATTATAGTAACGAGTGCAAGTTTAAGGAGACACTCTTGGCTAACAACTACAATGCTTATGAGTCAGCGGCACACCCAGGGATGTACATAGGCCTGAGCAAGACAGGCAAAACCAAGAAGGGTAATAGAGTGACTCCCGCCATGACAGTGACACACTTCCTGCCAAGGATCTGAACAGTGCGCCATCATGACGGCCGGGGCCTAACCATGCACTTTCAACATGTTTTCTACAGTGTGACGATTATGTGATATATTTAAATTATTTATTCATGATTTCTGAGATTTATTTTTATTTTGTGATCTGTGGGATAGCAGGTGAGGGAAAATAATGAGAGCCCTTTTTTGGTTCTTTATGTACACACATAAACAACCCAAAACATGTACATCAGATGTGAGCTGCTAAAAGTGCTTGAGATAAGTGCACTTTAAATTAAGTTCCCACATTAAAAAAGTGTAATATAGAGATGTCTGTTGACATAGAAGAACCCTTTGTTGCAGATAGATCCCTTTGTTACAGATACAACCCTTTCCTGTTTTGTAAAGTATCGTTTGGAACCCTATATGGTTCTTACTGATCTAAAAAAGGACAACAATCTGAAATACATTCTGAGGGTTTATCTATGTTAACAAACAGATTTGTGTGCAAATTGCACTGTTTGTAAGTCATATTGTGATGGTTAGTGATTAGTTGATTTGCCAGAGACCTGATCTCATGGACATGCATTACACAGTTATATTACAACAGAGCCAGAGAGAGCTAACCATTTAGGAGAGAGACAATATTGTCACAGTTAGAGTATATAAAGATATCCTCATGGAAATATTAGGGTATTTTGTTCAACGGTTGTGATGATGTGCAATTACAGATAGGGAGGTCAAAAGCATAAACTGACCAATCCTAGTACCATGATCAGAGAGGTCTCTTAAAGCTGTTCCCTGTGGTTTTCTCAATCCCAAGGTGCATATGAGTATAAAACACATCCCCACAATTGACCCTATCTGAATAGCTTGCATGTTTTTTGTGTGTTTTTTAGAGTCATTGTAGTATGTTTTGTCAGAGAAAAAGTTTCCAGAAATTATATATCAGTTTACTACCTCATGATGGATAGGCTATGTCTCCCTTGAATTAGCTTTAAGGACTTTGTGTTCTGCCTGTGTTTGTTTGTATATATAACAGTATCTGCTGCAGCATGTTAAACTATCCAGTAAACAGTCCCATAGAGGATCTGTTTGATCAGGTGAACTAAACGAACCAAGATGGGGAAGAGGATAGTGCTTGGTCCTTCTGTGTGTGTGTATGTAGGGAGAAAAAGCGCTTTGATGACTGTCAGCGTACTCTCCTGAAAGCAGACACGGTAGAATAATTGTTGCCATTGGTTGTTAGCAACTAATGGCATTTCCACAATGTCCTGTGTTTTTTAAATTTTATTTTCAAATGGCGTAAATTGTGCCAAGTATGTGACACTGTACAGTGTGTGATGTTGATCATCTTCTTTACCCATGTAACCTGAGATGAAACCTGTATTTAGGAGTAAATTTGATCCATCCAAACGTGGGATGAATCCAAATATAACCAAAGGGAATGTAGTTTCTTGCTGGCACTGGATTCTGCCAGCGTGTAAGGAGTTAAGGTGTAGCTGGTGTAAACGTCAAACTGAACGTGGATGTTAGACGTGTGTGTTCCCCGCCATGCCTTTCTATGTATCAAACACATATCTGTAGTTTTATACAGGTCCCCTATAAACATTGTGGTCTATGTGCTGTGCACATTCTCTAATATTTTAAAGAGTCAATAAATTATGTTGTGCAACAATTTGTTATTGTCTCAATGTCTTTCCACTGAGGTATGAAATCAAGAGTACCCTACAGTAGAGTGGAGCATAGTACAGGGCCTCTATAACAGACCAGGAGTATAGTCTGAAGCAGATACACAGTCCTATACGCCTCAGACAGTCACATCACACAGTACAGTCCTACAGTAGAACTCTAAAGCCTCAGGCATCTGTCTCTTCATACAATAGAGTACAGTAGAGATGCACTTCTGATCCTCAAACTTCACTTTGTATTTTTCCTATTTGCACGTCGCTTTTTGAAGAAAAGTGTCTGCTAAATGATTCAAATGAAAATGTAATGTTGTCCTACAGTAGAATCAGCCTCAGACAGCTGTCTCTTCAAAAAGTAGTCCTACATCCTCAGTGAGCTGTGTCATAACCATCACCAACTCTTTCAGAGGTCATATTTCTTTCAGACACACACAAGTTGTATCAAAGAACAAATACTGTTTCACCAGCCGGTCATATCCCAGACAGTTTGCACTAAAAACAATAACTCTCAAGTCTGCTACTTGAGACCTTCAGCTTGATGTACTCACATACGCTGTCCAATCACAATCCTCCACAACCAGGAAGTGTTCAGGAATGTCTTCCTGTTTGGTGGGCGACTACCAGGAATAGGAAACAGACTAAGATTGCTAGCACTCTAAGATGCTAGCACCCTGTCATGTTAAATAACAGACGCTCTTGAACGACTCTCTTGGAATGTATTGGCTTAAAAAAATGAAGAAGCTAAATGTTAAAAGTGAAAGATAAAAGATAAAGCTATACAGATGGATGTACGGTACTCCCTATAATTTCAAGATATTTTCAAACCTGATTGAAGAGCAGACTACCTGACAGGAATCATGAACTAGTTGTGGGTGTTGTTAGATGTGTATTATTCACAATACAATGTAGACTAAAGAACTTGGAAAACACTACACACACAAAGCCAATTCATTACATCATACTTGTCATCCAGACCTAAGTCTAAATCCACACTGCTTTGGGTATTGAGATAGGTCATGAGATCACTAAAACAGACTAATTTGAATACTTGGCTTAACATGCTGTGAGTGAGGATTAACATGGCAAAAGATGGGTGTCTTCACACCTCTGTAAAGTGATAATAAAGGGGAAATACCATCAGCAAACTAGAGAGCATACAATTTCTGGGGAAATTGTAGGGTGTGCTTGCTTGCGTCGGTTGCAGGTGGGTCCGTCGCCTTAAGTTTTTCCCTTCTAGTGATATTTTCAAGCATTTAGCCTATTCATATTGCATAATTCATTAAGAACCCCCTTTGAAACAAGCGAACCCCCTTTGAAACAAGCTACTGTAACAATGTTGCAATATTTCAGATGTAAATATGCCCCCTAACTGAAAATATGGCCCCCAAAAAGTAAATAAGTTTGACATTAATTTAGGGGGAAATGGCTAATTCAAAAGAAGTTTGCTAGAGGCAAGCTGGCTGCTGATTGTTTGTAAGCGCCGGAAATGAGGACAGTACGACACACTAACGTCAAAACAAGATGCCGTCTCACTTAAATTCCAAGTTTCACACAAATCACAAAAATATGCTGAGCCGCTGCCTGTCTTCGCAATAATCACCATATCTTAAACTAAAGAATTTGAGTGAGCTGTCCCCCTGACAAACATTCACACATCACTGTGGGACTATTATACTCTTCTGGACAGTTTACCTCAGACGCAGTTTTACAATCCGGTCCTTTCTCTCACGTCGTCCTCTTGAGAGGAGGTAGGGGTGGTCGGGAAGGGGGAGGGTGGAGTGAGATGGAGGAGGGACTCTGGGGACTGGGTGTTGGAGGGGGAATATGGGGCAGGGGGAAGTCAGGGGTTGGAGCGGGAGATGGGGAACACGGGAGTCAGGGGGTTGGAGGGGGGAGATGGGGCAGACAGGAGTCAGGGGTTGGAGGGGGAGATGGGGCAGACAGGAGTCAGGGGTTGGAGGGGGAGATGGGGCAGATGGGAGTCAGGGGGTTGGAGGGGGGAGATGGGGCAGGGGAGAGTCATGGATTGGAGGGTAAGAAGGGTTTGTGATTGTACTGTGGATACAATCGTTTAGGCTGGAGAGAGTGTCAGTCTGAGGCTGTGTTTAGACTGTCTCTGGCCGTAATCTAGACACTTCCCCTTGACGAGGAGAAAACATCGTCCAGATGGAAGTGTCTCTCTGACTAAGGTCACTCCTACACTCAACAAGCTCTGATCCTTACTTGTTAGGTGCAGAGATGCAGCTGGACTCACAGAGATCGATCAGAACAGGCGTTTAGATCAGACCTGTTTATTTCCATTTATCCTGTTTGGTGAACAGCTTTTTCATAGGTGTTGTTTTTGCCCCACAGGGAAATTGCCACCACATAAGCTGTGCCAGTGGATGTGACCGCATGTCTTCATCCCTTCATTCCTCAGAAGATTCCCTCTCCTGGCCACCCATGCCAACACCGCATTTCTCGTGGCATAGAAAATACCAGCACATGACTGCGGGAAAACATAATGATATTTGCGTGACTTCTACAGCATAAAGTTCTAGGCAGAATTGGGAGTGTATTCAATCCAGGCCCCATGAGTGTCCCCTGTTAGAAGGGCTGGGGGGTTTGGGGTGGGAGGTGGGGGAATGGGGGCAATTCCCGATGTAAATAGAACATCAAAGGAGAATTGCTCATGGCCAGACATGAAAGAGGGATTCGTTTAAGAGAGAAATGGCATGATATACATGGCTGCTAGATGCCACAAACCCTCCGTTTCTCTGTAATCAGCTCTACACACGTAACGGCCGGCCCTTCTCCAGGAATTCATCCAGTCTGACGGAACTAGTCACTTGAAGTCCTGCTCACCTGCTTCCCTTTCCTCTCCTGCCAAACTTGTTGAGAGTACACTTTATGTACGCATGTGTGTTTCTGTGCGTGTGTGATATATTTTGTGTTTTACAGTTCGTTTGTCTGCATGTCTGCATGTTGTTGCTAATGTAACTGTTCTCTCTGGAAGGTGAAGATGTCTCTTTTGGGGATGAACTCTTTGTGTTTTGCTCTCTTAAGGTTGGGACATGGAAGCAATCCGTTTCCTTGTCCCTAGATTCCTAGCTTGTCTCCAGGGCTACTCGGCAGTGACGGCTGCATGGTTCTGGCCCAGGTCCAGCCCCCAGCAGGTCCAGACCTGCACCTGGTTAACTGAGGCTGGGCCCTAGCAGAGTAAGGGATGTATTTAGACTGCATGTTTGTGCCCCTCTGCTCCTTTGTAGAGCCAGCTGTGTGTGTGTGTGTGTGTGTGCTCATGTCTGTGTGTGTGCATATGTGTCTATGTGTGTTTGGAACAGTCATGCAGGCCTGCAGATGTTTAGCCATAAAGAGAAGCACTTCAAACAGGTTGAGACACTTCTCTCCCTCTCTCCTCCTCTCCCTTACCCTCTCCATTATTCTCCCTCACCCTTTATCACCCTCTACTGTGCCTCTCCTTCTCCTTCTCCTCTCTTTCTCTCCCACTTCCCCTGTTCTTAACTGTCCTCTCCCTGTCCTTGTTCCCCTCACCATCTATCCCCTATCCCTATCTCCTCTTGTTCCTCACTCTCTCTTCTCCTCACCCGATCCCTCTCTTCTCCACTCCTCCACACCCACACTCTACCACCACCACCCTCCCAGGCCCTGGACTCTCCCCCACACTGAGGGCCTATCAGAGGAGAAAAAATGTCACCTTCCTCCCTGTAATCAACAGCCTGGGACAGGTGTTAGCCCAGGTAGAGGCTTGAAGGAGGAAACAAGCTGGAGATTCCCAGTTACTTTCCAACCTGTCTGACATTACAAACAGGTAGAATGGTCTGGTCTGGGATAGGCTAGGCTTGACTGAGCTGGACAAGGATGCCTGGGCCTCTTAGGTCTGTATGTGTGGGTAGTCAGCCGAACACCTTGAACTACACTGGCCAAGAGCTCTCTCTCACAATACCATAAAATGAGAAAGGAGCAGTTTAAAGAACAATCATTACAAGCATGCAGGGATCAAGGTAGACTGTGGGGAAAGACAGGTCATATCCTCAGACAACTCCAAAACCCTTAGCAACCAGCATGTGCCATGTTGGAAGATTAGCATCTCAGTGGGTTATTATAGACTATAAGGGTTAATATTTTACCATTCCTATCCCTCGTGTCTTAAAGGCACGAATAGTAGAAACATGGAAATGACTGTGCCTGCTGTCTTCCCTTGTTTGAGTAAATATTCATATTTTTATTTATCTAATTGTCCTCACAAGTAAAGGCCCTGACTCAACAACACCCCCTGCTGGTCGCAACTGCAACTGGTCTTCCAAAATGGCAAAAACAGCACACTTGCAAAGCCTCTCTACAGTTTTCACAATTTTTTGTTGTTGTTGACATCCCTTCAGGCGAGTATAGGGAATGTGATTGTCACACCTTGTGTGGCAGTGAGTGGTTGGATGGTGGTGGGGAGTAAGCAGCGTTAAAGTGAAAATAGATCTTCTGTTCTCAAAGGTCAGTGAGACTTCCACTGCATTCCTGCGACATGTTTCCCCAGTGCCAGCTCAAGGCTTCATTCTTCTACCCTGACTGTGTATGTCACACAGGCTGGGATTGGGCATTAAGCTGAAGGACAGGGGATAGAACTGGAGCTGGGATTGGGACTGAGGCGAAGGCTGGGGCTGAGGGTGGGGCCGGACTGGCTGGAACTGAGGGTGAGGGTAGGACTGGGGCTGGCTGTGTACAACAATGTTTGCACTAAACACAATTTCTCCCTCTCGTCTCTCTCGCTCGTCCCTCTTTTTCTCTCTTATGGCTTCAGAGAGATTAGAACATCATGGATCATCCGTCAGATGTGCATGAACCTCCCAGGGCCCAGGCTGCAGAGTAGCATCATATCTGATCTGCAATTTAACCATCTGAACCTGCCTCCTTTCGTTAAAGTCCTGCTTGATCAAACAGGCCTCCCTCCTCCCTCTGCAGGTATCAGATCCACCTGAGACAGAAGGGTGCAGCAGGAAGCAGCAAACTCAGTGACCCATAGGGGACCACTGTACACCGGGATGCTATCTCCCCAGGGATGAGGGAACCTTAATTGATGTCCCAGAGTCACCGCACCTCAACTGACATATTTCTTAGGATTGACAATGGAGAGAGGAATTGAGGGTAACACTTTGAAATAATGGTCCGTTGTTAACGAGTAGCTATTCAGGAAGTAATAGGTAGTACTACATTAACGCCAAACTTAATAAGTATTGACTAATATGGAACCAAGATTAAGCAGTAAGTAATAGCAAATGTAGTACAAAGGTAGTTCTTTCGTAGGTATTTGATTATTACTAAATAAATATATCCTCATTGAGAACTACTTGTGAACTAAATGACCAATTAAGAAAGAATAACCAATTACAGTTTTTCACAATTGTTGTCATTTGGGACACACAGCCATATTTTCAAATGACCAGTGGCGACTGGTCATCAGGGGCAGGTGGGGAAGTGCCCCACCTGCTGTCAACAGAAAGAACTGCAAAAAATCATGTTATTTTTCATCTCAGCGAGTCTGCTGCGGTGCTGCGGCACTGCATCCCGGGAAAGACCGGGGCAACTGAGCTGCCCCGAGCCTTTGAAGGTGAAGTCAGTTTCCCCAGGTGAAGTTTAAACACACGTTTAACTTAAAGTTACATCGGTAATGAATGTAATGTATGCTTAAGATGATTCAGCATCTGCAAAAACAGCGAGTTTGTTACGTTAGCCAAAAGTCAAATCGCTTAATTTGTAAGAGCACTCTGCCCTTTGATTAGTTTTGTTTTTTGTACAACAGCTTAATATATAATATAACTTGTTTGTATCCATAACGTTCACTGATTCGCTGTTTTGACAATCTTACGCTACAACACACAATACAGTTGGGAGATCGATCAATATATATGATTAACTAAGCAGTCCTATAAAATCCACTTACTCTCACATATTGTTTGTGAAACGTTTAGCTGCAAAGCTATGGGGCGCCGTTAGTAAAAGGTTGCACGTCCGATAATCCTGCAAATTTTTGGCACATTTAGCACAAATAAATGCAGCAGAATTGTCAACTGTCAGTTGTTTAAACATTTAGAGGGAAATTAATCTAAATACATGTTATAACTTATCCAGAGCAATGTTTGGGAAGCGAGAGCTTTACAAAAAGTGCATAGGTCAATGATCACAGAAACAGATATTTACAAACAACAAAAACAGGCACAGACTCTATAACCAGAACAAACACACAAGGTTGCATACAGCACAGACACAGTAACACACAACCACACACACACAATAACATGCAGAAATACACACAGCCTCATCCAGCACAGACACACACAGTACATACAAAGACACAACAGCCCATTATGCAGTGTTTGTCCGGCTCACGTTCTCTGGCCTGTGGGAAAGGATTAGTGTTTCAGCCTTTCTATTCCTCCATTGAGAAGCCCTCCGATCAAAAGCATTCCATGCATAACAAAATAGTGTATACGATGTCCCACTCCTTCTGTCGTTCACTCTTTGCTGCACACACACACTCACATACACTCTGCTTGGTCTCCTTTCTCATTCAGTTCACATTCCAATATCCATACCCATGAAAGACCCAGTGCCAGGCTAGGGGTCAAATCATGTATCAAACTCTGTGTAAATTCATCCTTAAAAGTATGCATAGAGAACTGGCAAACTGTTTGCAAGGTTTTTCTGAGATTTATGAATACTGCCAATAGCCTACACTCAAGCAGAAGAGACACCAAAACCTTAAATCACAAACCAGGCCTGGACTGGTAATCTGGCATACAGGGAAAATGCCTGGTGGGCCGACGCACTTGGGGCCGATATGATATTTCATATATATATCAATCTTATATATAAACTTAAAATTGGCCAAAGACCGGCCTATAAAGCAGGGACAGCAGCCCATTGGTTCATTTTCCATACTGACACTGGGCCAGCCCAATCACATCTCTTAACAGGTTCCAGTGGTGTTCGACTGATTGTGGTGGGCCGGTCTGGGCAAAAATGCCAGGGCCATTTTTTGGTCCCAGTCCTGTCACAAACAAGCTGAAAAATGTTGGAAGGTTGAGGACTTAAAGTTAATCATCGAAGATGAGAAGTAGCCTCGACCGCTACCTCGCTACGCCTGCTATTATGGGTTTTCTCTTATGGGGCACAGGTCCCTATTCATATCCCTTTTTTTTTCCAAGCTTACTGCGCACAATGCACTACTCGACTATAGAAACCCCCCTTGCTTAACCCACTATACAACAGTTCAGGGACTCAAGTTTGATATCAGATGTGGCAGGGACTGTCATATCCCTGGGCTGGACCTGCCCTTTTCGTTTTTTGTCTGTCTGTTCTTTGTCTGTCGACCCCTTTTTGGTTTTGAATTACAGGCTCCTGCATTCCTGTCCACACACTCCGTCTATTAATTAATCACATCTGCGGCTCATCAATTCATCAACGCATTTGGATATTATCATCGGTTCCACATCCACTCTTTGCCAGTTCAACGTTGTTATTATCCACGTTAGTCAGCCTGTCTGATTTACCCTAGTCAGGCTTTGATCGAATTCTGTCAGTAACTTTTCTCCGATTTAGCTAAATAAATCGTTAATTTTCTTCCTGGGTCTGAGTTTTTACTGGGGCACAGCAGATTTATAATGGGGCACGTGCCCCAGTAAAAAGAAGAAAAAAACATGGTGGTAGTGGTGGCGCTTAGGAAGCCAGAGGTGGCGAGTTCGACTCCCGGTGGGAGCGATCTCCCCGGTGTGGGAGTGAACAGTGCCAGATACCTCTGACGGAACTTGCAAGACCACGTTTGTTACATACCCGTTACATAAGCAATTAAATGGGGTGCTAGTTAACCCATTTCTGATTGATTTCAGATTTAGAATAAAAAATTGTTCTATGAAAAAGCTAGTGTTCGAGACTGGACTTTTTTGGGGGGGGAGATAGTTTTGGATATGTTGACTTCGTTCATTGAACGAGCTGGGTACCTTATCGGAAATGTTCCATTCCGTTCAATTCCACCAACATCCACCAGGGCTTTTGCCTCAAACCGAGGAGCGAGTGAGGAGTGGGCCCTTGATGAGTGGGGGATGGGCCCCTAATATCATTTGGATGTAATTTGGAGCCAGAGCCAAGCTTGGGTAGGAACTCGATAACGCGGCTCCACCACCCGATCATTACTGCCCAAACTCTGGCTCCAAATGACATCACCAGTGCAAGACGGCAGCACCCGTATCCGGGATATTTTGGCTTCATTTTGTATAGTGGGAGGAAGCGGAGACAAGCCGTCCATTCTTTTTACAGTCTGTGGTAGAAACACCCGCACATATGTTTCTGCGCCCATTTTCCTGCATGCGTACCTTCCAGGCCCATAGACAGGGGGGGTTGGGTAGTTTAAACGACCCCCACCCCCCTCACTGCCGAAGGTCCAGAATTTAAGTCTGTTTGTTTTTTGTTTTTTACCGCAAATACAAAATGAGGGGGAAAACTGCAAAAAGGTCCACTTTTGGAACAAAATAACCCTGCCTTCCTACATTTAGCCCCAGGAGTCCTAGTCCGACTGGGAACTGCCTTCACCGGCTCCTGGATATCAGATTGTCTTTATTTGTTAGAATGCAAATTATTTATAATGTGATGGAATGATAAGGAAATATTTAGATTTATTTTTTCCATTTTATTGTGCAGTAAATACACGGTTGAGAAATGTCCTGTGTTTGGTCATGTTGATTGGACACGAGGTACATTGAAATTGGAACTGTGTTATAACAATCACAAGAAGAAAACAGTCTATGGCTTCATAGGTAAACCTGCCATTTTCAAAGTCCATCATATCCATTATCAATTTGTACAAAAGCTTTATAAATATATATAAGGGCCGTCAAAGGCCTAATTGAGTAGCTACAGTTTCTTTCAATGAAACCGCTTAAAAATCAGGGATGTTACCGCACCACTTTAATTCAATGTTTTCTATTGTAACTCCCTGCAAGGCCCATTAGGACAACGGTAAATGCATTTAATCCTTTTCTCACATCTCCAGAACTGGTTAGGAACTGGAAGACTAAAAACAAATAAAATAACAAGAAACTTAGTCAGCATTAAAGTCAAACTCGGATTAAATGAACGGAGAATAGAGTGAGGTATAGTGGAAACAAAATCAGGAACTCTATTTTTCTTTTTTACTTTTTCTTTTTTTGGAATAGAGCAGAAATCACATAATGGAAAAAAATGAAAAAAGGAAAATAAATTGATCACATACACTACAAAACAGTGACAATGTCAATAATATCATAATTTTCTATGAGAAAATTAAATCCTATTACATGGCAGCATATTGACATTTTTGTAATAAAAAACAATATCCACAAAATAGCAGCAAACACTTTGATAAGAGGAAAAAAGCATTGTTTTTCTTTTCTTGTTTTCATTTAAAGTCATCAAACGTTGCTGGGAAATCCTCCATAGCAGCTTATATAGTGTCTGAGGAGTGTTCACTCTCGTCCATCTCTTCCCACTGTACAGTTACAACTTTGATTCTGCAGTCCCTCACATACCCTCCCCATTCCCTTCCCCTCTCCAAGCCTTGCTTCAGCAACTTAAGTTAGCTCTTCCAGCTCCATTCTCTGCTGATCACCAACAATAACGCAAAAAACATCTTTGAATTTGTGCAAAATAATCTAAAAGCTATTTCTTTTTTTTCTCATGGATGATTTCAAATTCGTCCACCTTTGACACAGATGACCTTTCATTTATCTATCTTTTTCCTCCCTCAACATTCACTGAGCAAATGCAATACTTTCAATAGTGTGTTCTTGTATTTCTGGTAGCAGGATTGTGATCAGGGGCTTAAACAGTGTCACTGACTAGTGTCAGCGATCCTATATTTCCCATGGACCTTAGCCTTACGTAATCAGTTTATCAACTGGCCTGGAAAACAAAAATAACATTCTGTAATAAATAGTATTCATCTATATATCACTATGAATTACATAACTATCAAAAGCTTCAGATGGTGTGTGTGTGAATGTCTAATACCGATACCAAGGCAGCAATTGTGAACTATCAGACTACGATGAAGTATGGCACCTTTAACTGTGTCCACTGTCAGCACAGCACCTAAACCCCTCAGATAAGGACATCTGAACATGTCGATTACCCCAATTTTCCCCCCAGAATACACCACGTTTTATACTCCAGTTCAACATTACGGATGTGAGTCGGTCAATGTTCCCAAACCATTCCATCTGGTATGTTCACTGCCAGTGTGGTTTTCATAATAGTCAGTAAGGAGCTATTGCCCCAAAGTGCTTTTTTGTTGGAATGGTGAGTAACAACAGGATAAATATTTGACAAAGTTATCTTACGTATAGTATAACGGTCAGATCGTTTCTCAGAGAAGGCAGAATGCTATTTAGTTTTTTAGCAAATATTCAGTAGTTCCTTGTTGATTAGCTCCACTGTCTTGGAGAGGGAGTGTTAGCATTCTAGAAGTGTGATAGGACCCATCACCATTCAGATTTATGAGGGAACTAGCTAAGTATGCTAAAAAACAAGATCATGCAGTCTCCATTTCCAACGATTGGGAGGTTAAAGAAGTGATTTCAAACAAAGCTAAACAATTATATTTCAGAGATTGCTTCAAACCAACTATCGTGTTCCCTTCCAAACAGCAACACTAAACAGGGACAATAAATCCACGTTTCTTTCGAAATGGGGAACATTAAGATAGTCAGCATAAACTTCTTCCATCACACCAAGTACAACGTTTATGACAAACGGTTGGTGTACACAGTCTGCAGAACAGTAAAAAAACCTGTAATTTATTATTCTGCAGTTCCTGTCTATCTCTTAGCATCGGTCGCTCACTCATACAGTACTACATATTTTGTCTCTTTTTCAAGTTTGTCTTGTCAACAGGAAGAGTAGCTGGGCCTAGTTCATCAGTCTAGCCAATGGGGAGGCAGGAAGCAAGTGTAGGAATGAGACGAGCACACAAACACTGATCACACTCCAGATAATCAGGCCACACACTCAGAAGCACAAGTGTGTGTGTGTGTCAGGAACAGGGAGAGACAGGCGACAGACTGCAGTGCGTCGTCAGCACCAATCTATGCCTCCTCTTTCCACAGCTCGTCTCATTGGCTCGCCCCCAGCGACAGATAGACCAATCGTCCAATCAGATGTTGATGTCCCTCACATCGGTCGGTGTGCAGGAGAGGTCTACCTCCTCCTCCATGCTCTTGGTTTCCGTGGAGACAGCTTGTTGTTGAGCCTGGCGGAGGCTGGTCTCTAGGAGGGACTCTATCTGCTCCTGGCAGGCCCTGAGACAGTCCTGGGGGGGGGGAGGGGGAGTATTTGGCTTATATTTAGATAGCATATATCATATGTAGAATATATATTTAGCCATATCTACCTAACAAGTCAAACCATAAAATAAAGTGTTTTGTTGAATGTGAACCTGAGGGTAGTAAAAGTAAACGTATCCATGGTCCCTCCCCTTTCTTTCTCCCCCCCCCCGCCCCCATCTCTCTCAGACTCTAGTACAACTTTGCCACCAACCACAAAAGAGACAAAAGAGAAGTTTGTCACATTGTCGTCACATCACTGACATCACAGAGCCATGCTGGGTCTTCACTCTCATTTTCTGTTCCATTCAAGAAGAATTTATGACTAGACTACCTACTGATTTACAAGGCTGCTCTCTCTCTCATTCTCTCCCCCTCTTTTGTTCTTTCTCCATCTCTCTCCTTATATCTCTTTAAAAGTCAGATGAGCAGGTGATAACAGTGTCAGTGCTGGGCTGGGGCAGTGATGCAGTACAGAGTTGCCACTTGGAGGAAGGTAATAAGTGCTGCCACTTCTTGTCACGTGACTTACCGGGTCACTGCGGATGACTTGGGCCAGCAAGTCGGTGAGTTTCTGTGATGACATGGCATCATCCATGCTTTTGAGATGGAGCCCCTGTATGGCTGCAGCCACACTGCCTGCAGCAATCATGGATGGAGGGTTGGCGATGAATTTTACATCTAGATGGGAAAGACAAAGAGGGGAAGAGAGACAGAAAGACAAAGAGGTTAGAGGTCAAATTCCTGCAGCAAAGTATTTCATCCACAAACAATTAATGCAGGCCGCTGGTTAATGGAAGAGCTTACTGCAGCAAAAGCCTCTCTCAGACCACACACTGCATGGGGCAGGACACACGGGGTAAGACAGAAAGAGAGGGATGACAAATGTCAATGTCCCCCCATTTTTTCCTCTGCTCCAACAGTGAGAGGGAGCTGAGGAGGGGGTTGGGAGAGGGGGATGAGGGAGGAAGGAAAGAAGCCGAGAAAAGGGGAGGCAGAAGGGAAGGGAAAGGAGGAGAAGGGGGTGGGTTTGGGGACCGTGTAATGTGGCATAACTAAGAGGGGGGAGGGTGCAGGGGCAGGGTCTGACAGACTCGGAGGCATTCTGAAGTGACACCATGCTGGCATGTGGCAGGATGCCCTGTTTCGGAGGAGCTACGCTGTAGGTCTGCTCCCTCCGCTCACCCCCACCCCCACTCCCTGTCTGTCTCCCTGGCTCGTTCCATCAGTTCCCCCACATGGGATGTTCCATTCTGTTACGTGCTAAAACTACTCGACAATCAGCAGAAAGAGAGACAAAGACAGAGAGTGAGAGAGAGGGAAGGAGAGAGAGAGGGAAAGAGAGAGAGAGGCCCCCCTTACATTTAAGCAGACCATAGAATGTAGATGAGGTCTCTCTGTAGCAGTGCCCCCCTGCAGTCTCGCAGCACTATAAATCACCCTTCAGATTCCAGTGGTACAACCTCCCTCTGCAGAGATCATTTCTCACTTCCTCTCTTCAAGTGGTTCGAGGGACAATAAATCTACCCTGGGGCACTCTCTCCCTCTGTCTAAAAAACATATGCGCACACACACACACACACACACACACACACACACAGGAGGTGGGTCAATCGAGGCACACTGTCTGTGAAACAACGGCGGTCTAATGACTATACCATGCCCTTCATTTTATCATATTAATTAGCACATACATACACATAAGCCACCGACCCTTTAACACATACAACCTCAAGGCCTATGTATATAAGGAGTCAATGCTTCATTATCTACTGGCATACCTTCATTACCGCCAGTTGGTTTGGGGTTAACCCTAAGAATCTGCAGAACATCACATATGTGATGCCCAGTAGTCTTACAGACAGAAAGTCTTAAGTTTACAAACTCAGAGAGCAGAAAGTACCTCTCAAAGACAGTTTAAAGGAGAGATCCTCTAAGATCAGACAATCCGACAACTTCTTAACAAGTTGGAATTGGCTAAACGCCTCTGTGCTTCCTTCAGACAATAGATAATAATACTCACTTTAGGACTTAAAACATGAGCATGCTGATTCCTAAATCTCCTCTTACGTCATGCTTGGTCTCAATCCTCATATTCTTTAACAGCCAGAAAGTTTATAAAGTAGGGGGTAGAGAGAGAAAGAGAACATTGAGAAAAAGAAAGGCAAAAGAGATAGAAAAGGAGAGAAAAAGAATGAAAGAGAGAAAGACAGGGGTTTGGTCTGTAGCAGGCTCAGCTTTGAGTCCAGGCCCATTCATTCACTCCACTCAATTAAAGCTTCAAACAGCACCTTGAGTTCAGTTTTCTCCCTGAACTGGCACAGGACAAAGCCATTTCCTCCCAGACAAATCAACTTTTGTTGAGGGATAGGAGGTCTATGTGATACCTAGAGAGCAGGAATACTCCTTAATATCACCTTGAGGAACACTCCCTATACTCTCTGGCTGCCATTGTGATAGCAAAGAGGAAAGCTGAAGGCATTTCTGCACACCACTAATTAGACAGGACAAGCAACCATTGAGTTGGCTGCCAAGTACACCCCGCCCCCACACACACACACACACACACACACAACCCAGGACCACACAGTGACAGGTGCTGTATACCTGTTGCGCAAAGAGCCACGAAGGTCTGGGCATGCTTCAGCAGGGTCTGTCTGGAGGCCGGCTGGATAGGCAACTTAGACAGGAAATGCTCAATGAAATCATGAGGAGTCACTGACGCTAGATCCCATTTCAGTTTGTTTAACACAAGCAGTTCCATTTGCTGTGCGGGAGTGGGAGGAAGGGAGGAAGTAAGAGAGAGACAGGATTTGTAGTTTGATATTTGGACATTAGGAGCAACAACACAACCACTAGAGGACGATCAAGAGCTTTGGCCTTTAGTTTGTCCATATTGGGAATAGATCATTAATATGCAATGGATTTGTGCCCTAGAAAATACACTATACTCTACGTTTGCTATAGGCCTAAATGACCTTATAAGATAGGCAAATTACCAATAGTTCGCTGGGTCGGACGGAGTTGTCGGTGTATATACAAAGCTTCTCTGCAGTCAGAGGGATGGTCTCCTTCATTTTAGACGCCAAAAACATGCAAGTAGCTCCTAATAACTGTAGCCTGGTCTTCTTTGTAGGTTCAACAGATAAAAACCTGTCCAAATAATTCATAGCTAGCGGAAATACTTCCTCTTCGCATTTTTGCTCCTCGCAAACCTGTGATCAAAAGCGAAATGTCAGTCTACACAACTAGAAAGCAGTTTAGATTTTCACAAATCCATAGGCCTAGACCTATGCATAGTAATAAATATGATGCATATTTGAAAAAGAAACTATAAACAAATTATTCCATTGATTATTGAAAGACATTAGGCTACTCTCCTGCACATAGCCTAAAGGTGGCGTGAAGCGCGTGGCTTTCAGTGCCTTGGTCAACTCGTGGTTCGTGATATAAAAAAATATAGCCAAAATTTCAAAATTGTTTAGCAATATGGCAATTGCATGTAAACATTCTAAATTACAC
This sequence comes from Mallotus villosus, assembly GCA_903064625.1. Lineage (NCBI taxonomy): Eukaryota > Metazoa > Chordata > Actinopteri > Osmeriformes > Salangidae > Mallotus > Mallotus villosus. Next base: position 82,924 of record CAEFZP010001502.1, read on the forward strand.
ACTGTATGAAGTAGCATTATCATTTGTATTCTTCAATCAATAATAGGACCAATAATAGCCTACAACGAACTCGGCTATGCCTCCTTTAGACCCAGAAAATTATAAGGAACATTATGCGACCTGTAGCCTACTCGCAATTTCGGAAATTGAAATAAATTAGAATTACCCCAAAATCCATAAACTCTTTGTCACCTAAATGTTCAGCTACAACCCCTTATTGATAATGGATAACGTTTATTACAATATATCTTAACATATTGGGGTTATTAACCTATTTTGAAAGGCTAGCCTATCCCATGCACCGACTTTGATTGTTTACCCGATCCTGCTGGACAAAGCCATACCTTCACCTAGGCCTATTGTTAGTGTTCAATAGCCTATAAGTTCGATAGCCTAAACATTCGATTGCAGCTTTCATATTGAATGCAACAATGACATGATTCCAAGAGTTTATAAAACACCTATTGGCTATTTCTCAACCACAAGAAAACAAAGATGGCGCACTGGCACTGGGGACTGACGTAGCACCTTTACGTTCACATTAATTTAGAAAAATATTGAATCAACCACTTTGCATCGTAATCTTAAAGAGCAGATGCAGGCTAATCTTATGTAGACCTATAGGCCTATGCATAGGGAACACAGAGTCGACATGGACAACATCAGCTTGTTAAAAAGACAAACTACGCTTGATCAATAATTGCAATAAATACTTTTTTTTATCGATTTAAACAACTAGCGGGACAAACACAAGCAGTCAGCACACTTTACAGGGCAGTTAGGCTACTTATTATTATAGGCCTGTAGGCTAAATAAATCACGTTCAGAGATCTGCATGCTATGGGTCTGTAGAAAGTATGGCTAAGCTGTTTATGAGTCATAGAACAATGCGCACGAACCTCCAGCATCCACGTTGAGACAATTCGCCTCATGTAAGGAGCGATTTCTTTCTGAACACATTTGAAGTAGTTCGTTGCGGGGAGATAATTGTCTTCCGCTTTCAGCATTGTCTGTAAAACTCTGTCATTCAACAAGTTAGAATCTTGGTAGGCTCTCCGGATGGTCTCCACCTCGCAGCAAATAAGCTGGTGTTCCATTCCTTCAGCAGTCACTTGAGGTGTGTGTGGAGAGACTTGAACAAGTGAACGTTTCCTTTCCCGTTTCCTTAAGTTCCGCGGATGCTGACTGCTGCTCGCGACTGACTGCTGTTCGAGCTCTCTGGAGGCTGCTAAACGTCGCTCCCCCAAATGAGACACCCCCTCGGAGCAGTGAGCAATGACGTGACTGTTGTTCACGGAGATCAAAGCAACGCGTCAACCGAAAGGGAGAGGGGAGAGGGAGGCGGGGGCATCGTTCGCTGAAGAGGGCAAGTTAAGCGCAATTTCTCATTGAGCCTCCCGCGCCTGAGTATTGCGTTGAATCCAGTCTATTGGAGGTGGGAGGTCCGGGCCTGTTGACCTGAATGCAGTTACCGAAGGAAACCGAAGGGGGTAGCAGAGATGTTTGGTTTAGAAGACTGGGGGGAAGGACTATTAGGCCTACTGCGATTGTATGGTTTGTATGGGTGGCCTTTTTCATTCAGCCTACCTCGTAGCAAAACGAGTTTGGCCAATCTCATAGATCTAATGGCGAAGCTGTCCCCTACATTATACCCCCAACATTAGAAAGGCTATATTCAATGATAGGCCTAATAAAAATGTAAAAAAGTAAATTGTAGGCCTACGTGTTTTTTTCTGAATTAGCTTGGGCTACATGAAATACAGATGGTACTGTAAATGTGTATTTTTACATAAAAATGACAGACAAATGTTACTTAAAAATACACAAAGTTTAACAAATAGGCCTATTAATAACATTTTCACCAAAATGTTCTGTTAAAACACATAAGTGCGTTCGACATGACCTGTCTTCATGCAGCGCTGCAGCCGACTGCAGTGAATTCTACTTAGACTTTTTGTCCGATTTGAGACGGCGCCGAGGCTAGGTCACTGTGACGGAGCCATCAAAGTACTGTGAGATTGATTCGAGAACTGCCGGCTGTGTAGCCGAGCGCATTTTCTCAAGAGCAACTGCACGGGTTCTAATGACGAGTTCAAATGACAGTCGTAAATATCTGGATACCGAGTAGGCTATAGCTGTACACTGCAAAAAATGAGTAGTTCCTTGAAGAACCTCCGAGTTACTCTAAGAATCTAGGGGCTGCTCCAAGAACTTCAACGTTCCTCAATGCTCTTAGAGGTTCCTGCAAGAACTTTTGGGATTCCTTAAACAGCACTACGACCTCAGGTAACCCCCAAGGAGGCAGTGCGAGCAAGAAGAGAGAAATGTCAGCAACGCCAGAAACATGTTGATTTAAATAATTTAACTCCATTGATTATTCAAGTCATTTTTTCTATAAAAGTTATAACTATAATAATAACAATACTTTATAATAATAAATTGCAAGGGGACATTTCTATAATCTGCAAACATGAAGAAAAAAAAGGTCACTACGACATAAGATTGTACGGTTATGTGCCTTTATATATATATGTTAAACATTTTTGTAAAGGGAGATGTAATGTTTAATACTGCCATAACCAGGACTTGAAATGCACTTGAACCGAAAAATAGAGATTGTACCATGCACGGCATGAGTAGTAAAGCAGTCAAGAGACTCCCAGACATTGTGTATACCGGGTGATACTTTATAAGACAAGTACAAGTCACAACAGGCTACTCAAAATTATTTTAGCGAAATAAATGTATATGTCAGTTCCGCGCAGCATGTATTGCTTGAAATGTGTGTTATGTCATTTTCTTTACCACTGCATTGCATCCAGGGAGCAGTGCATTAAGAACAGAGGTGAGTATTGCAGTGACACAAATGTTTCACTGCAATGGCTATAATAGTCACACATGCAAACACACAAATAGCTAAATGCACGTGACAAACACACACTCAAAGTCAAACACATGCACACACACACAGCTAAAATCCCTCTATCACTCTCTCTTTCTCTCACACTCTCTTGGTTGTCCATCGACTTTCGATGATGACGTCCAGCTTTGAGATGGTGATTTTCACATGATCCACATCTATAAGTGAGTTTTGCTGTGGCTATACAATCCAATCCTAGATCTACATGCCCTCTGACAAGTAGGACATGTAAGTGCATCACTAGCCACTGTGGGCTCCACAGCAGCTTTCCTCCTGTCCCTCTTCTGTTCTCTCCTGTCTGTCCTGTCCTCCTCCAGCCTCACACACACACACCACACACACCCACACCACACACACCACACACTTAGTTATTTAGCTGTACAATGTACAATTAAGCTGTAGCATCACACATTTGGTAAGGGTCTTAACATTGAGACAGTGTATCTCCCTCACCTAATCCCTGCGGGACAGTGGGTTCTAACTTGGTTCTAATGCTAGAGAATTTTGAAGTCTTCACAACAGTATTCCACCATCTTAGTAAGTAACAATTGGAACACAGTATTCCAAAATTCTTCAGTAATTTCTTGGTCTGTTGACACATATGAGCTTATAGGCACCAAGACCATGCCCTTCTGTCGCTTCCCTTCACTGTGGGTTCAGAAGATCAGGAAGGTGGTGGCCAAGGGCAGTGTTCTCACGGCCCTATCCTGTCTCTGCCACTCTTCTACCTGCAGAGGTGCTGCAAGACGATTGGCTGCTGGGGTGGATGTTTTCTATGTTGCCATTGACAACCAAACATGAGAATGAGCCAGTGAGAGGGAGAGAGAAAGAATAAAAGAGTGTGGGGGGGGGGCATAGAGAAAAAGATTGTGTGGGGAGGCATAGAGAAAAAGATTGTGTGGTTGTTGTTTAACGGGCCGTCCACCTTTACCCCTGCAGTCTACAGTGAGCTGCAGGCACTCTGTTGGTTATTGGGAGTACTTCTGTATTATATGACTGGGATGAACAGTCAGTTCTCTAACTCTGGACAAACATGCTTACTGTAAGCCGCTTACATTTTAAAAAAAATCTGCTAATTACTAAAACATCAGACAATAGTTATGATTCAGAAATAGTAGAAACTTGAGTGACACTGTGTGAGTACAACACAGACAGGAACATTTAGAAACTATGTCCACACTGTGTCTGTTCAAGAAGCACTGTAACATACCTCTGTTTGTAGAGAAGACATGTTGAGGCAGGTGTGTGGGACAAGACTAGTATGATCCTACCAGCCCTCCTGGTCTCCCACCTGCTCTCCCACCAGCCCTCCTGGTCTCCCACCTGCTCTCCTACCAGCCCTCCTGGTCTCCCACCTGCTCTCCTACCAGCCCTCCTGGTCCCACCAGCCCTCCTGGTCTCCTACCAGCCCTCCTGCTCTACCAAAAGCCCTACTGGTCCTACCAGCCCTTCTGGACCTATCAGACCCCCCTGCTCTCCTACCTGCCCTCCTGGTCCTACCAGCCCTCCTGGTTCTCTAATCTCTCTCCTGCTCTACCATCTCCATCTGAATGTAAATTCCTGGGCTTTAAAAGGTCCGAGCCCTGACAACCCCATAAATCAGTCCACATAATGGAAAACCAATTACATAGGGAGTGGTAGAGTACCCTGTAACAGCAATCGAAGATTAATGTCCACTGCTCACAGTGTGTTGACCACAGCGCCATGACCCCTTGGCTGTAGATCAACTATACTTGAAGAGATTCCAAGCCAAAGAAATGGCTAACTCAAAGGGGGCGAGTCTCAATGGCCCTCATAACTGATGTCAAAGGATTCAAATGAAAGAAGTGTTTAAAGGAGAAAAGGCCTGGACGGACCAGCATGTCAGGACACAATGCCGATGTTTAGATGGTAGGATGCTCCCTGTGTGACCTGAATCATTATAGAGGGGGGTCACTGGCGGCCAGCCAGGTCCTGTGCACGTCCAGTAGGTCTCACCTATTGCTCACTGTGCACCTAATACAGGGTGAGCTATGAGGTGGTTTGTTCTACACCTGTAAAAGATACTACATTTCATTATTTGTTATTCATTATTATATCATGAACATATTAATTATTCAATGTCTTTCTAAACAGCACTCATGGTTATGGTGCATATGTAGGTGCTCTATGAATAACTATCAACACATATACAACTAACCCTAACTCCTTCAATGTATTCTCTTCCCAGGTAATATGCCTTAGAATTCAGTATCTATCGATGATAAACAGAATCCCGCACACAATGTGTCTCCCATTTTACATGTCAAAGCCTTGTGTATTGATGTTATGGTACTGGTATCCCATAGGGTAAGGGTTTTTCTGTAGCTTCTTTCATTGTGTCAGTAATTGTATGCCCGCTGGCCTTCTGTCTCTCTCATTTACTCTGCTGTGGCCTCTAGAAAGCAATTCATTTCTTTCCCAACCAAGCTTTTAGCTCAGTCCTGATGACGATTAATCTGGTACCAGTGGATGGATGCCCGCACACTGCCCTTTGAAGAAATTCAGCTGTTTGGTCTTTCTGACAAGATAAATGGAAATATAGTGACCTGAAACATTTGTTTTTGAAACATTGTTCTGACACATTGTTATCTGATTGTTTCGGTAACTTGTGCAGCTCTGTATACTTGTGACATGTTGAATCACACTAGTTAATTACATTCCAGATGTGTACATATTGTTAGAGTAGCAGTAAATAAACATTATCACAAAAATAAAAAGTAAAAACACCTAGCACAAAAAAAGAAGTAGAAAATGCCCCAGGAAAAGAAGGTAAAATCAGTATGTGAATTAGACTCCTCCTTCTGAGCCTGCTTCCCACCAACCCCGCTACTGTATGTGCTCACATTCCATGTCTCCAAAAATGAGTCCTGCACCATGTTGAGAGCATCATAACCTGACAGCAAATCACAGCAGAACCCAAACACAACCTACTGTCTGTGCTCACACAGGCTGTTGAGGATATTCCCTTTGAAAGATCCAGGCACTGCCAGCGGGCTCAGATAAAATAATCTCCTTTTAAGCAGGAGGACCAAGATTAGAGGCTGTTTATTCAGACTTCAGAGTAATTTCTAGGCCTAAAAGTGTCTGCAGTAGGGCCTTTAGAATGCTCTAGGGGCCAAGAGTGCCAAGAGAGACAGGGGTGTGGGGAGCCAGGATGCCTGGAATAGAGCAGAGAGCTCCCAGAAAGGTGGCTGGAAGAGGAGAGAAGACTAGGGGTACGGTGTGGTGACTGGGGGGCTGGTGGCTAGGACCTAGAGGCAAGGCGTTGAGAGACTGGAGACTGGAAACTTGAATAACCCTAGTTTTGCTACTAAAGAGGGCCTTAGAACTCTCTATATAGACACTGGGGCTTTAGATTAAGGAACTGTCAATGAAAAGACCTCAGTAGTTAGATTAGTTAGAATAATAGCAGATAAGGTAGGAGATGGTGGATGCAGAGTCTGGGGGCAGGGAGAGAGGACCTCCCATCCTTCTTCCCCTCTTTCCTCTCATCTTCCAATCTTATCTCCTCCCTCCTGGACATTCCACAGTCTCAGCTCACTGTAAAGATTGATTACGATTATGCACATCTTGTTCCAACGTGTGAAAGTGGTTGTGAAAGTAGGCTGATAAAAGCAGAACAAAAACAACTCAGCAACAACTATCCAATTAAGGTCTGAGTTACGATGGAACACTTCCATCCAGAAGGCCTCACAGCAAGGATTTGAAGTACCTGGCCTAGTCAAGGAGGACCTACGCAGACAGGAAGGTGCTTATTTGAGAAGGAGCCATCAGGGGTGTGATAGTGGGTAAACACGGTAGAGGATGCGCCTTTGAGGTTTAGCCATTGTGGCTTTCTAATGTGTTTGATTTCACTGTTGGGGTGCCAGGATTAAGTGTTAGGAAAGAGGGTTAATGGAGAATGCAAATGCACACATGCACACACTGTGTCTCATAGATACCCCAACTGCCCACATATAAACACTGATAAACAACTTAAACCCTCAGAGAAGACAACTCCAAGAACACACTCCTCCAAAAGCGTTCTATTAAATTTCAGAAACTTTAGGAAGAACAATTCAGTGAAGGATACCTTACTCAAGTGGTGATAAAGAAGGTGGAGATTCTGGACTGGAGGTCATTTTCCAATGAAATCCATTCTGCATTAGCACTTGTTTAGAGCCATAGTGGTGGATGGTTGAGCCCTGCTACTCTTCCATACACTCTCCCTACAAGCCTGAGAACATTGCAACAAAAGAGGAATTTAGAGGAGATGGGGGTGGTGAGTATGTCGACTTCTGCTGTATCACTTTTCTCTAAAGACCCAGTGATACCTGATAGCACACATTCCTCTCCTGGACCCTATAGTGAGTGGATGGCTTGTTAGCGTCAATGCTATTGCACGTTGAAATATAATGTGTGGATGCCTGCTCTACCAGAAAATGACAACATTAACTCCTCGATAGCCAGCTTGTCAGCAACAATGTGTGCTTCCTTCTTCACAAGAATGTAGGACAGACATAATTACAGTTTTCTGAATTCAGTATTCTATAAATTGATCTGTGAAGCTCTGAAAAGTGATGAATGAAATCATCAACCACCAAAAATGTACAGTATGCTATTGTCATATCCCACAGGAGCATTGCATTAATGCTCATGTCCCATACTGTGCTTGACACATACATAGATACATATATATATACATATATGCATAGATACAGTGTCTATGGTGGCTCAGCTGCTTTGAAGTTGAGAATGCTCTTCATATCATGGCTCTCAAGTCTGTGCATGAAGAAAAGGATAAGGGCTTCCCAAAAGAGACACACGGTGTGGCTAAACTCTCCAGTAGCTAAAAACAGAGGAGCAGAAGAAAGAAGAGAAAAGCTTTCCCACTGAAAGAAAACCTTTATTAACCCATGGTGGCTCTACAATAGCCCACAATGAAAAGATGGATAGAGCAATTGTCCTGTTTAGTGATCCGCAAAGCAGAGAGCTGGGGGTTGTGAGGGGGGCTTGGTGTGCTGGAGGCTTGTACTGGAGCCGATCTGACACTCAAGGGGGAAAGGGGTGGCGACAATGAGAGGCCAAGGGTGCTAACGAGAGGAAAATCTGGAGACAATGGATGCTTCGGCCAGACCCTGGGCCCTGCCACAGCAGCCTCCCAGCAGCAACATTAAGTGCTTTGGACACCAGAAGGCCAAGTCGAGCGTGAGGAACCAAAAGTTTCCTCCAACCCCAAGCAGTGGAGGACAGTCGACTTGAGTAGAGTCGAACGAACACAGTGGAGTAGAACAAAGTAGAGTACAATGTAACGGAGAAGCCCTGACCACACCAGAGAAAACCTGACCACCACGCCAGAGCAGAATAGACGAGTAGACCAGTTCCACCCAGACCTGGTGAGCTCTCTTCCTGGGTGACAGCACTGCGAGAGAAGAGAGTGATCTAAAATAAGGATGATTTGATTTGAAGAGAAATGAAATGAGGGTGTATAGAAGGAGGGGTGTAGGTTTTTAAACATGATGAATGGAGACTGTGTTTCCTCTGATCGATCGCTGAGGCCTTCCCTTCATTAAGGTGGCCGCTGTTCTTTCCCCAACTGTGGAATGTTGTTTATGTTGTCAGACCAGAAAGGAGCAGATGGGAAATTAGAACATTCAGGCCCAATTAGAATAGAATTATGCCGTCATCAATCTTATTTTCTAAGCAAGTTCAGCCCCCGTGAGGCCACTCCTACCTCATGGAGGTCTTGTTAAGATTGACTGGTCACTCACCTCTGTAGTCTCTGGCCATGTCAATGAGACTGGGTGACATGCCCAGACATAAATACAACCAAATGGACCAGGAGAGACAGGGGGAGGTTGGAGGTCAGGGGTAAGTCACGTACATATTGCTAATTAGGCTGTTATAGAGTAGATAATGTGTCACATTTCGACTGTAACACATGGTCAAGCAAATGTGAATACGATCCCTTTCTGTAATCATGATACCCCCCCAGACATGTTCACTCCACCTCCAGTCAAAGTAAGCTGCTTCCGGCCCTGCCAGCTAACATCACAAACCTCACCAAAGAGAAGCAGTTCCAGCCATCACATTAGGGGTGTGTTAATTAGATGTTAGACCAAACATAGCAGGCACATTTTTAAGTTGATAATTCAGTACGGCCCCAAATTATTTTATAAATATCCTAATGGCCCTTGGCAGAAAAAAGGTTCCCCACCCCTGGCTTAGATCAAGGGTTTTACCAGGTTGGTAGGATTTGACCAACTGCATTTTGGACAATCTGCTGAGGGTGTATAGCACAGTAGCCTACACAAGAGAGAACTGTGGCTGGCTCGAGCAGCTGGGTGGAGTACACAGTCATGAGGGAACAGATCCTCCTGATGTTGCACACAGCAAAACAATTCCTTTCTTTTCATCTTAATGCCAGCTCATAAATATAGGGCTCAGAGTTTGCTAATGTGCTCTTGCACCATAGTTCCACAGTCATGTATCACACAGGGCAAGAATCTGTGTAAGGAAACCCTTGATTATGAGTCATATTATGGTATGTTCTGACCTATTGGTATGTGTGAGGAATACAAAGGTCATAGATACCTAAATAATGTGTGGTTTTGAATGGTTCCAGGTAGGTGGTGTTGGTGTTTGCATAGGTGTTTGCATAGGTGTTAGTGTTTGTAGACATGGTGGTTTTGTGGGTGTTTGATAGTGGTTGTTTTAGTGTGGTGTTTGGAGAGGAGAGAAGTAAAGATAATTTAAACAATGAGAAGAGAGGAGTGAATGAATAATGTCTTCTTTGGTCTTCTTTCTTCTTAAGTGAAAATCTTGCTAAAAAAACGTATTTTTTCATTACTTCCTCACATTTGTTTTTGCTGCTGAGATGTTCACAAGAGTCAGCCCATCGACCCAAAGCCTGAACAATAGCTGTATAAGCAAGTCTTTAGACCTCAGTCAGAGTTTGTCATGATCCGCTCCCAGTAGCACCTCTACAGCACAAAGCCCAGTGTGATGCAGAGGGAAAGGGGTCAGTCTGAGAGAGGAGCAGTTCTCACCAGTAATGAGGTGCCAGGAAAATACTGTGGCGAAACCACTGCTCTTTGGTGCCCACACTCACACACAAATACACACATATACAGAGAAACATAAGCACACACACAAACATGGGCATGCACATACACACACACATACTACAATACATTCACACATACACACAGCAGAACCATGTTCACACACACAAAGACACACACATTGCACACTAGCACACATTCATGTACACATTCACTCACACACACATCTCTTAACAGTCTTCCATTCAGCTCCCACCAGGAAGTGTGGAGTTTACGGTTTCACCAAATTAACGGTTTGCTGACACAAGACATTTTAAATATACCACTGTACCTGTCTTCTTGCTTGAGAATGTGGATGTTACAGAGATGGTGCGAACGACTGGCAATGACGGCTTTTGCATCTTTTCAAGGCAGCATCATTTGACAGAGACCGACTGGGTTTGGGTTCTGTTTCCCTTTGCCCTACAAATATAAACACATGACACATATAGGAGAGCTTTAGAAGATACATGATTCACAGTGTCACATACGGATTCAGTCATGCATGTGAATGTATGTGTTTGTGTGTGTATGTGTGTATATGTGTGTGCATGTGCTCCTATGTGCTTGTATGGCCTCTGTGTGCTTCGATTGCCCCAGTGTGTGTGTGTGTGTGTGTGTGTATTGTGTGTATTGTGTGTGTGTGTGTCAAAGAGAGAGAAAGACAGATTCTGGCTAGCAGATCAGACGTGGCATGGCTCATTCACACAGTCCCCTCCAGGCTGGGGTCTGAGTGATGCCTGAGCAGGGGCCAGAGAACAGTGTCTCTTACCACACACAGCGGCACTGCTGCCTCTTTGGTCTCTGTCACAGGGGTCCCGGGGGTCTGTTGGCCTGAGGGGGTGATGGCCAGTGATGTGGGAGGTGGGGGGCCTGAAACCTCCTCATTTACAAAGAGGCTGGAGTGGAAGGGAAGGGGGGCTGGGCTGCTGCTCCCAGACAGAGCTAAACTTCAGAAACACAGAAGGCTGATTTTACAAAGTAAATATCAGTTGGTACCTATTTCAAGCTGTAGTAGCGGTCACCCCCAACAGACTGCTTTTCATCACAGAAAGATGATGATGATTATGATGACGAAGATGTAGCCGGTGTGTATCGGTGAAACTCACTCCTCAGGTATGTTGGGTGAGATGGACCAGCGAGTCCAGGCCATCTTAGGCACCACAGCAATCGCAGGGGTGCCTGGTACTTAACATTTGTATACAGCCAGTAAGTGTGTCTCCCAGAATGGATATCCAATTTAAACATGTGCCATTGCATTGTATGATCCCAACCCCCATAAATTATTCACCCACTTATTTATTTACATCTGAAACTGATTTTGAACCAGATTCGCAGCCGTCCACCAGCACTGCCCCGTCAGCCCAGCCGTCCACCAGCGCTGCCACGCGTGCACCCAGGGCCCGTGGCAATGTATTCACACAGGCGGTGCTGGACAGCCAGGAACGAATGGCCTTCAGCCAGGCGAGATTGGCCGACAGCCTGGAGAGATTGGCCAACAGCCAGGAAAGAATAGCGCGGGGGCACTGGAAGCCCTGGTTTCAACCATGGCCAAAATGCACGACACCCTGATAATAAACCCTGATACCCTTGTTTGATTATTACTGAAGTGATGTGTTTAGTTCGTGAGATAAATTGGAAACTGTATGAAAGAATAGTGACAAGCGAATTCATGTTGAAAGGCTTTATTTGCCCTACATCCTAAAAACGGATATTTACTTTGTATCATATCGAATATGATTCAAACCAAGGTGACGAGAGGCTACAATCACGAGCGTATAGGCCTAAGCAAAATATGCCTTACCTGTTCGTAGTATGTTTAATATAACATTGAACATGCTATTTTATCAAGTCCACCACTTTTTCTCCTGTAATATTAAGGGACAGTGTGGTTAAATGTTCAATGCATGCACTGGCTATGGCATTCAAATGTATGCATTGATTCGGAAGCAATTGTCTCCAACGCCAATTGTATATGCTGCTACAGCCATGTTCCTTTTTTCTGGAATAGGCTCAGATGTGCTCAGATTGATCATAAACACGTAATAAACCTTATATCTGAAGTGTGGTGAAGTAGGACAACGTTTTTGGTCGCCGGGTGCTATGGTGGATCCTAGTATAGGAGCTCCATCGATGTTGGCTTTTAATAGTTCTCATGCCCGCGCTTAACTCAGAGTGGACGTACTCCGAGTTGACTTAACAAATTCAAATCAGCTTTTCTGGAACCGAAAAGTCAGAGTTTCCCATTTTAAAGTAGATCAACTCAGAGTTCAAGGTTCACAGTTTGTTAAACCCGCTACCTGGAAAACCCCCCCTGCTTGCCCAAAAAACAAGAGGATGTTGTGTAAACACTGAAAGTGTGCCTAGCATGTCTAAGGAAAGGGCAACTAATGACCAGCCGTAGGATCCCCCAAGGCCTGAGACCCCGTTAGCCAGCAGAGCAAACGTTAGGATATTGGCTGACAACAACAAGTGTGGCAAGGTGACTCATAGCCTACAGAGTCATAGCCCACCTCTACATCAACAGACTGGGATGACCTTGATGTTGAACCTGCAGAAAGGACTTTTTAAGTGTCTATTTTGGCACTTTGTGTTCAGAGGACCGCTATGGCCTGCTGACCACACCAATGAGAGTCGTAACCCAGACAACACATTCAGCCTACCTATTGTGGTCCTGTAGTAAATTGTTTCCCAGAAGTCAGACAGTCAGTCAGTCAGCATTGTGGCCAAATGACTCTCAGGGTGTAGTGGTGTGGTCACAAGGCTGAAACTCACTCTGAAAAGAGAGAGAAACATGGGGTATAAACGTTTTGAGAAAATAAGTGAGGATGAAGAGAGTTATGAATAGAGTTGTACGAAAAGAGAGTGGGACAAGGACAGTGAGAGAGTGAAACAGAGAGAAAGAGAGAAACAGAAAGAGATGAGAGAAATGTAAAGTGGACCCTTGCAGTCATTAGTCAACTTAAGTCTCCTTCCCCTTGATAAGACTTTTCTTTGCAGGTTTGGCCCCCACCCTTTGTTTAGCATTTGTCAAAGCCTTTGGTCAGTGCTATGTGACCTTTGACCCCCAGGGTCTTTGTTCCTCTGGACAGTGTTTATAGGCACAGATCTTCTGAACTTCTATGCTCTTTATGGCGAAGTTCCCCAGTTAAAGGATGAGAAAAGGAGAGGACAATCCGTTTCCCCCTCTCTACCTCCAAGGCTTCCACATTTCTATAAGATTTCTCACAAAGACGCCTTTTTTGAAAGGCTAAGATTGCTCTACTACCATCACCCACCCACCCACAAACACACACACACACACGCTCACAAATGCGCTCGCTCCCACACAAACACACACACCACCGCCTCTCCCACACCCCAGCTCAACCTCAGAAATCGAATGGTTTGGAGAATGGGACGCCAGGCAGGAAGCATTGTGAGTGGAAGCTGGAGCGTGGAAAATAATTGAACAGAAGGAGTCCGTCTGCATTGTGTGTGTCTCATGAACAATAATATCCAATCAAGCCTTTCTTCAAGTTAACTTCTTACTACATATAATCTTTGAAGTGTATCTAAAGCACCATTCTAAGTGGGCTATGTGGCTTCAGCATGAGGGAAAGCCAGCAAAGGGTGTTTAAGACCAAATTAAAAGAAGTCAATCTGCATAACATTTTGTATTACACAGAACACCATAATAAAAATGTGCCTTTTTTGCCTTTGTCAACTTGTATTTATAGAGATGGGAAAGCAGGGAGAAAGAGAAGGGAAGACGTGCAAGAAATGACCCACACCTGACTCCTACCCAGGCCTTTGCGTCAAGGCCTTTGCCTTGGTGGTACACGTTCTTACTGGGTGAGCTACTGGGATGCCCCACACTACACTTAACTAAAATGGAATGGGTACCGGCTGTTGTACCATACTCCAAGGCTGTAATCATAATATATATTGGGGGGGACTCAACCCCCCATATTCAAATCTGATCAAAATGTCACCCCCAATATATTGATATCAAAATATACATAAAATAATATAGCTGCAAGCAGCGATGCGGGTTCCTCCGCAAAATGGCAAAATATCATAAATATGTACACTGTACAAGATCGGAGAGGTGGACTGAGCAAACAAATGTATTAGTCAAAGCGGAACGAGCGGATGTCGTGGGAGAATTCCCACTGTGTTAGATTTACTGCTTCAAATTGAAAACGGAGAAGATATTTAGAGTAAAGAAAAGTTTCTTAACATCTGTGTTCAATATCGTCAATTAAAAGAAGCATTACGAAGCATTTTTTCGTAGTATGGCCAGCTGCAGTAAGCCTTTCGTGAACCCCGGTTTAGCTGTTTGTGACGGTCAGCTATAACAGTGTTGAGCCTTGATTCTTTCAGATTTCTGTGAAACTTGCTTAGAGAAAGATGATCTAGCTAGATTATGTACACTTTAAGCTCAATGTACATACCTTAAAAAGCAGAACAGTTTTTAGTTATGGAGAGCCATCGCGCTAGCTTGGAATTGCGTTATCCCACTCATCACTTCAGTGGTCATAACTTTTAAACAAAATAGTCTATCTTAAATCTGTCTTCTGCTCTGAATTCATGACAAAATTACGCACATTTCATACACTCTAACCTGTCCTCTATCTTGTATTGAAAGTGGTTAAAAATGACGTTTTCTAAAACAGTATTGACGACAGAGAAGATTTTTGTCAGAATGGCTCCGTGAAATCGTCTTGATAAAGGATGATTTGCCTAACGTAATCATATACATATTTACATCATTAGAAAGCCCTACATCTTGTCTTCAAAATGGTATAAACAGTTCAGGTATATTATTTGAAAAAGTCTGCATATTCAGGCAAGAAAGTGTTAAACAGTGTACAAAATGTACTTGGTGAGAAACAGTTGTCAGTGCGTGACGTCACAATTGAATTTGACTTGAACTCACGTCGCTGCTAAGCCAGAAAGTGCTTTTGTGTGGTCCCCTGAGTGTAGCGCTTCCTTTGAGGCAGCCAAATCACTGCTCTGTAATGCACCTGTGTTAGCTGCCCCCGACTTCAGTAAACCCTTCAAGCTGGAGGTGGATGCCAGTGCTGTGGGCTGGGGCTGCCCTGTTACAGGATGACGTCGAGGGGGTGAATAGGCCTATCAGCTTCTTCTCCCGTAAGTTCAACCCCTGTCAGTCGAGGTATTCCACTATTGAGCAGGAAACCCTGGCTTTGTTGTGGGCATTGCAACATTTTGAAGTTTATGTGGGTTGCGTACGTAACAGTTCACATGCAGTGTGACAGGGGTCAGAGGTCATGGGACAGGGGGCAGGGGATGTTTACAGGCTGAGGCTGAATCCCTGACCTGTTAATGTTTTTGAAGGTTGTTGTTTTATGATTTTACTCCAGTGATTGTTATTATTTTACTATATTACTTTGGAGTTTATCATGCTGTAATGGTGGCCAGAACACTCTTGACAAATTGATTTTATAGCTATAAATACATTTATAAATAAAGGTGACATAAATAAAATAAATACAGTGAAAGGTGCTATCTGTCCTCTCCTACATTGGTCTGCCTGCTTGTTTGCCTGCCTGCCTGCCTGCCTGCCTGCCTGCCTGCCTGCCTGCCTGCCTGCCTGCCTGCCTGCCTGCCTGCCTGCCTGCCTGCCTGCCTGCCTGCCTGTCTGTCTGTCTGTATGTCTGCCTGACTGCCCGCCTGTCTGCTGTGAGGATACTGTGTTTGGAACATTAGGAAAGGGACCCCATTCATGGCTGAATGCAAACAGAAGTCTGGAAAATAAATACAAATAGTAAATACACTGGTGCTGCGCAGTCACTGAAGCTGTGCCCAGTCACATGACGTCATGGAGTCAAGGGAAACATACTGAGGTTCAACTTTAGCCTGCTTCCCTCTGATACAATACTCTCTTCATGGCTTCCACAGAAAGACTGGCTGCCATTCGCTCACGTCTGAAAGTGATTAAACAGACAGGGCAATGTAGAGCACAGGGATCTGCTCTCCTACTGCACTTTATACAGTCTGCTTCTTAGGAGCTATACTGTACAATTTCACATTGTATTTGGTCACCTTTTAAGTTAACAAACAAGATTGCAGTGATTCATGATTAGGAAACAAACATGACATTACACAATCCACACAACCTTATGATCCTTTTACTTCTTAAATGTATCCATAATCCCATATTAAGGATTAACACATGGAGTAATACATTTCTAATCTATCCAATCTATCAATCAGTGTAATCTGCTCACATGGATGGGTCTGTTCTTGATCATAGGCAAATAGTCAGAGACCCCTGGCCTAGTTCTGGAAACAATGGACAACCTGCCAGCCTGTGGGAATAAGGGATGGGAGACAGGACAGATGGAGAGGAGGAGGAGGAGGGGATAGGGGAGAGAAGGGATCAAAGACAGGGATGGAAGAAGAGGAGAAAAAGGAGGGGGGCAGAGTGGAGGAAGAGGAGGAGAAGGGAGGGAGAGTGGGCTAAGCACTGAAGCACAAATAGCAAGAACACACACTGGGGTCCTGTCATCAGACTTCTGCCCACTGAAAGATTGTGACAGGTGGATGCCTTCAGCATTTATGTAACAATGTCAACGGGTCATCTTCTTCTAGTCTCTAGCCTCTCCCCAGCCTCCAGCCTCCTCTCGCCTCTCCCCAGCCTCTTCCAGTCCAGTCTCCTTTCAACCTCTTCCAGCCTCTTCCACGCCTCCAGCCACAGCCTGCCGAGCTTAATGAGCATAAGGTGAACCAGAGGTGATGTCTCCACTGCTACAGCACTGCTTGGTGGGACTGAGGAGGGACAACATGGGCTGCGTGTGTGTGTGAGGAGGGGGCAGGGGGCCCCAGATATGGAGTGTGAGAACTGCAGTCTACCAGGGTCCCCTATTCTTCATGCAAAGATGAAATGTGGGGTTTGAGTCCAAGTATTTGGCTAAGGAGGGGGTAATAGTGGGGTGGTGGGGGTTGGGGCACAATCCCCACATAGAGCCCAAATTGAATGCATGAATGTGTTCAGACAGTACTTGCTACATCCCCCCCCCCTCCCAGATCCCACCCCGTCTTGCCTCTTTATACTGCCCTATCCTGATGAACATAATTCGGTCTTGAGACAATGAGGAGTTACTGTTGCTTTTTTGTGTGTCTAATCCCATGAAAGGAGTGAATGGTAGAAGCAGGCCAGACAAAGCATGGAAACGCTCATTATATTTGCAGCCCATACGGACAGAGTATGGCGACCAGACACATGCTAATGATCTGCCTAGCCTCTATCCCAAGGCTTTTATCCACAGCATCATAACTGACAAAACAAACTCATAATTCCTCCATGATCAGTTGGATCTGAAATCATTAAATATGCAATACGTAACCCAGCTCTGAGACAGGTCATTGTTCTAGAACTCTCTGGGTGTTTTAGAATGAGACAATCAAGGGCTGGTTCTCCCTGGACGGGTTGTTCAATAGAGGGGTCTTGACTGAGGATGCTTGTTAGTCTGGGGATTTCAGTCTAAAAAGGGAACTTTTGTCTTCCTTTAGTCTTTTATTTTTCCCTTGCACTCTGTTTGTTGTTGTGATCTGATGTGCCAGATCTGCACATTGTTCTCACATAAGATTTGTAGGATCTTATGTGGGTCAGATGGCTGAGTGGTTAGGGAATCGGGCTGTTAATCAGAAGGTAGCTGGTTCGATTCCTGGCTGTGCAAAATGACGTTGTGTCCTTTGGCAAGGCATTTCACCCTACTTGTGTCCCTGTACTTATTGTAAGTCGCTCTGGATAAGACCAGTTGTTCAAGTTCTTTCATTAGTTCAAACTGACAAATCTAAGATACATTTCCATTTAAATACCAAGCAATGACACGTGCCACAAGGAGGATTTCCCATGATACTATATATGGACTTCCCTAGTCGTCTCTGACCCCGTATGTGGCTTACTCATGGCAGCCTGTTTCTGCTTCAACCTGGCTCTCAGCTGTATCTCTTATCTGCAGGAAACGCTTGCTGCTTCTGTGTCTGTTTGGCCTTTAGGAAACAAGTACGTCAGGGAGGCTGTGAGAGAAGCAGAGAGAGCAACCGGTCACGGAGTGAACAAGTTAATCTCTAGTGTGTGAGAGCCAGCTCACCTGCTATGCTCATTTCATCTGCTCGGATTTAACCCAAGTCTTTCAACTCCTGCTTGACCAAGAGGACATCACTGGTCTATGGAGGTACAGCTGAGCTTCTGGAAGCATGCCTGCTGGCCCTGCTTCACATCCCTCTGATTTCAGGGTGATTTCAGGGTGGAGCACTCACATTATCAGGACGAAATAACAGGAAGGAAGGATCTGTAAAAGGGAGAAAAGGGAGAGCACAAGTGAGGTGATGAAAGACAAATATGCAATCAGTAACATGGCCAACAGGCTGATGGTGGCAGTTAATCTCCCACATACTTCCTGAAGCCACCATGACATTAACCCATGCATGGTTTCACAACAATGCCTAACAGGCGTGACAGGATGCAGGAAGAGAAGGAAGACCACACTGGAGGATCCTCCAGATCATACTCCCACGTTGAGTAGAGTAGAGTACACTGAGCACAGTAATACACACAATGCATATAGTGTGAAATACCAGCTGTATAAAACAGAGTTTTATAAGTTTCTCTTATTTGCAAGAATAATAGCTATGCATGGGAACCAGGAAGGCCCAAGCTGTAAGAGATATGTAGTAAATAAAGTAAAGGGTGAGAATGAGAACTATGCGAGATTCTTGCATCAGTAAGTCTCGCACTGTAAGAGATGTTAGAAGGGTGAGAATGTCAAGTATGTATGAAGCCATTGCACCAGAAAGGTTGATGCTGTAAGAGATATTTAGTGAGTTAAGCAAAGGGTGAGAATGAATGTAGTTTGCACTGTGCTTTTTTATGAATAAAATGTGTATGTAATCTAAGTGTGAGCTAACACAGAAACATCCCAAAATCTCATTACCATTGCTTCATCTATGAACACACCACCAAGTACCTCAGCTTCACTCATCAGAAACTCTGTTTTTACTCCTCCTTTTCTCTCCCTTTTCTTGTTTCTCTGTCTTTATCTCTTGCTTCCCTTGCTTCAAACAAAACTGAATGTAATCCTCCAGGGAACCCCAGTGCCTCTGCAGTCACCTCCAATCACCCACGCTCACACCCCTCCCCTCCTTCTTCATTCTCTTTTTCTCTCCCCTCTTCTCCTCCAATCACTTGCCTCCTTCCCTTCTCTCCTCCTCCCCCAGTCAACCAAATGGAGCTGTTTGCATGATTTCAGCAGTTCATTAGCGATGAATGCCTTCCTATAAGCGATCAACCAGGCGGGTAAGCAGGCGGGCAAGAAGGCGGTCAACCAGGCAGTCAACCAGGCAGACAAACAGACAGACAGACAAAGAGGCGAGAGAGAGAGAGAGCAGAGAGAGTGAGTAGATAGAGTGGATTGGGACCAGAGAGAAAGAGAGAGCTGAGAGTTGAGTGAGAGAGAGCAGGGAGAGAGAGCCGAAAAAGAGAGTAGCGAGAGCAGGGAGTAGAGAGAGAGTATAGAGAAAACAGAGAGTGGATAGAGAACAGAAAGAGAACTGAGAGAGAGTAGAGATAAAAAGCAGAGAGAGAGAACAGCAGCACGAATGGGGAAAGTACCAAGTGGGTGGTTTTAGTCAAATTCCAAGAATTCCTCAGAGAAGGTCTGTGTGAGCATCTGTTTGGCAAATCACATTGTTGTTGGTCATGCACAGGTCAGCTTGTTTAGATATCTGTCTTCAAAAAGAGATAGAGACACCAAAGTGCTTTGTCTGCTAACTTGTTGGTGTTTGTTGATAATATCTTGTCATCACATAGCACAGAACAACAGATAACCAAAAGTCAATAGTCTGCATTAAAGGGCTCCATTCAGAAGGTTAGTTGAAGGAAGGATGTTAATTCACGATGACAGTGATGAAACAAACAATGAATAACTATCCTCTATATAAATATATCTTAAATGTACATAAATGACCTTCACTAATAATCTAAACCATAATAAATCTACATATAAATTAATATGTGGAAGATGGAAGTGAACTTTCTCTATCTTCCTCTTCCTGTCATCAAAAGTCTTGGGGATGGGAGGATCCATCTTTAACATGGATTATCTAAAATCTAATGGACTCTATGTTTTTACTGTCATGTTGCACACATAACATGTAGTCCACATAGCATGCATGCAGGACATGCTGTACACAAAGCATGTAATACACAACAGTTTGTACATATGTTTAGCACACATATCTAGGGAGTCCATATAAGATGTAGTTCACATTCATGTAGCACACGTAACATACAGTATACGTCACATGTAATGCACACACTATACCATCACCTCCTCAATTGTCTCAGCCCCCCAGCCCCTGGCCCAATGCCTCTACAGCCCACAGGATCCCCTAAAGAGAAACACATTTCTGGGTTTGCATTCCAATGGTAACTTCCTGATACACCCGCCAGCTCCATGTGACTTCCTTCCCGGAGAGGCTGGGATCTCCTCTGACTGGGGAAGACTGGACTGAAGACTGAAGACTGAAGTTGATTTTGTTGAAAACATCTGAGCCAACCAGGGAAGGTTGTGAAGAGACTGTGTTTGATGTATAAAATCCTCCATGACACCGCTGCTCCCCCATTAAAATAATTAATATCTTTGGGCTCTGAAATAACGTCTCGAGCAACTAGATCTATAGCGCGAGGTGAATGCAGGATCCCTAAACGCAGGACAACATTTGGAATAGGTGCTTTTTCATGTGTGGCCGCTCGACAGTGGAATGTGTAGCCTACAGAGCTGATAAGAAGCACAAACTCTTACACGTTTGCAAGACAGGCAAAGACATGGCTTGTGTCAAATCAAATCTGTACCCACATGTGACCGGATATATGTATGTGTGTGTATGTGTGTGTTCGGAGGTCTAAAAGAGTAGATTTGAGTACATGAAAGGTGTGAATATGACCGTTTTTATATTGTTTATTTGGTCAATGTAAATTTCACTATTCATATATGTATGATGTATTATGTATTTTAGTTAAGATCAGCCTGCCCAGGGACTACGGGTGACAATTAGCTCTTGAGCTAAACATGGTACTATGCATCTCTCCTCTTGAGGTTAATGTTTATTGTACGCTGTCCCTGTTTCTTTAAATAAAAAGAATAGTTTGTGTGTGTGTGTGCATGTAAGAGCGTGTGTGTGTGTGCTTGTGTGTGTGTCTTGTTGCAGGAGAACCACTACAAGGGAAGTAGAGATGATGAAGGGACCATCTTGGAGGTCAGCACCTCCTAGTGAGTGAGGGAGGCATGGTGGTCACCTGTGTAAAAGGTGAGCCAGAGATGTAGAGGAGCACCACAGGCAGCTGGGGTATTGGGGGGGGTCAGGTTCTCATGGTCTGGATGCTGAGGCAGCATTGCTGGGTTGTTAAAGCCCAGGCAGCATGGCGACCTGTTTCCATCCTGCGACCACGGCTGTCAGACATGGGATGATTGGCAAGCATGAGACAGCCTGCTGTGAGGATGCTAACCTGTCTGACACATTCGCATACTGTTACGGTCGTCGTTCGTCTAGGTGAACCAAATAAGGCTAACACACAGCGCTAACAGCGGCGGGCCCCGACCGGTGGTAAAAGTAGGGAAAAGGTCTCTTACCCGCTTGCCAAGTACAGGCTACTCCCTCCCCGTCTCCTGGACAGCCCACGCAGCCGTTTGTGTGGCGGACAGCTCGCACGCGGTTGGTCGTCGTTTAGGTTTGGATATCCAGTGCAAGGCGCGGTGGCACACCAAGAGTGTGGGTGGTAAGAAGTCGGGGACAACCGGTCGATCTCAAGGTGGAGGTAGCTATGCCCACTTCGGAGGTTCCCCCTTGCTACCGCCATCCGGGAGTTTAAAAACAATAAACCCCTCCCCTTAATTAGCGGGTCTCCAATCGGGAGTGTATCACTCCCCTTCCCCAATCACCACCAGGTGCAAGGCCGCCGCGCCACTAATGTGTTATCTTAAAAGTTACCCTAGAGAAAGGCCTCTAAACCTCCTCTCTCACCCTGCCACTAGGCGTGCGCATAACACATACCCACTCATGTGCAAAAACATTTTATACACATACATACACAAGACAATCCCACAAATACACACACACATGAAAACACAAATTTAAAAGCCTACACACACACACAAAACACTCAAACACACATACATACAGACACACACAATGTGACCATCCAGAGGCACACATGAAATCATTTATGATATTCGAATCAAATATCACACGGGTACTTCTTTGAATAAAAGTGTTTATGTTGCATGGTGTGAGGGGCTGTGATCCTGTACCAGAACCTGTCCACCCCGTCTTCTGTCTGTGCATCTGATGTAACACATTTCAACATTGCCAAAACACACCGCTGCTTGGGAGAAAATGAAGCCTGCTTGTCACGCCGTCAAAGCTGACCCCTCTGCATACATTCTGGATCACGGCCAACTGTTCTATACCACAGAGAAAGAATGGCCTGGGCTTCTTACCCCCTACTGGCCTACGTTCTTAAACCAAAGCTATACCTCACAAAATGCAGCATTCCCAAGCACAGACCTCAGGCTCCCTGACAGCCAGCGTCAGCGTCAGCAGGGCAGGGGGTTCTAATCACATTAACCACACTCCTCTCCACAGCGCTGGGGCCCGTTTTGAAAACCACAGCCAGGTCAGTCGATGTTCTGCTTGGCAACAATAGCAGTGGCTAGTTACACGCTGCCACATCCTTTAATGATCTTTGTAGTTCAGCGTTAAAGAACAAGCACCGCCTCGGTTCACAAGTAGAACTTAGCAGCGCTGCCGGCAATCCTATTATATGGAGAATGTGGACATCCTACAGGGCCTGGGCCTAAGCATGTCAGCGCTGGGAGCTGATTCAACAACGGAGAGGGCCTCCAGGGTCTTTTCATCCTATTTAATATATACAGGAGGAGCTGTCTGCATTGTTTCTCACAGATTCCATCTGTTTGAGAACTGTACAGATCAAACTGTTTCATAGATTTCAATCAGAAAATTCAGCAGTTGGATATCATTGTGTTCCAATAACCATTTTGTAATTACCTAATAGTGTAACACAAAACGTACATTTCTTTACAGTAACTACACATAACATGTATGCTTTAAGACAAAATTACTTTGTAAAAAACTTCCAACTATCACTATCACTGTAGACATGACCATCACCAATGCCACCCATTTGCAAGACATGCCAAAAATGAACAACCTTGTGTTCTTCTATGGCTAGTGTTTCCCCATACAGCAGCAACAAGTGTCTGTCTCTCCTCCTATCTGGGAACACACCAACAGCTGCCTCATGCAGTTGTCCTAGGCCTCGTACCAAACACCCTTCACTTATTGGTCTTAAGTTGGCACTCTCATCAAAAGCCTACCACCTTCTCTACCTTATAAACTCACAGCTCCCCGGAATAAACAATGACAAGCACTCCTGCACAGCTTCTCTCTCTCTCTTTTTCTTCACATTTTTCTTCACTCTCACTCTCTCTCATTCTCCCCCCATAAATTCCCATAAAGTCAAACGTTTATGGTTGTCAAGGAGGACGTTTCCAGTTACTGCACCTCACATGTGGGATTTTTTTTCTTCACAGAATGACAGACCTTTTTTGTTCTGGGCTCCTGTATGACAGACAGTTTGAGAGCTGGCTCCCAAAAACTAGCTGTGGCTCTGACACTGAGCAGGACCTCTCTGGATCTCTCCGGGAGCCTCACCTCCCCTCACCATCCCCTACCAATCCCCTCACCGTAAACAATAAATCAAAGGTAACAGAAGGCAACCATTATTTTTGCAGTCCCGCGCCATGACAGAAGGCCTATTAGCTGAAACAGCAATCCTCACGACAACATGAAGCCTAGGCATCCCAAAGAGAACAACATTTGTATTTTGTCTTTCCCTCTCTCTGATCAATAGATACAGTGGATGTGATATGAATCTCTAAAATGTTTTGTCTCTCATCACTGAAGACAATTCATTCTTAACAGAAGAATGCTGGAAGCCTGTTGAAATGGTTTGTTTCCTCCAGAGTTTCTAGTGAGGTGATTGCTCTGATTGCTCTGGTGAACAATGCTTGTCGTGACCCAGGCTTCTTCTGAAGCCTACCACAACACAATGCAGCCAGCCCTCACCCAGCAGCACTGACCACATCTTCCCACAGTTCCAACACCCCCCACTCGCTCACACACACACACACACACACATGCGCAAGTGCTCACACACATACTCCACACACACAGACCAGTTTTACCAAACAGATCACCATATCAAAAGTGCATTCCGCCTGGCCTCTGGTCCCCATGCCACGACCTCTGTTTTCATGGGCGCTTCCACAGAAACACAGGCAATATGACCTGGTGTGGGGGGCTCCATCTCTGCTCTCCACCCCCCACTTCGCTGCAGCACTGGACCTGGGCTGGGCTATTGAGCTTCATCAGGGGAGGGAACTTTGGCTATCAATCAGATGATAATCAATTAGTTCAATGGTAGCCATAATAGGTCAGAACCCTGGAGAGACCGTTCGCTTTATTGTCTTCACTTCTAAATCCATGTCCATGAATCAGATTAGGATGTAATTTGATTTCTTTGTACTGTAGATAGATAGATAGATACTTTATTAATCCTGTGAGGGAAATTCTGTTAACTGAAAGCTAAAGCTTTAGTTATTTTAACAGCCATTCAAAGGCAACCTCTGGAATAGAGTATACATTGGTAGGCATTGTTTTGAACTGTGTGATCAACCTTTGTCTTCCAGGGATCTCTCCTCCCCCGTGGCCCTGTTAGCTCCACAGGTCATGGAGGTTGTTCTGTTCTCTGAGCTCGTTGCCTAACTGAAAAGTTAGCTCCCAAAAGTTAAACGGCCCTCACCCTCTTCAGTGTTCTGACAATAATGAGACGAGTGTGTCATGTCATTAGTGTTGTATCAGATCATTTGAGTGTCTGCTACATTTTCCATCATCATACATCATAAAGAGTGGAGACCTGGTGCCGTTCCAAAGCTGTACATGGCATGACTGCTTCATTGTGTAATTAAAGGGATGTGACAGTAAACATTCGGGAGTAACCAGTCTACAGTAAAAATGAAGCAGCAGCCAGCTCTGTCCCTTTAACTTCTCAGTGATCTCCCCTCTTTCTGAGTTGTTCTTCAGGGTCAGAAAGGGGGAAGATTCCTGGTCCATGTGATGTGTTCCTAACTTCCTGCTCCACCAGCACCTGACCTGCTGATCCCTGTCTTCCTGAGAGGTCTGCTGGAGGCTCCCCATTCCTGAGGGCCACATTGTCCCCTACAAACACATAAACATACACTGGCATACATACACATACGGTAACAGTCAAACGTTTGGACACAAACTCTCACACACACACCCACAAACACCCACACACTGAGCAGCCCCTCAATGCAATGCTGTCAGATTAATGTGGTTTAAGCAGAGCCATTGTGATGTAAAGTAGAGAAGCCCCTCTTGCCCTGCTCTCTCTGTCTCACCTGAACCCTCTGGCTTACATGGGGACTCTTCAGAACCAGAAACATGCTCATGAGAGGAGCATGACATTAGAGGAGAGAGAGACCTAAAGTGAGCAAATACAGTGGGCTTGAAAGAAAAAAGGAGAGCGAAGACTGGAAAAAGAGAGAGAATGAGCAATAAGAGAAAGTTAGAGATAGAAAAAGAAAGAGAGAAAGAGAAAGGGAGATACCCAGCTGAGTGGGAGGGGCGGGAAGAAGAAAGGAGTGAGCAGGCTTTGTTGGGCCTGGCCGGCTGTGGTCGTCAGAAGTGGTCAGCTTCACACTGGTGGTCAGAGACAGCTTTTCCCAGGACTGGATCATCTGGCTCTTTAGTCTGTAGTTTCTCTACAATCGAGCAGAGTAACAGTAAGGCTGATGCAGATTTGATCATCTTGCAAAGGAACTGTCCAAAGGCATTTCCGTGTTGTTTATTGTCTAACTTCGTCTTGTTGAAGCTCGTCCCTGAAAAACAGCGAGCCCTCTGTGCTCTCAGATCCATTGTTTCACAGTCGAAATGCAGCTGTTCTTTGCAAATCATGAACAAGTTTGCCCCTCCATCTCTGAGTACTCACTGAGCTATCACTGAGCTATCTTTGAGCTGTTGCTGAGCTGTCACTGAGCTGTTACTGAGCTATCACTGAGCTGTTAGCTATCACTGAGCCATCACTGCAGGCAAGGGGAGGTGCTTCACTGTAGCCTCTTCTACAGCAGCAAAGAATGGACGATCTTATAGACTGTGTGTGTGGGGGGGGGGCAACCTAAAAACTTTGGCATGACAAGTGTTGAGTTTCTCCCTAAAACCCATTGTTGATACCCTCTCGGAAGGGACTGTTTAGAACAGAGGAAGAGAGAGAGACAGAGAGAAAGAGATAACTAGATAGAGACAGACAGAGAAAGACTCTGAAGTTATAGATCCTAGCTCAGACACAACTGACAACCATAACCAGTGGAATGTTGGGAGGGGTTGGACTGAGTTCCTTTTGAGATCTGAGACTGCCTAGTCTTAGGAGACAGCCATGCTAGAAAGCGTCATATTAGTATTTTCGTTCTTTGATTGTTCGGTCAATTCTAAACCAAAAAAACGAAGTAGGGCAATGTTATGACGATATAACTATTGTGAAGACAGCCAGCGGGTCAGCATATTTTTGTGATTTGTGTGAAACTTCAAATTTGAGTGAGACCGCATCTTGTTTTGACGTTAGCCTCAGAGTCAGACTCGGTCGCCCAACTGGCAGTGTGTACTGTCCTCATTTCCGGAGCTTTCAAACAATCAGTGAAGTGTGGCTATAGCAACAGCAGCCAGCTTGCCTAGCAAACCTTTTTTTGAAACCTTTGAAATAGCCATTTTCCCCTAAATTTTTAATTTATGTCAAACTTATTTACGTTTTGAGGGGCATATTTTCAGTTAGCAGACAATACTGCTTGAATCGCGATTCCATCTGAAATATTGCCAGTGACAACGTTGTTACAGTAGCTTCTTTCTAGGGGGTTCGCTGTTTCAAAGGGTGTTCTTCATGAATTATGCAATATGAGTACAGTACAGTAGGCTAAATGCTTGAAAATATCACTAGAAGGGAAAAACTTAAGGGGACGGACCCACCTGCAACCAAGCAGGCACACCCTACAATTTCCCCAGAAATGGTACGCTCTCTAGTTATTATCTGTTATGCATATAAAGTCACTAGGTGTGATGAAAATGACATCTTGTGATTATAAATCAGACCAATAAACTGTAGCAGTACATATTTCCTCATGATGTGTGTAACTGTAAACCTGTAAATGCTATCATCAGACACAAACACATGCGCACACGCATACACAAACTCCCACAAGTTGGGAAAATACATTGAAAGCCCACAGCAGTCCCCTCACATAGGGCCCCCTGAAGCACCCAACTTCCCCACGTTTATCACTCTCGTCTGGACCCATCAGACAGGTTGACCCAGGCCTGGCGTCACTCAGCATGGTCTGATGAAATGAATTAAAACAGGCTCAACACGCTCCACAAAGCATTATGCACTTGTTTATCTTGAGGAAAGTAAACAAAGGGCTCAGGGTAAACATAACCACAGGTCTGTCTCTGTGTGTCTGTTGATCAACCCCTGGTTGAACTGCTGCAGACCTTTCCTGATAGATAGGTAGGTAGATAGATAAATATATACTTTATTAATCCCGTGGGGGAAATTCAGGAAACCAGTGAAAGACAACCCAATGACACACATCATGGTCTGTATGGGAGTAGCTGCATTGCTTGTGATAGTAAGCATTTGCATCATGTCCTATTAGAGATCCTGATTGGGTAACAGACCCACACCTGCACACTAGATCCTCCAAGCTGGCAGAGAACCAGTCAGAGGAGCCTAGATTATGTAAAACACATCCTGACCCTTCACCCTTCTAGTCGGTTCAGACCATCTACGGTAGAGGTTGCCAGAAGTTCTTCATTCCAAGCTGGTGTTGGGGGTTTGTGGGGGGGGTGGCTTGACATCAGGAGGCATCCTCAGTAACCTGGTTTGCAAATGAAGCCCTCCATTGACTGGGAGAGAGAATGTGCCTCAGACACAGGAAGTAGCTGAGCCGGGAGTGAGGGCCATTAACAGCAGCCATGACTGCAGGCCAGAGGATGTGTCCTCCCCGTGGCTGCAGAGAGACAGCCTGATTGTTGCAGAGACAATGGGGCCTTATTATATGCTTAATGGCTGCCAACATATGACATTCAGTGTCAGCAAGTGTGTGTGACATCATAGTGGGTTCTGTTTAATAGAGTGCTTCCTGATTGGGCAGGAAACGTGAAAATGACCATTTTTCCGGAATGCAGAAATGTCACTTAAACCAGCAGACAGCCATTTCATGATTAATTACCAACAAAAGAATATTGGGAATGTTGTGTGTGAGTCTCTCTCTCTATCTCTCTCTCTCTCTCTCTCTCTCTCTCTCTCTCTATCTCTCTCTCTCTCTCTCTCTCTCTGGGGCATTTTAGGGGAATTATTAGTGTCATTCATTCATTCCTTTATATACATTTTTTAATTCAGACTCTAACCAGACAGTGCTTTCAGTGCTTTTTTAGTAATCTGTCTGACTACAGCCATGTAACTATGTTATTAGATTAAAACAAATTCCTCCTGAGTTTATGGATTACTACGAAAATCTAAATCCTTCCCTCCCTCCCCCACCTCATCAAAGGCAGAGGAGCCCAATGAACACATGTGATTGGTTGTGATTTCCCTCGAGAAGATGAAATCTGGCTCCCAAGGAAGAGGAGTGGTCAGAGGATGAACCAGGTGGACTTTAATGTAAGTGGCACCTCTGGTTCAAATGCCATACATGCTCTGCAGCTGTCTTCTCCAGCTCCACTCCTTAATCTCACCTGATTGGAAACCATGGTGACAGAAACAAATCCCTCCGTTGTGATGATGTCACAAGTGTCACAAAAACACTCTGGATGAACTCAGAGCCGGCATGGAAGAAAATAGTGTTTTCCTCTATGCTTGAGAAAAGTATATCAAATCTATTACCAAGACTCAGGTTGATAATCTACAGTATTACAGTGCCTGCCTGCACTTCTTCGTTCTCCCTGTTCGCTTGAATTGTTCCAAGCTAAGTGACTGCAGCCCTCCATGAAGGCAGGCCGGTCAGTCGGCCATCATGTTCTGTGTGTGTGGCTGCTTTTTATGTGCCTCTGAGAATTACATTATGACTGTGATATTCTCATTTACGTGTCCTGCCCGCTCTCCAAAAGGCTGTGGTTTGTGTTAGCAAAACAAAAGCTGAAAGGAGAGGGAACAGAAAAGGGGAGAGAACCGAACCCTTTCCCCCCGCCAGCAATCGCTCACCACCACCCATGCCGACAGCTGCCCATTTGGCAAGTAGCTTGGCATGTGGTGGGTATAACGAGAGCAGGGGACAGAGAGGCAGGCAAGGCCAGGGTAGGAGAGGGCCTGCTGCGGTGGGGGGCAGGGTACATTCATCTCCAGCTGGCTGTGCCTTACTCAACAGGCGGAGCATTGTGCAGACAGACAGCTGCAGGGGCCCGAACTGGGCCTGTGTGCAGCGGGAACACTGCTCAGGTCATCACTGGCTCTGTTGTAGAATTTCCGCTCTGTTTTAACAACTCCAAGTGGCTTTCAGTCAGATGAGCATTGCCTATTGATGATCTAGGAGGGTGGTGGGCGAGAGGAGGGAGTGGGGGCCATAGCGATAGAGGATGGTGTTTTGTGAGAGTTGTAGCCAAACAGAAAGACCTGTTGCTCTCAGAAAAAGCTTTTTTGCTGTTGGAATCCGTCAATGTGTGACATCTCACTAGAAGTTAGTAGGTAAAGGAGACAGGACAGGTTTAGTACGTCAACATTTACCATAGAGGAAAGGACAATGTACTGTATAAATTAACTTTAGAGGAAGACAGGACAATGTACTGTAGACATTAACCATAGAGGAAGACAGGATAGTGTAGTGTAGAAATTAACCATAGAGGAAGACAGGATAGTGTAGTGTAGAAATTAACCAGAGAGGAAGACAGGATAGTGTAGTGTAGAAATTAACCAGAGAGATAACATTTCCTGCGGCCGATCACTGAAACATTAATTTAAATTACGGATCAGTCATAGATTAGGTTACGGTTTTGATTAATTTTCTCTTTCACACACATGCCTGATGAAATATATCTGAAGTTCAGTCAGCCCCCCCACATTAGATATTCAACCTTTGAACCCTAACCGGCAGAAAATCACCAGGAAGTGATTTGGGGTCAATGAGGGAATAGTTTAAAACCACTTCAATCAGGCACCTTTGAGACACTCAACACCAAAATAGTCTCTGATTACACTAATTAAATTGGAGGGGAAATTACATCCTAATCTACTCCACTCTATTCTATTCTATCATGCTCAGTACTCAAATATACTGTACAAGACTTATTCAGCTTACAAGTAAAAGTAAAAAATGGCAGACAGGCAGGCAGGTATGCCCAGCATCAACAAGTAGGTTTGATTGATAGCTCAGATTGGGGTGCTGGGCTCTCCGCTCCACACTGGGGGGGGGCATTCACTGCCACTTCCTGGGGCCTTTGTGTGGAGCGCGGGGCATGTGACCTGGAATGTTGGCACAGTGCATGGACACACACACATGTACACACAC
Source organism: Mallotus villosus (assembly GCA_903064625.1). Taxonomy (NCBI): domain Eukaryota; kingdom Metazoa; phylum Chordata; class Actinopteri; order Osmeriformes; family Salangidae; genus Mallotus; species Mallotus villosus. The sequence continues at coordinate 113,613 of CAEFZP010001502.1, forward strand.
ACACGAGCAATGGCCTGGACTCTGCCATCTGCTGCTGCTTTTGCCAGAACAGAGCCTAGCTTACGTAACGTATTCAGCATAGCACACAATGCATAGAAACAAATAGCACAAGTTGACTTGGTTGAGGGGGAGAGGGGGGATTTGCGGGAGGAGAAAAGCGAGGGGCCTTTCCTGGCTGCGGTGCAGAGGCTGTGCGAGTTATGTTTGTCTAAGAACTGAGCTGACACCCAGGACTCCCACTCTCTATGTCTTTACAAAACATCAAACAGGACAGGCAGGACTGAAGGAGAATGTGGTTAACTGTGAGGCTATCTGGTGAAGCTTGTGGAGAAAGTCAATTTGGGCTTTTGTGGTTCACTAGTATGTTTATTTGCCAGAGTACCAGTGTTTAGCAGGTCAACACATTTTTCAGTATAGTTTTGAAATGGTTTAAACTTGTTTTGAAAGAAAATATTATACTAAAAGGCAACACAGAGCATCATAAAGGCATATCAAGACTCCTCTTCTCCTCTCCACTCCAGAGGAAGTGACAGTCATTCCTGGATCTGGCTGGTGGATCAGGAGAGCTGCTAGACAGCCAAGCTTAGCTCGTGTTCTGCCAGGGGGGCATGGTGCCAGGGCTCGTGCTCTACCACCCGGGCCAACACGTTCAGAGAGGGAGCCAGGATGTCAGAGTGGAACCCAGACATACGGTTCCATCATGGGCCACTGGAGCTCTCCGCATTGTTTGGAAATCAACAAAACAATTGGCTAATGAAAAAAATCTGATTTCACCTTCCCCCCCCCCTACTCCCGCCCGCCCCCCCCCTTGAATTTCTCTGAAATTGTTTGCCTACAAAATCAACCAGTTTACTTCTTAATAGGAAGAAGATCTTTAAACTTTGTAAAGAGAGTGACTGCATAGAGTGACTACAGTACCAGAAGGACCTCTCTGGTCAAGGGCTTTCATGGCTAGTGTTGAAATTCTTCTCCAAGTCAACCAGGAGTTCTGTCCTCAAACCTGAAGCTCATGGGGGTAGTTAAACCTCAGGATTGTGGTTGTGGAGAAGTGTAACCAGATATCCGGGCTTGCTGCTTGTTCAACTTTGAAGCCATGAGGAGGGCAGCAGAAATGGACTCCTGATTGTAATGTGCTTGTGTCCTGGTGGATGTGTGACAGGAGAGAGAGCAGGGCCACATGTGAAGCTATGCCCTGGAGATGCTTTCAGGGTCAGGGTCACATGTTGGCCGTGCCGACCGCAGACCAGCTACTGCTCTCTGGGGAGGCACCGGGCGGAGTCTGCTTCCTGTCAAGAACACGGAACATGCTGAGGAGAACGGGACCTTTAAAACAGCTATGATGTTTTGAAGCACAGAAAATGCAGGTGATGTTGTACATCAGATTTATAGACAGCATATTTATTATAGAACATTATGTCATAAAGTATTTAAAGCTCTCCTGGTCTCTGGAAGTTCTGTCTCTAGGCAACAGTCCTTGGCATCTGCTTCCAAACAGAACACACACCTCCTTAACCCTTGTGCTGCCTTCGGGTCACATGACCCGAAGATAACACAAGGGTTAAAGGCCTAGCAATGGATACACGCAATACAGAGGAATACAAAATACTTTTTTACTCTCTCTTGAGTTTCCTTCAGAATCTGGGAGGGGAGATGTTTGCTCTGAGATATGTTTGGAACGAGTGGGAACATGAGTGAACTATAAATCTATAAGAACTCATAACCTCTCTTCTCCCTCACTCCGACCCTTCCACCCATCTTTTTCTCCACTGAGTCATACTCACATTGGAATCATGGTGACTAAACACACAAAAGAATATTCCCACAGTTTCCAACACTAAAAAGGATGCCTTTGTTTTTTATTTCAACATATACCACTGTGAACATTAACAGTTGTCAGAAGAAACACTTTTCATCACAGACTGAGAATTCAATCAGCGGAAAATGTAGGAAAATTGTTATTAACATCGAGTGAACAGAAATGTTTTACACTTCTGGAGACCTCAGGTACCAAAAAGGCCATGCAGCTTAACTATAGAAAGTTCTGTAACAAAGCATTCCATAGTTAATACATCCTCTGTATAATGTATGGGTACGATAGAACACATTTAAAGGAACATGGTTATCTTCTTTTTAAAGTGTTCCCCATAGGATTTCGAAGTTTTATCACAAACCCCTTTATACAGCAAGTCTGACCTTTACACTTTTATTACTAATCGTAGCTCCCACATGTAGGTCTTTGGTGCATAAATGTCAATAGCAGTTAATGCTGCAAGATTATAGGGAGATGTATTGTGTTGTTAGCACGTGAATTGTTCAGCTAAGGTAGACACACACCCAGGTATGTATGCATCTTATCTGGCAGTGAAACTACTTCAGGGTTAGTCATACCAAACTACACCCACGTGAATCACATCAACTCCCCATATTTTTCCCGCTTTGTGTGGAGTGTGTGTGTGTGTACTGTATGAACATATTTCCCAACTAGTGTGTGAACGTGTACATCTCTGTGCTACTATGGAACTGTCTACGCATTATGATACCATTATGATTTTATGTCCAAGACTTCTGGGTAAAACATTGGAGATCTTTGTGCTTATGTAACTAGTCGGCGCTGACAACAAAGGTGCATGCAACAATTAACAGAGGAGGAAGTCCATATTTGTACATCCTGCTTGCCCTAAGTAACCCTACTATATGTATGCAGAATATTTCAAAGGTATTGTGTGCATTACTTCAAATGCATGACACCAATGTGCCCCATAACATACTGTTCATACATTACAACCTTTGGGCAACAATTCCTACCTTGTCAGCAGTGTTGAAATAACTTGTTTGTTCTTGGCTGACAGAAGGAAGCAAATCTTTGAATTCCTGTCAGACCTTCTTGGGCGAGGAGTGTGAAAGAATTTTGCAGAACTTCTGGTGGTGTGTGATGTGTTGTGTGTGTAATCACTCAAGAGAATCCATGCAGGTACACACAAGTGCAGTTATGCATGCTGCCTAGTGTGACCCTAGCTCAAATAACTGCAGCCCTGAGGTGCAGGGTTGCTGGGAACAGCTTGCATCACTGAATGGTTCCTTCAGTTGAATATCCACACACTCATCATCTCAGCATTCACTTCCTCTCTGTTTGTATGTGTTAAAAACCTCACCCACACCAACACAGTCCCACGCTTCGCTGTGTCACCTATGGGGCCTCCCTATTTGAAATAACTAGGTTAAGACTTTGTGGTCAGTAACCTTTTTGCTCGAGATGCTCGAGGAGTTTGAATAGCACTGTAAAGGTGTTTATGACATGTTAAATGGTGGGGCGTTGAAGCTCAGCAGTGCAGCAAAGGGCTGCAGGCAGGTGATGAAAGGTGTTTAATTGAGGGGCGAGACAGTTTCCGAAGACGCAGCTGTGTGTTTGCAGAAAATGCATGTTTGGAATGCCACTGACAAAGGGAGTGATAGGACATGAATCTGAGATGTCAGGCTAAAACTTTGTCAAGACTGTTCTGCCATTTAGTGTGTGTGTGGGGGGGTTGTCTGTTAGGATTATGTAATTGGACAGACAGGTCTGTTGTCTCTCTCAGTGTGTGATATCATTGGTTTAAAGGTCATAGCAACACGAGTAACTCAGAAGCAGACACGCAGGTAAGTCAAGTGGGGGTTTGACTGTCATCAACGTGAGGGGAGGAGTTGGGACTTCCTTCTCACATTCTCAGGTAATTATCCAGTTCTAGAGAAAGAGTGTTTTAGATGTTTTCCATTATGAGAATAAATGCAGATACCTAAACAACATGCAGTTTCCGTCCTCAAAAAGGCATGTTGCCCTGGTGAGAAAGACAATAATAGTCCCTTTTCCCGGTGACTTCATTGACCATATTGAACATGCATTCAACACTTATAAAGCCACATGGTTTTACGTTGTTTGAAACATGAGGCCGCCGTGCCATGTTAACTCTCTTGTTATAATATTTCACATCCAATAAAACATCCAGACCACAGGTCCATACGAGTCCATAATAAATTCCTCACCTCCTTTCAGGCCCTCCCCCGCCCAGTTCTGGACTATAATGGAACCAGATTGCCTGAACATTCTAGAACAGAACCCAGGGGGATGTCTGTGGAGAATGAGTTCCCATGACAGATCACACACGCGTGTCACTAACCTTCTTCTTTTATGATACCATCACTAAAGTAACATTGGTTAGATGGAACATCAGACTTTAGAATTACATTTTTGTTGTTGTTGAGCAAGGTAGAAGAACTTGAAAGGATACTGGGGGATTAAAAGGCTTATTGATGGCAGAACTGCCTGCAGTCATGAGGTTATTGAATGTCGAGTTATCAAAGTCAGACAAAACAATGACCAGTGGGTTTTGAGCGAGAAGAATATTATTTCTGTAATTCAATAGCCAAAATGGTCTTTTAATTATCAATTACCTGGTGCAGCAATCAGGTTGATGCAAGCCAATAAAATGGCGAGCGCCCCAAGTTAACTGGCAGGCTGCGTAATGGTGCCCATGTGTGAGTCCGACTGTTCCGCCCCTCTTCTGGCTTCACGTCTGGCAGAACTTCACTCTGAAACACAGTGCAGCTGACCCCAGCTACACATAGTTTTCAGAGCACATATATAGACGTTCATACGTCATTCTACAACCATATTAGTATGCATTTATGATTATCCCTCTCTATTTTTCTCAGACTATTGTCGTTCAGTACGAGATGGGCTTGTTGTGAATGAATACATCAGAATAACGTGAAGATATAAACTTGCCTCGCAATTACATTTAATGTAAGAGCTGGCCATCAAGGCCGGTGGGAGCATTGCCGAGGCCAGTGTGAGGCCGGGGCCACTGTGAGGACATGGTGGGGCCACTTAAGGAAGACATTAGCCTACTGCAGAGGTAAATTAGAGAGAAATCAGGAAAGGAAACACACGTTATACGGCTGCCTCTGCTCCTCTATCTGCTGCAGCATGAGAGGGGAAAAAACCCAGCTATGAAAGGGCACCATTGTTGGAGGTGGGGAGGTGGGGGAAAGGGGGTTGCCGATACTTCAAACCAGATGAAATCATGTTCTGTGTGAACAGGAACCAGAATTGTAACCTTTGGCCTCCTATGTAATGGACTCCTAACATGTGTGCTCGGGGTGGGTGGGTAACGGTGGGCGGGTTCATACCTTCATATCCCTACTGCAGCAAATGTCTACATCCGACCTGCTAACAATTGCCACCCACCACTGCCACACACAACACACACACACAGGCTGTCTAGTAGGTGGTAAGTGTATAGCCAACAAAATACAAAGGAATGCCTCAGACTTAAACATTACCCCATTTGACCCTTCAAAAGACTGTATAAACAGTGGTGACGATAGGGTTTGGGTCACGTTTCATGCTTTGTTGTCTAGAGCCTAGGGTTCTGTTCTGCCCAATGTGCGTGATAGCACTTGTGGGTCTGGGCATTAATCTGTGTGTCTTATGGTCTTATTTCACTGAAGCATTAGCATCATGACATTAGCCTCTGTTGCCCGGGCAACACATATTGTTAAAATAAACATTCCTCACGAATACATTTTCGTTGTACGATTTATTATGACACTAGATTACAAGTAAACGATTTGTTGGTGAAATTATCATTACCTGTGGTTTCAAACCTGCTACTGAGCTACTGCTTTGTGTAGCTGACAAAAACATCCACAGCTGTTTAGGAAGTCAAACGGCGACAGAACATGTTCGGCACTCCCTTAAATCAAAAGCATTTCAATAGGTGAAACTATCTGACTACTAACCCGAACAGTGGCGGACTCAGGGGGGGGGCAGGGGTGGCGACCGCCCCCCTTCGTGCCTCCTTGGTTGAAAAAGCGCGCTAAAGTGCCGTAAAGAGTGGCGAATTATGAGAGAAAATCCGATAACGTGCTCAATGAGTGCCCTTCTAATGCCCTTACAGTGCCTACATGGTTGAAAAATTGCTCTCTAGAGTGGTGAATATGAGAGAAAGTGCCTTATTGGCTGCTCTTTACATAGGAAAACAATTATTGAGTGCCCTCTATGGTAACCCTTCATACAATGAATTATGATGATGTGCCCTCTAGAGCAAGAAATGTGCCCTTTTAATTTTTTCGCCCCTGCCCTTCAAACAGTCTGAGTCCGCCACTGAACCCGAACTTCATTGCCACAGCCTAAACTTGTCAATCTGTTCATGAAAATAATATTGAATTTCAGCCTAAACCGTACAACAGAACGTTACATCGAATTCAACCAACGCAATCGCTACTGTACCAAGATGAACACTGTACAGTATACAATTTACCGGGGCAGCTTCTCCACAAAGGGCTATATCGCATTTTGCGTTGTACCTCAGGTATACAGATGCACGTTATGTCACACTGAGGTGAGACAAGAGCTCATGCCTGAGGTTACACACCCAATAGCAGCAGAACTTTACCTCATTAAGCCAATAGAAGCAAAGCTCATACATCCAGTACAGTAAGAGAAGACCTTTACCTCATGCACCTATTAGGAGCAGACCCATAGGCTACCTCATGTATCCAATAGAAGCAAACATCATACATCCAATTGGAGCAGATCTTTATTTCATACATCTGATTGGAGCAGACCTTTTTCTCATGCATCCCATAGGATCTCATGCAGCTAGTAGGAGCAGACCTCTTTCGGACTGTGCTCAGACACAGTGGAGGAACTCTGATGCTTTTTATTTTGCAAAAGCAGTTGTGAAAACAGAAAGGACAGCACTTCCTTTTGTGGAATTGTGTGTGAGGATGGACTCTTCTCTGCTCTAGTTTTGGAGCACTGAGACGGAGGAAGGAACATATTTATTTAGATTAATGAACATTCTGTTAAGTCCGTCGTGGACACTTACATTACATTTACATTACCTTCAGGATGCGTTTCAGAGTGTTATTGATGAAGAATGCTGATCCATGTGATCTTAAAACTTAACTGACTCTGGGTCAGAGTCTATTTAGAAATTCTCATAGACACAGCCCTGGTTTCATGTCTGTGTCATCTGAAAGGGAGAGCGCTAAACAGATCCTAGTATAAAGCATCCCTTATGTGAGACTTTTTGAGACTGTGAGACAAGGCCACAGTTTCCAACTTGTTTTTCCCTTGTATAGACAAGCCTAAATAACATTCTGCTCTCAAAGGTCAAGTATTGATGTTTCATTACGGTGAATGTCTATGTAGGTTGGAAATTGACATTGGTCCACAAACTGTCAAAACATGATCAAACGGTTAGTGGTGATGGAAGCAGACAGGAAGAAGATTCTGTTTTAGTTTGTGAGGAGTATGTAGATGAGGGTCAGTAGAGCACATCCTGAATGTAAGGATGGGAAGTCCGTCGCACCTAGCCGTACCATTATACCACAGACCATTACAGACCATTACAGACCACCGTAGACCACCAAAGACCACCTCAGAGCATCTTAAATCACCACAGAACCCTACAGACTACCACCGCCCACCACAGACCAGCACTGACTGGCTTAGACCAGCTTGTTCCACACTTTTCCATACAAGAACACACACCACCATTCAAAAGGTATGCACACATACACACAATCACATATGCATGCCACACACACACCATTCAGTTATGCACACACAAAGGCTGCACATGCGCACGAATTCACGCATGCACGCCACACACACAAAAGAGAAAGCAAACACATTCTCTTGAGTCTCCAATTTATTCTTCAAATGCAAAATAAGTTAAGCAACTTTACCCCGTGACTACAACCCTAGACCATGAACAAATACCAGCACAACACAAAGCTGGCCGCCAAGAGAGATTGCTCCTCATTAGTTAAACCAAAGCTTTTGTGTGTCTAGGTCTGCAGCTGTAGCATGTCTCCAATCACATTCCTTTGCCTTTCTCCTGGAGGTGATGGTGCTGTGTGTGTGTGTGTGTGTGTTTGTGTGGGTGTGTGTCTGTGGCAGGGAGAAAGGGAGGAGAGCAGCTTTAAGGACCAATTTAAGGAAAATCCTCCTCCAAACCCCCTTCCCCTCCCACCCCTCTTCCCTCAAAACCTCCTCCATCCACAATCATCTCATTGGAAATGAGCTATTCTGCCTGTGACCTGCTACGCATGCACGTTTCCCTGAAACCCTTCAACAATGTGTGCCCACACATAAAAGTGATGCCTGGGCCCTGAAAGAATTGCGAACCAGGCTGCCTGAGAGCGTTCACACTTGAACTGAGCCCATTCAATGCTGGGCCTCTTTTATCCTCCTGCCCCCTGAGCAAGCTGCTCCTAGTCTTAATGCTCCTGACCCCTCGCTGCAGTCGGATATTGTGGCATAATCCCTTTTTTCAGCTGTTCTCATTTGCAGGGTGACTTTTTTTCTCACTGTCTCTCTCTCTTTCTCTCTCTCTCTTCCTCTCTTCTTCCTCTTCTTCTCCTGCCTTTACGCTCCAGCATTCCTGTGACCTCCCTTCCCTGAGCTGTTGGGGACAATGTGGTCCTAGTGTTCAGGGATTAGCTATTGAGGAGAATGTGACGATTCCACCAGATCGCTTTACTAGAGGGCAAGAAAGAAATAGAATGATGGTGGAAGAGAGAGAGAACGAAGAGCAAGACAAGAGAGGGGGAAAACGAGAGGGAGGTGATGAGGATATGAGAAAGAGGGAGAAAGCAAAACAAGAAAGAGGGAGAGAGAAAAAAAAAGAGAGATAACCCTTCAAAGATGTGTGATTGTGTGAAAGGAATTCCAGTATGGTAACAGGTGATAGGACATGGTGGACTGGGATAAATGAGTTTTGGGGACAAGGTGACGGGGCACGGGGACGGGTTACTGCTGGTCATGCTGCCATGTTTGTTATCCATTTTGTCCATGTTATGAAATGCCCTCTGTTGGAGAGGTCTATTCACACTCGAACATGGGGACAAAGGAGTCATAACCCTGCATGACATCATAGTAGAGCAGGCATCCAGCGGGTGATTATGATTGACAGCTTGTTGGGTTACAGTCCCTCCTCCCTGGTCAGCAGACACTCACCTGAAGCCTTTGTAAATTCATCATTTTCTGTTAAAGTACATAAAGTGCTCCCAGATTACAGTGACATCATCCTCTGTTACTACAACATCATCCTGTGGTACTGTGACATCATCCTCTCCTGTTCTCTGAGACCTACAGAAGTGGTCAGTGACAGATAGAAAACACACAAAGCATTCAGGATTAGTTGTTTGTGTGATTAAAAATAGTACATCTTCAACTCATCTCAGTTGACATGTGACTTTCTGGTATTTCAGAAAGCGGGTTCAACAAACTGTGAACCTAACCCTGAACTCTGCGTTGATCTACTCAAAAATGGGAAACTACGACTTTTCGCTTGCAGAAAAGATGATTTGAATTTGTTGGAGTACATCCACTCTAAGTTAAGCGCGGGCATGAGAACTATTAAAAGCCAACATCAATGGAACGTTATCCTACTTCACCACACTTCAGATAGTGTGTGGTGGAAAAAGTGTTGGACTTTGAGAAAATAGCATGTTCAATGTTATATGAAATATAAAAACATACTACGAACAGATAAGGCATATTTTGCTTAGGCCTATATCCCATGTCTGCCAATGCTATCAGGGTCAGAAAGTGGGAGAGGATAGGTAGAAATGCAGAGTTTGGCATGGAAAACCTGCTAGCGAGCAGGTTAGTTTCACAGAGTAAGTTACCATGGAAACTTACCAAAAGGTTTCTTTACCTCTCTTTCTGGAACATGGAAATCGGAGTATGCCTCTTTTCAGGGTTAAACAACTCAAAGTTTTCACTAAACCTGCTACCTGGAATACCCCCTTGGTCTTGGCTCAGTGTTTTTGTTTACAAGTGGATGCTTGTTGCAAGCGCCTGACATCAGAACTTCAAAGTTACATTGCACTGAGAGCAGGAAAGAAGTCATAGCTGCTCCTTAAAGACAAAAGCACATCAGCTCATATTTCCCCCGCAACAACCTGGTCAATTTGCATTCCTTTCAATCCCCTCTCTTGTCCCAGTAACAAACACCATCCCATTTGGCAATGATGTCTTTTCTTTATCATTCTGCCCCCTACACCCTCATCCCCACGTTCCTTACAGCTTGTTCACATGTATATCTCTATCATAGCGGGCCTTTAATGGGGGCTGGAGGAGGCCATTGAAGTACCCTGGACTGGGAGGCTGCCAGGAGCATGCCATGGCAAGGATCTCCTAGCAACAGCCAGACTCATTATCTGGACTTCTTCCAGGGCCATCACCACCTCTGAAATGTGACTTACTCCAGGGTCACTCCCTATTTCTCTCTCACTGTCACTCTCCCTGTCCCTCTCTTTCTTTGTCAATCTCTCTGTCTGTCACTCCTCACTCTCTCTTCATCCTCTGTCTCTCTTCGTGTCTGTCTCCTTCCCTCCCCTCCACAGCCCAGGCTGTTTCTATATGACTTGCTGCAGTGGCGTGTTGCCAGCGTGCCCCTCTCACTCCTTTTAAACACCTTCCCCCTCCCTCAACCAGAGGCCCCCCTTTCATGTACAGGGCCTTGGAGTGGCATTGGGGGCTTTTAAATGGCATTGTTGTGAAGATGAGTCCTTGGTCTGTGGAGTAAGCTCGGAAGGGGAGGCACAATGAGCACCGACTGAGGCCTCATGCAGTCCCTTGGACGCAGTTGTGTATATTAATTCAGAGAGCCCCACAGCCTGAGCAGGGGAGAGGAGCCAGGGAGCCAGTCCCCCCTTTTGAAGAGAAGGTCTTGGAGAAGTTGGTGAGGGCACAGGGGGGGGGGTCATTTCAGAGAGGTGACAGTCACTAAAGAAGACTGTGCTTTCTCTCTCTCCCATACACACACATGCATGCTCACACCGATTGATGCATGCACACTCTTTCTCTACACACAACCACATACCCCAACCCCATGCCAACTGTGTTCAAGTGACTACTCTTTTCATGGCCCTGTCACCATCCTCTGTTGGTTTTGGACCAGATCACTGACAGTCTGATGTGTGCTGTGTTACTGCTGAGGACTACAGCCTCAAGGTCCTCTGGCACACTACTTTTCGTGATCCACTGCATCACGCTTACAAAACCGCTGGTGGAGTTTTTTCCCATTGAGACGGTGTCGGTCCCCCGCCCCTTTTCCAAAAAGTCAGCCTTGCTCCCCTATTGTCCATACCACTAAGTTTGCTGCTAACATTGTCACCTTTTCCAAGGAAATATCTATGACTAAAGCTGCCAAAAACCCATACTGAAATATTGGACTCCTAAACATCAGATCCGTATCCACAAAGGTCGTTTTGATTAATGATCTGATGTCTGAATGCAGCCTGGACCTGATTTGACTCACCGAAACCTGGCTAAAACCGAATGAAGCATCTCCTTCGGATTTCACATACTCACATATTCCTCGTGTCTCAAAGAAAGGTGGTGGTGTTGCTATGATTAATGAAGTCAGATTCAATCTTAGCCGAAAATCTGTGAACACCTTCAAAACATTTGAAATAATTTGCATGAAACCACCAAGTACATTAAAGAGGAACTTTCAATGCTCTCCCTCCCCTTTCAGTTCCACTCTAAATCGCTTTCTCAACAAAGCCAAATGATTGGGATTTTTTGGGGTGGTATTTTTCCTTCATAATCTAAACTCCAATTTGTGTGCTAAAACGTCTCTATCACATTGTATCCATGCGTCGTTGCTAATGTGTTTAAACGTAGTGACGTAGGCTAGAACTGAGTACCCGTCGCGACAAAATACACTTTTTGCCACAAAAACGTTGTATCCTCCTAAACTGTGCAATGGAACCTTAATAAAAGTAGAAGCAACTCAATCGGGACCAAGACGAAACTTTTGGCACCAACGTTTTCTATGTAGTACAAATATTGACCGAGCCTTAGGGGGGCAAAAAAAAATATATATATATGTGAGATAACAAAGGTTGTGCTCGCCAAAGGCGTGGCACACCCAATAATCATTGTCAGAGAAACAGACAGAGATATTTGAAGTCCTGTAACTGTAAAGGACTTCAGACATGTAGACCCTCTGATTGACCTTAGCTGAAATGGGATTTCCCCTCCTACCTCAGTCTTAGTCTCTTATGTAATGCCACAGGACACAGATAGCCATATGCAGAACAGCAGTGCAGGGTAAAGAAGAGTAGATGGGACCCATGGAGTGAAGACAAGAAAATGAAAACGAAGATAGGGAGAGAGAGAGAAAGATAGAGGGGGAGATAGAGATAGAAAGCAAGGGAGCAAGAGAGAGAGAGAAATAACATGTCTTCTAGTTGTGGAACCTCACAGGGACATGGATAAATGAAGATGACCTTTAAGAACATCTCTCTATTGGTCTATCTGGTCTATTTGTGCATCAGTCAGAACTCTCCTATCATGATGATGATGATGAAGAGCAGGAACAGGAAGTCTAGTCATATCAACCACTTGATGAGCGATTTCACAGCTGATTCCTGAGGTATTACATTAAGGACAACTCATTCACAATGCTTTATTGGTACACTTTGGTTTTATGGTTTGTTGAGTTATAAAGTTATACATTAAAAACCATACAGAATTGGCAGAAAATAATGCTGACCAACAACATATATATTCTCCAAATGATTTTGACAGTTAAGTTTATGTGTATATTATAGTATATTATACTGTAATAAAGTGAGGATATTGTTAGAAGTTTCAAACTGTGTGTGAAAGTACAGGTGAAATGGAACTTAAAATCCAGTTCTCTGATTGGTTGATTTGTAACGTCTAGCAAAAACTAGACTGTATTAAAGAATGCATCTACAGAAACAAAACCTTCAGACTGTGTCTGTACAAGGAGCTTCCTGTCATGTGTGTGTTTACCGGTGTGCGTGTAAGTGTTTGTGTGTTCCCTGGGTGTGTGTGCTTCATTGTCCCATGAGAACTAGAATACAACAAGTAGCCATGGGGTGAGGGGGACATGAGACAGACAGGAACTAACCTCTACCCTGAACCACTCAGCAAGAACACACACACACAGACATGCACACGCACACACATCCACGCACACACTCATGCACACACACCCATGTGCATGTACACACATGAAGCACACATTCATGTCCACACATGCACATACACACACAAACATGAACACACACACCCATTTGCAAGTACATACACAAACACACACACATAAATGCGCATATACACTCAAAACACACACTCACAAACACACAGACATACATGCATACAGACAGAAACAGACACATGTACACACCCATACAAACGCACACACAGCTCAAACAACGGATCCATCTCCACTCTCTATCAACACAATCTCTACTACTTCTAATTGCAACCACATATCATAGCATGCCCAGTCATATTTATGAACGTCACCCACACATGAAGGTAGTAGTTTCCAGTGAGACAGCCCCCCAGCAGGCCTGCAGCTCCAGGCTTGTCTCTCCACCTCTCAGGCTGATGGAGCTGGACCACATGCGCCCTCTATAGATCATCACTGCAAACTGCTTAGGCATTGCTGGTTTCTGCTGTGCTCTCTTGTCTGTCTGTGGCCCGTGTGAACTGCTCTAAGATCACTGTGGGCGATGGTAATGAGCTGTGGTTGCCGTCGAAAAATTACAGTGTCTCTGCATGGAGGTGTGAGAGTAAATTAACCTAGATTGAAACTAGTTCTTCCTGTGGAAACAAACAGAGTGCCAGACCTCACAAGTGAGCCGAACAGTAAACACAGCGTCAATAATTAACTGTTTTTTTCAACCGCTTACACACAAAATCCTTACTCGTCTCAACAATTTCTGAAACCTGACACTCAAACACCAGAACCACACATCAAATCTGCAAAACCATATGCACATTTTTGGCCTTTGACTCAGTTTTCAATTTTACAAAACACTTTTGCAAAACCCTAACACAAAATTCTCCACGTAATACACAAAATTCTAACAGGAAGCATCTTGATTTACTTTTTCAAACACAACCAATCAAAATGCCACACTAATTCATCAGTGCCTCATGCTAACTCCTCACATGTGCAAACACTCATTGCTTTACTCAACACCAACCAATCATGGCTTTAGAATAGGCCTATGAATAGCCTAATTATTATAAACAATATTGTAGAAAATAGTATATATAACTGTATGCTACAGTTCATGGCACACACACACACCATTCCGTAATGCCCTCAGTTCAGGCCTCAGTTTGATATTTCTACACAACTTTTTATGTCTAATCGACTCGGTTTGTTGTTCAACAAAGTCAGATTCCAGTACCTTGATGATGTCTGCAGGTAAGACTACCTCCTTGATCTGTGTTCTACAGACATAGTGTAGAACACTATGACCTGGTGACTTACTCCGATTTCATCTCCATAGTCGAGACATGGGTTGCCATAGCCGACCACGCTCCAGCCCAGGTCTGTCCTCTGTGCAAAGGGCTGATTTTCTTTACCAGGCACCACATGCCTTGGGACAAGAGCTTGAGGACAGTTGTAGCCGATTAGCAGGCCCACGTCACAGCTTTGCTGAGGAGCAATCTCATCTGCGATATGTGCAAGATGAGGCCATGCCTTTGCAGTCCCTCTGATGAAACAGGTGTACAGGGTGCCATGTGTTAACAATTATGAAAAACTGTAAGGGGACAGGTATGTAGAATAAAACAAATATAAAGTATAAAATAGCTATAATGTACAATATAAAAATACAAATAGGGTATGAACGATTGTAGAAGCTGCCTGTAAGAGAGGTTGTGTTCCAGAGGTGATTGCAAGTTCGGAGCATTTTACCATATGGAAAGGCTTTATTCCTCTGTGTCTGATTGGACGAGCATGTCTGCCTGCCTTTCTGCCATACTGTAACAAAGTATTTCCTGTATGAGATGACTCCCTTTGGACTTAGGTTGCAGTGGGAGTGTGTGTGTGTGCATGTGTGTGCGTGCATGTGAGTGTGCGTATGTGTGTTATAAGTTTACAAAAATCTTTATTTGAAAGAGATGAGACAATAAAAGTCTTACCACATCAACTCTTAAAAAAAGTCTATGCTGATTTGATTAAGGGAGTGTTTTAGTTCATGGGGAAATCCACAGAAGAGCATGTTTACACACAACACACTTATCTTTCTTCAAATCAAACAATAACATTAATAAACTAAATGTTTAAATATTGATTGACGACCATGAACAATTATTTAGCTAGAATATTATTTCAGTTCATCTAAACAGAATGAGTCACTCAGCTTCCAAATAACTTATATTTGCCTACCTCCTCTGGGCACATAGAGATTATGTGACATTTAGTCAATATATGTGAATGAAAGGGTGAGACCAGAGGCGGCGCCAGATCATTTTTAATGCAGGTGCTGAGGGGGTGCTCGATCATCAACAGGGGGAGCTGCGCAATTCTATATAATATGAGAAATGCGCATGAGAAGACTGTGAGATAGAGGGTTTGCCTATTCATAAAGTCCACTGAGAACTCCAAGTCACTCATACAGAAACCATTGATAGACAAGGGCGATACATCTCTGTTGTTGATCATATTGATTATGTTCAACATCTGTGATGTTGGTCATTTTCATTAACTATGTTTCATGATATTCATCCTGGCTGAAGCGAAACCTCAGAAGAAGTAAACGATGAATTAAGTTGAGTGAATAAAGTGAGAATGAATGAATAAAACAATGAATAGAGGACTCCAAAGGAGAGCCGCAGCTCAACTTCATCCACAGCTGTTCCCTCTTGCTACCCTTTAGTTTTCTTCCATTCATCGCCCTCAACAGCCTCCTGTCTGCCGGCTCTGAGCTGCAGTTGATTTGAACATGAATGGAAATGGCCGGACGCTGTATTGTTGCGACCAGGCAGCTCTCCATTCCATTCCTCTCTGACCCCTCCACATCTCAGCCCCCTCCTGGAAGGCCAACATTAACTCTCTGGCTGATTTTCCATTTTGCAGGGATCCATGACACAGCCCCAGAGTGCTCCGTGAGAACATTCCTGGGGAGTTGTCATTTAAGATCAGGCATTTCAGCATTGACCTCTGTCCTAGGACCCCTTCATCTGCCGTGCCCTCGTCCCACTGGCTCCCCTGCACTGAGAGACGGGGGTGGGTCTACTGCTCTGTCTCAAACAGTGGCCCACCCAGCCTGTCTGCCCCACCTTCTCCCTACCACACACTCCCTCCCCAGCCTGTCTGCCTCCCCCCCAGCCCCCACCCTTTCCCCCCTCCCCCACCCCTGTCTTCTTACCCCCTCAACTTACCACAAAACACCTGCGGATATTTGTTCTATAGACTAAGGTATTTCCTGGTCACAGCCACTCTCCTCTCATGGATGTGTGTTGGTGTGTGTGCGTGTGTGTGAGTGAGCATACACATATATCCTAGAGTCTTGGCCCTTCCCTGGCCTGGCCCTGACTGAATCTCTCCTGCTCCCTCTCCCAGGAATGAGCCTAAATTAGCATCTTAATCACTGAGTTTCAGCATTCATCAAATTTAATGATGGAGCTTGCAACAGAAACTGTGAAGAGCTTTCAAGAGATTGCAGAGAGGAGCAGCCCTGTCATAAGTCACAGAAAGTAGATCCGTAACTCACAAACTGCTAGAGGTGATACGTTCGTTGGTACTACGTTCATGCAACAACAACAACAAATCTATGTTCCCACTTCCAGTTTGGGTAAGTCTATCAGATATACAAAAGTTAGAGTTTTTATGATTGTATAAAAACTATTTCTGTTTTTAAATTGCTTTGAAGGCTTGTCGTTCTAAAGTGTAATAACAGGTAGTCGCTGTTAGGTACAGATCCCTCAGACATTTTCTTGATTTGAGATTGTGAGGATAATGAGGAGGAAGAAGTAGTAGAAGTAGTAGCAGAGGTGTGTGTTTGGAGGAGTATTAAAGCAATGAATCAAATCAATCAAAAATGTTATGCAGAGGTGTCATAATGAGTCAGCTGGCTGTGAAGGTGTGTCTCTGATGTCCTGGTAAAGATGTATAACCTAATCTTGGGACTTTCTGAGTTTCATCATTATCATTGTTATCTTGTCACCTGTTTGTTTATTTGGCTAATGCTGCTTCCGGCAGCTGGTGTGTGGTGTCAGATTATGGTGTCTATCTGAAACAGGTATTATGGTGTCTATCTGGGCTTACAGCTCAGCTGCAAGACAAGACTTAGTGTTATCTTTGTACGCGTGTTGTGTAATGAGTGGTGATGGGGTGAGGGGCTGGTGAAAAGGTTGAGATTATGACAGTTTCAAAGATAAAACTTTGGTGTGAAAAACTGGTCTAACTGTTTGGCCTTTCTCATTTATTTTACCAAACCCCCATGCTTTACTTGACACACACATGCACACACACAAGCAAGCATCCTCCCATCTACTACTACTATAGTAGTACTAACTACTACTTTATTTTAGTGGAGGGTTAATTAGAAAGGTACTCTATAGTTATCTCATTTGTGTCTGTTTCGGGATCCACAGGTCCAGAAGCCCTGCTATGAGGGAAAGGGACAAGCATACACAACAGGTGTGACAGGATTTGTATGGATTTATAACCAGGACACATTGATAATAGTTGTTGGTGTATTAAGTTGGGGGTTTTTTTTAACGAAAGGTTTTGTCTTTACAGCTGGACACAGGAAGTGATGTCATCAGGTCAGGCTTAAGGGTGGGATGCTGGGAAACACAAAATATTTCTCACTTATGGGAGGTCCCCTTACTCAATTCAAACTGTGTAGAGGAAGGAAGGAACATGGTCAGGGATGGCCTCATCAGCCTATTGCAGCTGCAGCTAGAGTGACACACACAGGTGTCAGACAGAAACTAAAAGCCAGATACCTTATCTAGTTCACTGCGCCGGACGTTGCATAATCAGACTTGTTCTTCATTCACTACCCTAGTTTGTTGAGCAGGGAAGGGAGGCTTCGGAGTCAGAGGTCAGGGGCCGGTTGCACAAAACACCTAGCAGTTATTGTGGATCAAATTTATGTTTAAGTCTGTGCTTTCTTTTTTTGTGTTCCTGTAGAAGCACAATATTTTCCTCTGACCAATTTGGTTTTATTGCCTTCTTAAGCTAGCTAGATCTAAGCTAGTTCTAACTAGCTCAAGCTACTAAGGTGATGCACTAGCGATACAACTGAACAAATGCTGTCTCTGTGGAAATGGTTGAATTTTACTGCTGTGAAATCACGTTTCAATGTAGTAAATCCCTTAACGTTTCACCTTAGCTAAGGAAACCATTTAAAGATCCTGTCAAGTGGAAACGAGTTTTAAGTTCACCGTACCACAGAAGACTGGGTTATTAACTACCAATCCAAATTAGAATGAAAAAAAACACAGACGAGTATGTTAAATTAGGCTTTGAAATCTTGAGAAAATCTGCAGTCTTCTCTGCTTGAGACTCGGGGGGGGCGTGTCGCCTGAAGGAGCTGAAGCTCTGCCCCCTCGCTGGAAGGCGCCGCCTCTTTCAAGTACCTACGACCCAGATAATGGACTCTACGTCAAGCCGAACAAAACAGTATAGAATTATAATTTATTTGTTCAATTAGTAAAACATACAGATGCATATAAGACGCACTGGTTCAAGGAGTACAACGGTACTTACGAATGATTGTTTCCTCCAGGATCACAATGACTCTTATTGAGAGACTTGTTGCTCTTGTTGGTTAGTTGTAACTGCCTTAAAACTATTGTACTCGCTGTGAAATATATTTGTGTTGCTTGCTTTTTTTCCACAGGTACCCTTGCACTTTGAAGTTCATGTTGTTTAATTCAAACTATCACCTATAGTAACAGCAACAGTGTTGGGTGGAGTCTGGGTGATTTAGGCCAGCGAAAAGTGAAATCATCTCTGGTAAAAGAATAGTTCACCGATAGAAACAAAGGCTGAGACACAACCAGACAACCTTGACAGATATGATTCCTGTGTGTACAGTCTGAAATAATCCCCTGTGTCCTTGACTCACAACAATGTATTTTTAACAGCTCTCTTTCTCTGCCTCTTTACCTCTTTACTCTCTTTCTCCCTCGCTCCCCCTCTCTCTTTCTCCCCCTGTCTCTGACTCTCCCTCTCTCAGTCATATAGCATTGTTCTTCTTCTCCTGTCACTGTCTCTAGCAGGGAAGGGTTTCCTCCTTCTTACTAATGCCCTTCCTGCATGGTCCAACTATAGAACTGCCATGCAACTAATCCTCTCCCCTCTGCTCTCACGTCATAACAAGATGAGGTCATTATTTTGCACCTTTACACTTTTCACATTTACACTGTGTTGGACCAGTAACAGTGTCATCTACTGTAACCTCAACGCCAGCAACACTGTACAGTTCAAGTGATGTCTCATAAACATAATGCCAGGCTGGACATGTCATCGCCTAGCTCCGAAACCAAACAAATACAATGTCCGAGAAGCTGCAAGAGGGGACGGGTTTTAATCATGCTGGTGCAAGCTCAGCCTCCCACCCGCAGTGTGTCAGCGGCTAGTGGGCCTCAGCAGAGACTCCCAAAGCAAAGTCCCCTCTCTCTTTGTCCACGTACGAAGCCTTCGATTTGGACTCCACACAACCTAAATGCTTCAAACAATAGCAAACAGACAGATATTAGTGAACAATGATGATTTGTTGGCGGTGCGCCCTGCACTCCAAATAAAGGCTGTCAGCATGATTAGCAGTGGGTGAGGTGAGAGACAATGCCCTGTGTTCACCAGCGCAGAGAGGACTGGGGACACCCAGCCTCCCCCCCCACAACCAGCATCTCCCCTGCCCCTCACACCCAGCCTCCCCAATACCATGCACCCCCCAGCCTGCCCCTGCCTCCCCCTTGGGAGAAAGGTTCAGACCAGCACAGAGAGCAGAAGAAGCCTCACTCCCACTGCTGGTAATGGAGTGAAACTAGCAACCATGCATGTCAGAGGTGCTATGTCCAAAAGATTATATGAATTTACATTTCATATATACTACATTCAATTATGTCTGGGGGGCCCTGTTGGGATGAACAACTAAGGAGTTTTTAGGGGAGAGATCATTTCTAGACAGGAGAAATGTTGAGAAAACTTTAAGAAAACTTTGACTGTCTTGTTGTAAAACCCAAAAGCGAAATGTGAAAGCAATGAGGACAAGGGACATTGACGGGTTGTTATAACTGTAATTATGTAAGGCAATCAGAGGCTGTGTTCTTTATACTGGCCTTCCTATTTATCAATCAACACATCTTTGTCTTCATAAATGTGATTCAGTAATCAAGTTTGCTGGATAGCTTAAAACTGTTAGCTGGAAATCAAGGCTTGAACTGATATCCTAGCTTTAAAAGACACACACTCCAAAAGTTCCATCTTGACCCACATTGGTTGTCATAATTAACCTGTAACTTAATTTGTAAATAACAATGAATCCCATTAGCATGGCGTGGGCCAGACGTGTGCTACCAGTCTGAGTAACAGAAGGCTCGCATTTCCAACTAATTGAACTCTTTTCCACACTTGAAACACTTGGTCACAACAGGAGAGGTCCATATGTGGCATCTGCTCAACTGAAGCACTCGCTTTCTTAAATTGATTTGGCAATAAGTTTTCCTAAACGTTTGTTGCCTCCCCCTACCATCCCTCCTCACACACACACACACACACAAACAAACAAACAAACAAACAAACAAACAAACACAAACACCACACAGATGCTTCCATACTGTCCCCTTAGCTCTCACCATCATGCAGCTCAAGGGTCTCTAGTGAGTGTAGTACCTTTTCCATCTCCCGTCTGTTGCAGGGCCTGACAAGCCCCTCTGGCCTTCTCAGCCTGGCAAACGGCTCACTCTGACAGAGTGATAACATTTGTTGTGGCCAAGAAGTTTTCACTCTGTTTTCAGTTCAATTCAAGCGGTTACAGCCCCACAACAACAGTGTTGGAAGGCAGGTATTCTTGGTTAGTAGATGTGGCATTGTGTATTGGTGTTATTCCACAATGGGTCTGGGCTTCAACCTGGGTCTGTTTCCACTAATTGGTTTATGCTTGATTACGGCCTGAGTCTGGGTCTTCCCTTTGTCTGGGTCTATGCTTGATTCTGGGTTTGGGTCTATTTGTGTGATTAATGTCCATCTATATGGTGACGGTTTACCATTACATGACAACAGCAAGTACACCCACATGCCCTTGACATTTAGTGGGCTTGGGTGGAGAGAGGCTTGGGGGGGGGACATCTTTTGTTTCACCATTGTTGTACCCTTCCTCCCAGACTTTAGGATATAAAGGACCTCCTTGGCTGGCCGTTTGGGAGTGGAGGTGGCCTCAAATAAAGCTGTCTCTGCAGATGACAGATAACTTGCACTTGCCGATGTTTGGGGGCAACAGTGAAATTAGAGAGTGGCGGGTAGACGATACGGAGAGGGTTTTGTGGTGATGATGGAGTCCTTATAGACGGATAAGTTCAGGCTGATGGGTATCCAAACAGATAACTCAGTGTGAGTGTGGTTGTTGCATGTATGAGGTGATACATATTTCCTTGTATCCATGTATGTAGGTATTCATCATTGTGGTGGCAGTCAGCCAGCAAGTCTGTGTCTCTTCACTGGCTGCGTCAGAGGTTACACAGCCCTCCCACACGCTCACACACACATGCACACACACTCAGCAGCTGCGACCCTGTGAGACTCCATACTGTTATCGGATGGGTGCACAGTACATAGCAGTGGTGGGGGGGAGTAGGTGGGGGGAGGGCAGAGAGTGGCAGAGTTCTCATCAGTGGGCCCAGTCCACAAAGACAGCACCTGCTCGAGTCCTGCTCTCTCAGCGCCCGCCCCCTGCCACCCCAACTCCCCCACCACCTCTGATCATCTCAGCCAGGGCCCCATACTGGTCTGCCACGCGCCAGGCACAAGGCTGCCCTTGTCTGGCCTTCTCGTGCTGAACTTACCAACACGCACACTGACCCACGCACACTAACAAAAAGACACACCCACAATGGCTCACATGTACACAGGTTTGTGCATACTTTGACTCAGCAAGACATTTACCAACCAGTCTGTCGAAAGAGAACGAAATGGTTTCGCGATTAAGCACTGGCTCAGAACCGGCACCCAAAATGCGTTGGTGGAAAGGGGTAACACACACACTCAGTATTGAACCCTACGAGGGCGGTGTAGTATACCACCAGATGATGTAGATTGGTGTTCTGGTACATCTACTCTCACACACTCACCTAGGTAGCCTTGCTCTCTGGGTCTACTACATAAGTAAAGGGCAATCAGCCCACAGAAGCACACTTTCACTGTGCACTGTTCATTGTGCAGCAGAGGATGGTTAAAGTGGAGTGCTATCTGTTGGAGGTGTGTGATTGCGTGGGCAGGGACATTTATACAGGTAATATCAGCCAGGCTCAGGACTCAAGGAAGGTAGAACGTTCTCTTTATCTATTATGTAGGGCTGCTCACGCAAACACTCCAGTTACACAAAGTATCACCTATTTAATGATGTTACACACTTCACCAAGTGAGGCTGGATATTGAAGAATGGGTCAAACCGATATACAATAACACTACTCATTCATGAAATGTTTTGGTATGACACCACACACACCAGTTTGGCTTAGTTAGTGCTGGAGCTTTTATCTATTTCTTTGTGGGTCTTCATCTTTCCTTTACATTGTATTTTTTAGGAGTTTGGTCTGAAATTGTTCTACATTTTTCCAGGGAAATCTACATTTCTAAGTTTTACTTTAAGAGATTCCACCACCCCAAAGTGCCCTGAATGACACCCTCACCCCTAACAGAAAGACACCTAGAGGCGCATTCAAACCAGAGTTCCTCCCTTTCATCTCTGGTGGATTCTATAGGATCCTGTAATGAAACAAAGACGAGGGCCAGCTCTGGGCCTGGGTGACAGCCCTTCTCTAACAGCTCTCCGCTCTGGACATCACGTTAACCTAATCCAAGCAGACAGCCAATCATCGCGCCATCAGTGGTGCTCACAATGCCCAGTAATTACTCTTTCACTAAATGCAAGCATCTAAATGTATGTGCAAAAGAGGAAAAGAAAAGCTTTATAATGGATAAATAGTGTGGGATATACTCAGCAAGGTCTATTTAGGAGAAAGAGCTAAGCCTCGTGTAGAGTCTGAATGAGGAGGAGTTTAGCAGAATGGCCCTTTAAAACACAGACACCTCCCAGCACACAGCAGATATTGGTGAGACATGTTAAGGTCAGCAGTAGCAGACACCTTTTACTCCTTCTCATAGAACACCTGAAGGGTGGACAGGCCTGGGTGGGTGTGTCATCCCAAGTGAGGGAGGGAGAGGAGAGGGGAAGTAGATGGGGGAGGACAGGGGAGGGAGAAGGGGGAGGAGGAGAGGGAGAGAAGGAAGAAGATGGGGGAGGAGAGGGGGAGAGGGGGGAGAGAAGGAAGGAAGGAAGGGGGAGAGGATGAGGCATGGGGGGGTATAGCACTGAAGAATCAACAAGATGACTCTTCAAATGCTCAAAATGCAGAGCCAATCACACCTGTGGGGTTTTAACTCTTTCTGTCTCTCTCTGCTCTGTTTCTGTTTCTCTCTCTTTTTCATTATCGTTTACTCCTCTTTTGCTCAAATCCTATTGTTGTTTTAATCAGTAGAGAAATCTCAGACTGAAGACTCCTGCAGACTCTGGGATTATCTCCATGTTGGCCTGTCACATACATATACTTAGTGTTGAATCCATGTGTTGCTGACTGTTAAGAGGATAGTCAGTTAGCTGCTAAAGCCATAGTTGGAAGCTACCAACAGACCAACCATGAATAATACTGCACTTCTTTTGGAGGATCCAAACATCTCCCATTTAACAGTTTTTTATGTGACAGATGGAAAGAGAAATACATAAGAGGCGAGAGACAGAGATGTCATCTCTAGACAATTCTAATTTTTTCTGTTCAATGGTTTGTTTTAATGAGTGAAGCAGGTTCAGGCATGGCACTCGGGCAGAGCGCGTCATATCACCCATCGCCGTGTTATTAATGTAAAACCATTTGTCATGTGTATGAATAAATGGCACGTGAGTGTCTTGACTGAACTGTCACTAAGCAGACCACACACTCCAATAATGAAATAATTTGTTAACCATTCCACCACATCTCTCTCTTAATTCGGCTTTATTTGCAATTTTTTTCGAGTTAGTTTATCTGAGAACAGCAACTTCCAAAAAGGTAAACGTTGTGGTTAGGTAACCACCATGACCAGGGACGAAGGTAGGGAATGACCACCCTAGGAAAGAAAGAGAGTATGTAGAACTGTGGCAGATCAGAACATTTTTCTTCCTCAGTTCCCAGGAGCATCCAGACAGAGAAACACAAACATGTCACCTCCCTCTCTAGTTCTCCTACCCTTCCTCCTCTCTAGTTCTCCTACCCTTCCTCCTCTCTCGTCTGCCCTTCCCTAGTTTCCTTGAGCAGGCACAGCTTCTTCCTGTTTTATGTCCGGCCTTGTTGACCTAGAGGTCAGTCCTGCTGTCAGCTGCATACATCATAGACTACCACAAACCACCTTAGACCCCTGAGACCTCCACACATCACCACATACTACCATAGAGACCCAACTGGAGACCTCCACAAAAATAACCACTGACTGCCAGAGACCACCCCAGATCACTGGAAATCCCCACAGACTCAATCAATACTATCAGTCAGTACTGTGGTCAGCATACATTTACGTTTAGTCATTTATCAGACTCTCTTATCCAGAGCAACTTACAGTAAGTACGGGGACATTCCCCCCGAGGCAAGTAGGGTGAAGTGCCTTGCCCAAGGCCACAACGTCAATTGGCACGGCCAGGAATCGAACTGGCAACCTTCTGAGTATTAGCCCGATTCCCTAACCGGAAATGCGGCACAAAAGTAACGTGTGTAAACACACCTTCAACGTTGACCCATTGGTGGCGCTAGATGGTTGGAATGGGAGACATGAAACTTGGTGAAATTGATGAGGGACTGGTCCCAAAGACTGTGCCAAATTTCGCAACTTCTGACCATGTGGTTCTAGGGGCTGCCATAGACTCCCATGAC
Organism: Mallotus villosus; assembly: GCA_903064625.1. Lineage (NCBI taxonomy): Eukaryota > Metazoa > Chordata > Actinopteri > Osmeriformes > Salangidae > Mallotus > Mallotus villosus. Next base: position 138,589 of record CAEFZP010001502.1, read on the forward strand.
AGGTGGCTTCGCGGCTTGGCGATGAACATTTCTGAACTTTACCATCTACTGTGCCCAGAGTTCTGTCTCTCTCTTTCTCTCTTTGAGATAGACAATGTCTCTTGCTCACACCATTACTCTCCACACTTTTCTCTCTTTACCCACTCTCTCTGTCTTTCTCTCACTCTATCGTTATCTCTGTCTTCTCTTCTCTCTACTACCTCTCTCTGTTTTCTCACGCCAGGACCCATCACCCCCCTGGTGCTTCGTGACCTCTGACACTGGTGCTCCAGACCAATGAGACACCTCAGAGCGATTCTCCCTCGTAAGAGTCTCTGTGATAACACTGCTTGATTTACACCACTCCGCCCCCCCAGGACCCTGCCGGGCCCCTTTGAAGCCCTGATAGGCCAGCTATGTGTGCACTCAGCAGCTGATAGGCCGATGGAGCGGCGAGGTGGCATGGGACAAGGTGCCGTGGCTTTGTTGTGGTGGTGTCTCACTCTCAGGCTCCGTCACTATCACAGGTTGACTGACAAGGTGAGACATTACTGTAAAACTTAAGAGTAGTATGTGTGTTTGCATGTGTGTTTGGTGGCATGTAGAGAATGTAGAGTGTGACATGATTTGCACACAGCTGGATAACAGCTGTTTCTATCATGCTTCTAAGACATTCAATCAAATCAAATCGATTTGTATAGCCCTTTTTACAAACAATGTCACAGAGGGCTTCAGATATGCCCATAGAACTGCCCCTCAACCCTTAGGGAAGATAAGGAAAATCTCCCAGAAAAACTCACAAAAAATGGTGAAAAAATGGAAGAAACCTTGGGAGGAGCAATTCATTGAGGGATCCAACCCTCCAGAGACAGTTGGTGAAGATGAGAGGTGCAGAACACAGGCTAAACATAGTCATACATCAGGGAAGTGTCAATGGGTGTTTAAACACCAGAATCTAGTGTTCAACTTGGGTTAGAGTTGGTAAATGTCCAACTGTCCAGTGGTAGCCACAGGTTTGGGAGCATGTAATCGGTGCAGCATCCCAGGCCAGTGGATGGATGGACAGGAAGGGACTAGGAACCCGCTGTTGTCCGTCGGGGAGACCGATGTCAACTTGGCGACTAGATCCAGCTTTGGCAGACTGTCACAGATAGATGTCCATTGGCGACCAGGTCAACGTTGGCAGACCGACGACCAGGCAGATGCTGACAGCTCAAACCCCCCACACCACAGGGGTGCGGAGGGCGGTGTCGAGAGAGAAGAGAGCAGGAATTACCAAATGCAAGGAGAAACTAGAGAGCGTACCATTTCTGGAGAAATGTCCTTTCTAGTGATATTTTCAAGCATTTAGCCTACTGTACTCATATTGCATAATTCATTAAGAAGACCCTTTGAAACAAGCAAACCCCCTTAGAAAGAAGCTACTGTAACAACGTTGTCACTGGCAATATTTCAGATGCGATTCAAGCAGTACTGTCTGCTAACTAAAAAAATACGCCCCCCAAAACGTAAATAAGTTTGACATTAATTTAGGGGAAAATGGCTAATTCAGAAGTTTGCTAGGCAAGCTGGCTGCTGTTGCTATAGCCACACTTCACTGATTGTTTGAAAGCGCCAGAAATTAGGACAGTACACACTGCCAGTGGGCGACCGAGTCTGACTCTGAAGCTAACGTCAAAACAAGATGCGGTCTCACTCAAATTCCAAGTTTCACACAAATCACCAGAATATGCTGACCCGCTTGCTGTCTTCACAATAGTCATATCGTCATAACATTACCCTCCTTCAGTTTTTTGGTTTAGAATTGACTGAACTATCAAATTACGAAAATACTAATATGACGCTTTCTAGCATGGCTGCCGCCTAAGACTAGGCGGTCTCACGGGCGACCCGCACTCACTCAAATTGCAAAGAATTTCACAACCTAAATAAAAAATCTGAGATTGCAGTTCCACTCGAAATCGCTTTCTCAACAAAGCCAAATAGTTGGAATTTTTTTGGGGGTGGAATTTTTCACTCATAATTTAACTCAAATTTGCGTGCTATTACGAAAATACCACTATGACGCTTTCTAGCATAGCTGCCAACAAATCATTACTAATTAACTTAGAGAACAATTCTGATCTGGTCCTGATGAGGACTTGCTTGTACTGATTTGCTTGTACTTATATCAATTATATAAAATCTTTACAACAAACACCATGTAAACCTTTAACATAACAATGAAAGCCCCCTACAATTAGCACGTCACAGAGACAGATAGAAAACTCCAACTCTCCCCGAGGGTTAAGGTTAGGATTAAGGTTAGAAAATACCTCAACCTCTCCCCTAGGCTTGAGCATCACTGTCTTTAACCAGACTGAGTAATAGGTGCTCACTGCTCTCCCTAACTAACCAAGAGGGAACTGAGGCCTGCTTTATAGTCTGCTTTACTGCCTTCTTTACAGGCTGCTCATGTCACAGGAATCCTGCTGCTCCCATTAAGAGTTAGTGCATTGAAGCAGAGGGATTTTAAGACCTTGGCATTCTGGATAACCCCCCAGACACCCTTTTAAAGTGGACACTGTTATCAACACATTAGACCAGCGAAACCTGTTCTGCTTCAAGGCAGATGGAGATGTCTGTGGTCATCTGTGTGTGAGTGGGTGTTTGTGTAGGTAAGTGTGCATGTGCATGTGTCTATATGTATTCCTCTGGAAAGAAGGAAGAAATGCTTATGAACATGCACAACACACAAACACACACACTCTCAGGGGGTTAAGAGGATCCTTTAGGCCTACCAGTGAGAGAAAGACATTCCCAGAGCCAGGCCTTATCTTCCACCATTTGTAGAGGTCATCAACTCTGATGGGGCTTGTAATCTAAAGCCTGGAGAGATGCTAGCTCTAATGAGTAATGTAAGAGACGCAGGGTCATTCTTTCGCTCTCCTCTCCTCCACATCTTTTATTATGACATCTGTCATCATCAGATTAAAGTTACTTGTCCAAGTCACTGTGCGTTACTATTTTGTCATTAATAGTAAAATATATATTTGATTTATTATTGTGTCTCTGGGAGTAAAGTCACGTAGTGTATGCGACAATTTAGACCCCGTTTACACGGAGGAAAAACGCATATATTTTCATGTGGTTTGGCCTTTCATTTACACGAAAACTGAGGTTTTATCACGGAAAACGATAATTTCTAAAAACTCCGGCCAAGGTGGAGATTTCTGAAAACGATGTTTTTGTGTTTGCGTGTGTCATTTATTTGTGAATTGCTTTACATTTGTGAATCACGAAATACGTTTGTGCTACGCGTTATATTTATTTGTGAATCATTCCAACAAATGAACCTCGCGCCTGAAAGGTAAAGGAAGTCGATCGTGTTATTCGTAGTTGTTGTTGATTTTGAGAATTCTGATTGGTTTGCATGGCTTTATCCTTCACATTACACTGCCGCCTATAGGTTTGGCATAGCTATGTCTGTGTGTACGACGTCATTTTTTTAAACGGAGGGGCAGAAATATTTGTTTCTGTAAATACCCGGCTATGTGTAAACGTGGCCTTAGCCATGCCCAGCAGACGGGAACGAACGACCGACCATGGGGAATAATGCGCATAGCAAAATTCAGGTGCCCGAGCAACAACATAAGATCACGTTTAGTCATCTCAACCGACACAGCCACCGAAGCCAGAACAGAGCGCAACCGCTTCTCCTCCGGGAGAGACGCACGCATTGACAGGCTGTCCAGCTGGATGCCCAAAAACTCGATGGACGTGAGAGGCCCCTGCGTCTTCTCCTCCGAGAGCGGCACGCTCAAATTCCCAAAAGTTGCCTTCACCACCGAGATGCACCGAGCCGGTGGCTAGGACGAAAAATCGACCACCAGGAAGTCGTCCAGCAGGTGCAGCACGAACGGCAACCTGTGCACATTTAGCAAAACCCAACACAGAGCCTCGGACAGAGTATAAAAAATGCGCGGGCGACAGCCAAACAGCTTTTGGCGACAGCCAAAAGCCAGGCGAGCGTAAAAGTACATCTGCGAACGCCATTTGATGCCGAACAGGTGCCACTGCGACGGGTGAAGGGGCATCACCTTGACCTTGTCAGTGATATTGGCCTTCCCGAGCCGAGCGCCAACGCCTGCCTGTTTGATTAACCGAATCACGTGATCGATGTTAGCGTAATACAGAGAATACGGCTCGGGCGGGATCAGGCTGTTAATGCTAGGGACCCGAGTATTGTGCGGAGCGGACAAGTCCTCGATCAAGCGTTTCTTCCCAGAATATTTGCGGGTAGCCACATTCTACCAAGTGGCTTTCGCTCGATTCAGGCCCACACAGCAGGATGACTGATGTCTATGTCGCACTGCAATGCATATGCCGGGATCCCCGCTATATACCCCGCCCTATTAGGAGCATAATGTGTAATGTGACGCGTTGCTAGTGACGCACTATGTCTCCAACCTCCTTTATGAACCAGCTCCGCTCGATTATATAAACTGTCTGTGATCTGACATAGATAGGTTGGGTTTTGTCCCGCTTAAACAAAACCTGATCTGAAAACAAGTGAGAGTGTTTGACGGTCTAACTCCACATTTCAGTGTGACAAAGTTTTAGAGCTTTGCACATGCTTTCAGCAACTAATTTCACACGTATATAATGTACTGAGAAGCAAATCTTGGAATTTGCTTTACAGCACCTTTAAGTTTAGGTTAAAGCGTGGTGGAATTGTTTTTCTTACCAGTGTGTCTCGCGTACAGCGTTGCAGTGAGCTACACTGGTTAGAAACCACAAGTAATGATAATTTCACCTATGAATCGTTTACTTGTAATCTAATGTCATAATAAATGACGGTATACCCCCAAAAACATGTTTGCGTAGTTTACACAGCAACAGTTCCAGCTATACTGAAAACAAGTATCCACTTCATGTATTGTATTTATCTTAGTTGGCTAGCCAGTATTTCATCCATAAAGAAAACCCTACTCACATGGCCGTATTGGCGTTTGCAATCTTTTTCATTACACATTACTCATTAGAGCAACACACATCATTTTAACTTCACATTGTCTCGTGAGATCAGTTGTTCAAGTGCTCAGTGGAGCTCAGCTAAATTAAACCTGCAAAAT
>CAEFZP010001503.1:0-341673 GCA_903064625.1 Mallotus villosus
TCTGATGTGTGGGGTTGAGGGGCAGTTCTACGGGCGTATGTGAAGACCTCTGTGACATTGCTTGTAAAAAGGGCTATACAAATACCTTTGATTTAAATTTGATGATCAGTCGTCCAATGCACACTGATCTTTATCCATTGTTGGAGAATACGGACGCAATGTATTTACATTTGCAAGTAAAGGGTCAAGAGACCTTCTGAAACAAAAGGGTTGTTATAGAATTTAAAAAAAAGATGTTTATAATATTCTTTGGCCTAGAACAAGTATTTTAGCTTCTGTAAAGCTAGAATAACCTTTTGGTCTAAGACAGTATTGCTTAAGTTTCCGCTTGCTGACCAAACGTGCCAGGGTACAGTGACGTCTGGGTGTCCACTAGGGGTTTTGAACTGCTTTGAGGGTGCTGTGCTTTCACCCAGTAGGGGAGTGTGGTCCAGGGAGAGCCCAACAACCTCAAATGCCTGTGTAGCCTGTGCGGTGCCTGTGTAGCCTGAGCCTGTGTGGTGCCTGTGTAGCCTGTGCGGTGCCTGTGTAGCCTGTGCGGTGCCTGTGTAGCCTGTGCAGTGCCTGTGTAGCCTGTGCAGTGCCTGTGTAGCCTGTGCGGTGCCTGTGTAGCCTGTGCGGTGCCCTGTAGTATTCCACCCACCCAATTTTAAAGAACTGTTGTCCTGACTTAATAAAGACCTTTATATTGCTACAACCCTTGTACCGGTGTTATTCCAGGCTGGTATACTTAGCAGTAATTTCCTGCTCCACGAACAGACCCACATTTATTACAATACTTTACTATAGCCTATTAAGCAACTGTACACGGGTCACGGGCCAGTGTGCGTTTCAAAGTCCCGGGCTGTTTTTCGGTCCCAGTCCGACCCTGCCTGTAGCCTACATGCACAACCCTACAAAATCGTCGCCTTAGTAGATCTATCTTTTTTATTTAATTGTTTTACTTAAGACTCAGATCAGGGCAAGGTAACGCGACATTGATGTCTACATACGGTAGCTGTAAAACATAATACTGTTTTATGTGTCTAGCTCTGCTACACAATCTCAGGCATGAGTCATAAAGAGAGGGCCAGGCCTAATGGAGCTTTATGTTGAGTGACTCACACGTTTTAACAAAGACACCTTTAGGACACGTGAAGAGTGCAAATATTATTGAGCAACAACAATTGTTTTTAAAGCAGTGTGTAACAAGCCCAGGGTGTGCTTGCTTCTCCGATCTACCACAAGAAGAGGGCCTTGCCATCCTGCCTGGCCATGTAGCAGAGACAGGTGAGCAGAAGTAGCAGGTCCTTCAGCAGTTTGCTGGGAGCTGTGTCCAGAATCATTTTTCGAAGGTAGTCTGGGTTGTCGAATCCCAGTTCCAGGATGTTGCATGAATTGGGCCTCTGCTTTAAGATGCCGTAGGTGTTGATGATGAACTCGGTGAAGGGAGGGTGTAGTGAGCTGCAATACCCAAGCTGGTTCAGTCTGCTCATGAGCTCAGCGTGACGCTGAGACAGCTGAAGCTGATGAGTTTCATTCACTTGGCCTGTCATGGGGTGTGTGGTGACCTGTGTTAAACAGGGAAGAAGAGGATTTAGTTATCAGAATCAGAATCAGAATCAGAAAGGGATTTATTGGCCATGAAAGTTTGCACAGACAAGGAATTTGCTTTGGCAGGAAGGTGCATACAATAAACATATAGTAACCTTAAATTTAAATATGTGGACTGTCTATACTAAATATCTATACTATAACTATACTATCTATACTAAAGTGGAATTATAATTAAAATCAAAATATACAATAAAATATAAGTTGCCTAATTTACAATATAAAAATACAAAAAATACAAATATGATATTATACTATTGTTCATGTCTAAACTTAAACCGAAATAGAGAGTGGTTTTCAATATTGCACACACTCAATAGATAGTAAAGAGACAATAGTGATTCAGTTTTTCATTAGTCATTCATGGAGTACTGGAAGGTTACTGTATGCCCAGCAATGAAAACACAGGCAACTCATTGGCAGTTCCCACCTCTATGATCTTGTCTCGTATATTGAGAACAGTGAACCCATACAGTCTGGCCTGGCCTTGGAAAACATGGGACAGAATCCTACGATCCAGCTGAAAGGCAATCTCCCCCACCAAACGCTCCTGATCTGTATTGACACAATAATTAGTTTACTTCACTTCGGTATTCTATTATATATAATTCAATTCCATTGTAATACAAAATGATCCTATTTGTGAAAAACGTAAAACAATAAATTAAAATTTTAACATATGTTCCACTGACCTGTCACTTTTTGCAATCTGTATGTGTAACTACTGCATGCCAGATCTTCATGTGGACTAGGGTCTGTGAACATGGAGCTGTTTTTGAAAGACTTCTGGGCAATGGGAGAGGAGGTTTTATGGACTGTCCTTTTTGACTGATGCAAGTCGTCTCTGAATCTGTCCTCATCTAGGCTGTCATACCACTGAAGGGTTGTTTTTCTGTCTGGGGAATAAGCACAGTTAGTGCAAAACTTTGAGCTACCATTGACAGCATTGATTATGCATTGTGTTGCAGGGTAGACCGAGGAGCAATGGATCTCTACCACCACCCAGTGGCAGAAGATGTCAACTGCTACTAACTCATATAGTATTTAATTTGATTCAACTACCTGTTGATCCCATCAGAGTATTGCTGGTTAAAGTAGAGTTCTGCACTTTGGATCGCAGATCTTGGTTTTCTCTCACCAGGCCCAACATCATTTTCAAGTTCCCATTCTCCTGGCGCAGTTTCTCATTCTCTATGTGTACTGACGCACAACCTCCTGCTGTATCCATGGCCTGTCAGTAGAGCCTTAACACTGCAGTCTGCAAACCCCAGTCACATATGACTGTATCTAACCAACTCCACAACACAACCTTAGTGGAGCTAAATATAGTCTCTTTATGATGTCATAATAAACCATGATTCTAAGTTACAGAACATCATTGTTGTTATATTTCAGCATTTACAGGCTTTCTGGGTATTTGACATGTCTTTCTTCTATTACCTTTATTCCACAGGCAACAAATGGCAATAAACATTTCCATTTTACAAAACACAAATTCCTTTAGGGTTAAAGTACAATAAAAAGAAGGATACAAATAAGTAAAGTCATCACATACTCTTCTGATAATAGTTATCAGACACTCTTATCCTTCACTTAGTGTAAAGCCAGGTGTGCACCTCAATTAGAACACAAAAAGAAGACAAAGAGAAAACTGTACATGATCTATAAATATACTATATACCTGTATATGTGTATTACATTCAAGAACTGTACAGTATATCAAGACTACATTTTACATAGTGATTTGGTTCTAAAATACAAGTTTACAACCCACTAACTCCAACTAAGAATGTGCTTTTCCAGTAATTGAAAGAAGAGACAAAGATGATGATGTCCAAATACAGACTTAAGAGCCCCAAAGACATACTCGTCTGGACTCAGGGACTGATGTGTCCACAGCCAAGAACCGGAATCATAAACAAATCATGTATGTTATACTGCTGTTCATTCAGTTACATTGCACACAGAAACATATTCATTTAGATAAAAGAAAATACAATTTCCAGTCATCTACTAAAGAGTTTGACTAGTGAAGAACTTACACAGGTAAAGAGAAGTGCACCCAATGAGTAACAAGTACAAGTAGACAATGTGCAAGATCCTGTCATTGATGAAGATGCAGAGGATGCCAAAGAGTCATACTTAGTCTAGGGTGATGAAGAGCTCAGAGAGACACAGGGGTTATGAGTGCTTGATCTAATGAACCTGTTATCAACTGATCTCCATCCCCCAGCATAAAGTACATACTCTAGCTGTTCTCAGGCATCTGGACGGGGGCTAATTTGGCCTGTTACACCGGGGCTCATCATCCTGATAACATGGGTTGTCTCTTAGATCTGTGTGGGACAAGAGACTATCAACCAAACACAACACAGTATAGTTACATACAATTCACATCTCTTCAGTAACACTTCCTTGGTGAAAAGGCTTCTATGTCTGCTGTGTAAAAAAAAATCCTTTACTGAATCATACCATTTGTAAACATTCTCATGATTCAAGTTGAAGTTCTGATCATAGGGGCCATTGGAGTTCATGGGAGTGTAAGGCGAAATAGGGCAGAATCCTGGCTGACCCTGAGGAAACATGGGCAGTCCAAAAGTCCCTGGTGGAGGGAAAGTGAGTTCCCCAGGTCGTCCAAAAATAACAGCCGGTGGCGCTGGGCATCCCTGGCAACCCTGGCAACCCCTGCACGGCTAGTGGTGGCACGACTGGTGGTGGCACGACTGGTGGTGGCACGACTGGTGGTGGCACGGCTGGTGGTGGCATACCTGGTGGTGGCATACCTGGTGGTGGCATACCTGGTGGTGGCATACCTGGTGGTGGCACGGCTGGTGGTGGCATACCTGGCAACCCTGGCAACCCCTGCACGGCTGGTGGTGGCAAGGCTGGTGGCATGGCTGGTGTGGCACTGGTGGTGGCACTGGTGGTGGCATACCTGGTGTTAGAAACCTGAAACAGCTGGGTGTCGCAACCCAGGGTTAAGTGGAACTCTGTCTTGAAACATCCATTTAGATCCGGGTGGGTTCAGGTGATGATTCTGGGTGAACAGCGCCAAGAAACCTAATAACCGATCTAAAGGGTTGAAACTTTGAGAAATGGTTAGAGACGGTTGAAGAAGGGAAGCTGGTGGGGACCAGTCTGCTTACTAGAAAGGATCAAAGTCGTCTGTGTCACAGCTGAGGACAATATTGGAAAACAATCACCCAAATTGGTTCAACAAATGTAGGCTTTAAAAATTGTCGTAGGCTATTGCATTGCAAAGTTAAGTCTAACGTTAAAAGTTATCTTGTTTATGAATACAGTAAACACATTTTACGGATCATAGTAAGAATAAGAAGTTAGTCATAATGAATAGAAAACTTATGATATTGTTCCTTCTTTAAACCCTAAATCCAATTCAGACCTCTTAAATTGCATTGCACCGCTTTACCAGTGCCACATTTGTTTCTCTGTTATTTAGCATGCCACATAGGGTAAGCACAGCGTAATTCATAGAATAAATTGACTGGTGTCATTTCTGCAAAACAGACCAGGGGTTGCCAAATCACTTTTCACTGATAGGGAAAAACATATTCTTACGATAAAACACAGTGATAACCCTGAATGATTGTGACAAGCATCCAGTTCAAAACACATGAAAACTATTCACCATTGCAGTCACCTGTCCCAACTGACACATTCACTTGGGAAAGACAGGTGACCTTATGCTGTATGTCTACTGGGCCTCAGCTGTCTGAAAACATCAGAACTTCATAATAAGCTTGTCTCTAAAACAACTGAACGCTTTGTAAGAGCTTGCAAAACGTACTGAATGGTTCCTAACAGGTGGGGAATGGAGGATAGAGTTCACAGCTGCCTCTCTGACCTGTGTCTCTATAGGTGAAAGGCTTCTACACTAGAGGAGGGGTCAGGGGTGACAGCTGGTTTCTGAGGTTGGACAACAGCAGGTCATGTCTGTAAGGGGCATGATTGTACTATCCCTCCCATGGGTACGATAAGGGAATAGTAACTAAACATACTAGTATATCACATTGTTGACTAAAAACACGGTTGTTTTTAGTCAAATTTTCCTTAATATGATATAGATGGTATAAATCTCCTTCATTTATTCAGTGTTCACAAAACAGTTGCTGACATTGTGTTATGAGGATGGACAGCTAAAGACTTCTGGTTCCGGTGAGAACATCAGGGGAGAGGAACTTTACCTACTTACTATTTTGGTGAGCAGGTTCATGTGACCCATAGCGGTCCGCACTATTTCTTAATGTCACTCGAGAAGAGAGGAGGAGTGGGGTTAATTATAGAAATACATTTACAAGGAGAGATCAAGATGACGTAGTTGTAATTCTTCAGATTTAGATTTTTGTGTCATCCAGTTTTGACCGAGATTCCTCCTTCTGTTGTTTGTCCTGGCCATAGAGGTATAAATAGTTAATTTGTATCGGATTAATCCCAGTATTAATTTCAACCTATTAATAGCACCACATACATTTATCAAAAGGGAAAAAAGTACACAATCCACTAAATGAATAACATGGAAAGAAATGTCATCACATTTTAATATTTTATACTGCCTGTCTTATAGTCGAAATGTGATCGAGTATGATGTAATGTTTGTCTTTGGGACTATTGGGGACTGTTCTGGTTTGACACACAGAGCCTGTGGTAGAGAGATTCATTAGGGGCCGAGCAGACTGCTGGCTCCTTCTGTAGTTATCACATTCCCCAAAGGTACACATGTTTTACCACCTGTTTGAGTTGAGTTTGAGTTTCCTGTGACAAAACAGTTGCTTACATATCTCGGGATCAATGCATGGTTTTAACGTTCTTTAGTTCCTCATCTAGACGGTTATATTAGCACCTGTCATTATGGCTAGATAACAAAGCTGTGAAATGACCTGAATTAAGATACAAATGATTGTGCTTATTCTAAAAGAAATCAATCCTTCGAGTAAAATGGTTAAAGACAATATTTTATTTGTTAACCAATGAGTGCCTAGTCAGAATCACACATTTTAAAAGAAAAATTGTAGGAATATTGCACTGGCATCTCTGAGTGACTTTATAATGAATGTCCAGTGACATCAGATGTTATTTCCAAAAGGAGAAACATTTTCAAATTCAGATTTTCTCTCATGAAACATTTCCAGTATAAAAAGTTCCAAACAGTGTAAAAATCCCTCTAATTAAGGTAACACAAGGTAGATATGGAAATGGAAAAAGGTATGTAACTTAGAAAATACTACAGCTTATTCTATTGCTCATAGTTTTACTAGCTTTGTTCTTTTACCCAAAGGAATACAATTTACAATTTTACAAAAGTATGGGGGAAAAATAGTTTGATAGAAAAGGTATAAATCCACTGCCTTTTGTTGCAGGTTTTTGTTTTTCCAAATATATAATTATACAGTAAATTCCAGTTATGCAATTAGAATAGCACACCTGATCCTTCAACAGTTGTATGGTACAGTACATAAAGAGGAACAAAAAGTACCCATCCATAATCCTGATGACTCCAAATTGCTAAAGAGTCCACACAAAATGGAAAGTTCCTTAATAAATACAAGAGTACCAACATTTAAAGGCACAGTGGGAAAACATTCTCTGAAGAACATGTCTGAACTGATCATAAGAGAATAGACACTGGGCAAAGAACTGAAATATATCTCTGTTCATGTGGCTATCTGCTATGTGTTCTTTGGAGGCTGCAAACAATACGATCATCAGAAAATAAGTCGACGTATTATCATACCAAAGCCCCTTTGATGCTTACTGAAGTTAGCATTGCATAGTTTAACATTGATCATTAAGTATGGATATGGAAACATGAGATTAGTTATTTGTACCATGCGTCTACAGTTTTATTCCTTGTTTGCAATAAGGTCTTTATTTGGTTTGTTTAGCTATATTTAGACATGTTTTTAAAAACAACCTGATTGTCAGACTTGAGTGCACTTGTGAAGGACATATAAAACTACACATTGCAATAAACGTTAACCATTTCAATATCATTTTACGTACAAAATGCATCAGTGGTTTAGGGGAGCCTGCTACTTAAATAAGGATTAATATGTTTTTTCTTACTTCTGAATAAATATTAAATATTCATACTAGAATGACAAGACAATACTGATAATTGAATAATAAGATAACGTTTCTGCTGTTTGCTTTCCTGGTGATCCTCTTCAAGTTCTTGGGGCAGAAGAGATGAAAGTGCTGCCAACAACCTCTCCACCATCATCATCCTCATCATCATCATCCTCCTCATCATCACCCTCTCCTCTCAGCTGTCCCTCTGTTAACACTAACCTCTCCCTCGTCGTGTCCCGGGGGTGTGTACTGCATGACCCACCCTTGACGGTAAACCTGCCTCCACAGTGCCTACTGCATGCGGTCTGTCTGGAGCTGCTGGGTCTGGTACTGGCCAAAGGCTGCAGCCGCTGCTGCTGCTCCTGGGGTGGCGGCGGCTGCCAGCGGCTGCTGCACAGCGTAGCCGTACCCGGCTGTGGTCATGTAGCCAGCTGGGGCCGGGGAGGCAGCATAAGGGTACTGCTCGTAGGCGGCAGCTGCAGCTGCAGCAGTAGCAGCAGCAGAGTACTGGGCATAGGCCGCGTTGGTGTAGTCCAGGTACGGGGAGGAGGCAGCGGCATTAGCCGCCGCTGCATTCTGCTGGACGTGAGGAATGACCATGCTGGGTTGAACGAAGGCCTGGGGGTAGACGTAGTGAGCTGGAATCCTGTTGGACATAAACATACAGGTTAGAACTGAAACACTTGATAGACAATCTGAAACTGAAGAAGCCGGCGCCATAAAAAACAACAACAATCCAGTTCTCATATCATTAACACAGCAAAACCATTCAATTACAATGGAGGGACCCTACCGAGAGAAAACTATTAGCATAATATCAAAAACGAGCGCAGCTTTCAATTTGAGTCAGAAAAAGCATTGGAATCATACTGGAATAAAGGCGTTAAGCGAAAACAGCCCACACCTCTGCCGCTTGTGACTGAACCAAGGTTGTCTCACACCACTTGCGAGCTGATCTCACAACACCGCAACACAACACCAACCAAAGGAAGGATGTAACTGAACTTTACCAGTCCACATACAATCACATCACACACACAAGCATGCCCACACACAAAAATCATGGAGAAACAGGAGAGAAAATTTCACTGAAGAGGCTTTGCAGAGAAATGCAAAGGTGCTTTTAAGCAGTTGAAATACACACTGCATATGTACTAGTGGGGTTTGTGCTGTAGTCAATACCAATACATTGAATAAATTAGTGTCTGGAAAAGTAAGTTGTAGACTAAGTTGTAGACTAAGTTGTGGACCATGGAAGTTTGAGTTTCTGGGCAGATTTGGCTCTATTTACCCCACTGAGTTTTAGTCCCCTGTAGCACACATGCAGAAGAGCAGGTGTTAGGGTGTTAAATCTGTCCATAGATGTACCCTTCTACTCTCTCTGCCCCACCCCTTCCCCAACCACACTCACATACATACCCGTCTGTTTGACTGACAAGAGAGGCTGGAGGCATGCTATTTTTTGCTCCCCTTGTCATCCCTACGGGACAAGCTTGAGCCTCTCTCCTTCAGCAACACATGGCATGGCACTCGTCAAGTCTGATGGCAGACTCTGTCACTCCTCTGTCTGGATGACCTTCACCAGTCTCCTTCCCTCGCGTTCACGTAACTGTCTACATTATTAACTGGATGGTGTGACCACTTCTGTCTAGTCATAGGATATGCAAGTGGTAGCCTCCAATGTTTCCTTACATCCAAGTAAATATTTGCTATACCTGTCAAAATATCTAACTATCTTACCGTACTACCGTTAGACTCAAGTTGGATAACCTTTGTTTTAGGACTAACCAAGGTTTTGGTATTGTTCACTCCTGCAAGATGTGGTTGGATCCTATTTAAGCTACAAACTCCATAGACTAGTCATCTGAAACAGGAGCCTCCGTTCTCAATTCCTTCAGCCAGATATAAAAATACTCTTGTTACTGTGCTGCTGAACTGGTTCAGTCAACAAAAACTATTCTGAAGGGCTAGGGCAGGGCGGCCATTTTGTGCTCCCGAATGTTCGGGGCTAAATAAAGGTGCTTTGTAAATCACTGGGGCACATGGGTAATCCCTAGGACACAGTCACACTGGCCCCCGGGCACATGTCTATGTCTAGCTGCCCACCTGTTGTTTGCGGGTGAGTGGCCTTCTCTAAGACATACATTATTAAGTGCACTGTGGAGTAGAGTGACTCCCATTTTCCATCTGAATTTGAGAAGCCATGTGAGCCAACAGCTGCTGTCAGACCGGTACCACTCTGTCAGTTTCAACTGTGCTGTGTGTCTGTCAGCCTGTCTCTTTGTCAGCGATGTCTGTCTGTTTGTGTTTCTTTTATATTTTAAAGATATTAAGTTCAACATGGGTCTGTAAAGTCTAGGCGTTAATTTGAGATGAAAAGCTACTTATGAAAGCGATGGGTTAATGTGAGTAAACCACAGCATTATGAGTAAAGAGAAAAAAGAAAACGGGAAAAAAAGTCCAACATGCAAGCCTGGAATTGTTTTGTTGCAGGGGATGGATTGTCAAATATTACTTCCTTGACTGGGTGATACACCCCATGAGCAACAAAACATAGTGAACGTATTGTTAACTGAAACCAGAAAAATACAACCACAGGCTAAAGCACAATCAGTCATTAAAAAGAAAAACAAGAATCAACACCCCATGTCAAACAAAGTAAGTTACATCTCCCTAACAACATTTCAAATGTCTGCAAAAAAATCCCCCCAAAAATCCCTCCTAGAAGTCTCCACCCTCCCTTCCCCTCCCCACTGCAAGTGAATATAAGCACACAGTTAAGCTGAAAACCACTTCATACTGGTACCAAGGCACACACCAATCTAAGGACTATATGGAAAACTGGAGAAAAAGAAAACATCAACTTCCATGCATCTAATCACCATTTCAGCTTGTTTGTGTGTGTCAGAGTTTACTGGTAACACTTTAGTGATCTGCCCAATGCAGACTCAGCTATTCCTCAAACCATCATGTCCCTTCACCAGCTATTTTAACCGTAATCGACCCTGTCAGATCAGAAAGAAATGGACAACATTGAGTCAATTCTGTAAGAGTTTTGGACAAACGGTCACTTCCTCCAGAGTCAATAACAATAACAAGCAAAGATGTGCACACTCCAACAGTCACACCGGGACACACAACATTGAATGGGTTGGTCAAAGTTATAGTTCTACAAGAACTACAGAAATAACATCAAAACTACATTTCTAATGCAAATCATTTATCAGATGTACAACACTAGACAGTGAATGTAAGTATTAAATACTTCTATACATCTATTGGTAACAATGAGGCTGTGTGCAGAGTAATGTTCTAATACTAAATGACAAACTCTAATGTTTCACACAGACATGATAAAGAAACCATGTACAGGGTGTAAGGCGACCTACCCATAAGGCCTTTGGATGAACGCCGGGTGGATCTGAGGCACTCCGAATGAGAACCCTGAAACAAAAACGTTTTTTTGACTCGACCGTCCTGCATGACAAAGTAATCAATCTAAACCACCCAAGTATGTCATACAACGTCAACTTTCCACACACAGTGAGGGTTATGGTTGCTGAGCAACACCGCGTCAGTGGCAAACACTCCAGCACATACGTGTGAGTAAAAAGCAATAGTTTCTGCTTTCATTGTTCTCCACCTTGGTCGTCCAAGTTGTGAAAAAAACCTGTGGCGCAGCCCTCAGCCAGGGCGTCCAGGCCCTCACCTGGCTGCATGACCCTGGGCTTGGCCCCCAGGTAGGCCAGGTTCACGTTGGCCTTCCTCCCATCGATGATGGGGTTGGGGTCCTTACAGGCTCTGTCTGCGGACGCCCGGTCTGCCATCGTCACCTGAGAGCAGCATACACAAGTCTCCATTTAATAACATAAGTCATTTAACCACTATCTGCCATTAAGCTCTAAATAAGTTCAGTTTCGTACTGTCTGTAATTGAATCATGGGATGAATCCGCTAGTCTTTGATATTGTGAGTGCCAAACGACTCTGTACATGTTGGAACACTGAGTGCATACTACTTTATAACTTTGTTCATGTGGGCTATAACTTGTTTAGCGATAGCCTTAAATAATTATCTGTTAAAGTTAAACTTTACCTAACCATTTGACTCTTGCCAGCAAACCTAAGCGTGGACTGGTTAAGGTAGTCTGCAGCATACACCAACGTGCAATGTGTCACACTCAAATTGATTACTTACGAATCCATAACCTCTTGATTTTCCCGTCTGTCTGTCTGTGATAACAACAGCCTCATCGATATCACCGAACACCTCAAAATATTTCCTGAGACTGGAGTCCGTTGTGTGATATGGAAGACCCCCAACAAAGATCTTCGTGTAGGTTGTGTCTTTCTGTGCTGAGTGCATCATCTGCATTTGTGCAAGGGGTTGGAAACAATGTTTCCACTATATTGAACAATGAAAAACACAAAAGTTTAAATTAAAAAAGAAAGTGGTGGTCCGGGATGCTTTTCTTTGGAGCGAAAGATTCCCGACACCTGTTTGACAGAAGATCTGTTTCAGCGTTCCGCTTCTGTCCTTCAGAGCATGTACATCGCTTTACACGTCACCTAACTCCGCCCAGGACATGCACTACGCTCCACCTACTAGACCTGGTGGGTGACTCGACCACACTTCATTGGTTTTGAAACGAACAACTAATCTCTATTTACTCAATTTGTGATTATAGCGTAGGCTACTGCTCATTCGTAGGAAAATAATAGGAAATAGAAACCTCTACATTTTAATTTATTGTCGGTGGTAATTTTTTGTTGTTGGTAAAATCATATTCCTTTAGCCCACTGTGCTTCACGTAAGCCTAGAGGTGATTCGTTTAATATTTGATATCTCATTTACGCATATCGTGTTTATCCACAAATTTGTGTGCAGTCATCGTGCCCCATATCACACCTGTTGCATCACACATGGTCACACGGGGTCAATAGGAACAGCTGACTACCGATGTCACAACAGGAATGTCGCGATCGTGTTCTGGCTTTTGCAACAACTATCAGAATTCGGAACACCTCCAGAATAGACAAACACATCATACATTTGCGTTTACTGTTATATAGTAAAATAGAAAAGATCACCCCACAGCCTACTTTAACAACAGACAGGGCAGCTCACAGTGACATATCTAACCGGCTGATCTATCGGGCTTTGTGTGATGAACAAACGCTACAGTGGCAGTGTTTGAGGCTGACGTCTGCAGCTTCTCTGTAGACCCAACACAGATGGGTCCCTCCGTGTGCCATCAATCTCCCAGGGGAAGGCAGCATTCCCCTGGACAAAGACCTGTGTCTATATTAAAGGCCCTAGTAAAAAACAACTGTTGTGAAAACGTATGAAATAATGTTCAGAAATATTGTTGGGAGTAAAGAGGTCCACACAGGCTGTACATTGTAAACGTTCTGTATTCTAGAACATCTTTGTACCAATTAAAACAGTTTGTTGAGATACAATATAAATACAATTCTGTACATTATAATACTGTAAAGACTATGTTCAAATACATTTCTATTTACAGCTCCTTGTGAGGGAGAGCAGCTTTGATGTCATCTTTAAAGTAAGGTCTTGGGTTTCTTTCATTTCCTTGAAAATACAGCACTTTAACACAACAATATATCAGTTCCACAGCTCACCACATCTATTGCTTCCATAAAATATGATCATTCAGTTTACAAAATCACTTGTTACATCACTTCCTGATATTATCCATCATCCGTTTATCATCCCCTCCCAGTCAGTTCATTTATTGGCATTACTAAGTACCTTTACAAATACTTGAAATGTTACTTGTTAAGTCAAATGAGAATAAAAAACACTGTCAAAAAAATAATATTAAAAAAGAAAAAGAAATACTGAAGGCGTTACCAAGAGCTATTCAATCAAAGAGGGTTGGGTGGCAATTTGAAATGCCTCAAGGGCATCACGTCATACACAGGCTTCAGATCCACACACATTATTCTAGTCAGCACATCCTGGGTGGGGATTTAGGACAAGCAGTCTGTCATGGATATTCCTGCCCGTCTTCACAGAGACGGGGCAGTAAGGCATCAGGGAGGCCGCCAGGTCTTAGTCAGAAGCCTAGCCTGCTTCATACTGATCATAGTGTTGACAGACCTCAGGTCCCTTTGGGAATGTCCCTCAGTGTCCTGCCCTTCCAGACGCAGCAAGCAGCAGGGTCACAGAGGAGCAGTCACGGGATACGTTTCGCTTGTCCCACACGGAAGACTACATGACGAACTCCCAGGGAGGTCTACTCCAGTGCAAGCAATCAGACGGCAATGGCGATAGTCCCAGCTTCAGTAGGGCTAACTGGTCATACCACAGTGTTACAGTACTCCAACAAAACTCATTTAACGATAACCGACAGCTGAGCTGACTGCAGTCGTAGCTTCAAAGCAGTTGCGATTTGCAGGTGGCCCAATGTTCAAAAGGGCTTGTGGCGTTAGTCATGTGGCTCTGCGCATTAACTAGACACATACAGTATATATGTACACACAAATACACACAAGCAAAATATGAGTTATATTCAGCAGATATGAAACCCTAGTTCTTTGGTTACCCCTGACATATCATCATGACTTCATTAACAAACTGTCATTTGTTAGTGTATCAACAGTAGTACATTCTTCATCAAAATATCCCAGATTATATCCCACTTTGACCCAATAGGGAGGATATGCATGGTGTTTGACATAAATATCACATAATGAACAGATTTGATTATACAAATGTAAGAAAGAGTGTCGATAATGGTACTTATCTGATGACTCAGTCAAAGGTTTACCTTTCAATCAAAAATAAAATAAAACAAATAAAAGCATGTGCATGTGCATGTGTGCATAGTGAACGTTCGGTGAACAATGATAGACATAAACGTCAAAATACACTGGTCAGCCACGCTGAAGAGAAACAGTCATTTACACAAAAATAACAGACTATGGTTTGAGGGGGAAAGGGATGAATTATGAGAAAGAAAGAGTGAGAGAGAGATAGGAGTCAGCAGGATCTCTGTGGCACCTGGCCCCTTTCTTGGAGGGTGGTAGTCCAGGACCCAAGGCCTTATCCTGGAAAAGGAAGTCCAGCCCTTATCCTGGGGGGTAGTGGCCCAAGACCCAGGCCTGTCTCCTGCGGGGGGTGGTAGCCCAGGACCCTGGCCTGTTTTCCGGGGAGTGGCAGCCCAGGACCCAGGCACCTATCCTGGTAGGTGGTAGTCCAGGAAACTTGGCCCCTATCCTAGTGGGTAATAGTCCAGGACACTGGCTCCTATCCTGGGGATGGCAGTCCAGATGGAGCAGTGTCTTCCAGGGTCCTAGAGGACCAAGGTCTGAGGTTCTGAGTCCATACAGGGGGGGCCTCTGGTGAGGCGAGAGGGCTTCACAAACACCCCACGGCTAGGAGCACAGCGGAAGTACACCCTCCCTTGGACGGTTCCATTGTGCTTTCCTGAAGGGAGAGAGGATAGTAAGCACAGACCTATTCACACACACAAACACACAACCAACGTACCAATACACAATGGTAATTACTGTTTGGGTTTTCTCCCTCACTCACCCACTGCCAGGTCCAGCTCCACTCCCACCCAGATCCCCTTGGCAAACTCCACTCCCCCCACGTAGTGCACTGTGCCGCTCCTCTTTCCTACCCACACCTGCTCCCCGGGGGCCATCCAGTCAGGCAGCTGGGCTGCGGGCGTGCTCTCGTCCCCGCTGGAATCCCCCGAGGGTTCAGCACTGCTGGGGTTGGGGCTGGGGCAGGGGCTTCCGTGGGGAAGATCTCCCTGGGCTGGCTCCTGGATGGGGGGTTGTCCTCCTCCTCGCTGGACTTGGGGTGGGACTGGGGGTGGGACTGGGGCAGGGGACTGAGGCTGGGGCTAGGACTGGGGCTGAGGCAGGCCCTCGAGGCTGGGGATGAGGCAAGGGATAACACTGGGGCAGTGACTGGGGTGAGGGCTGGGGCTAAGGCAGGCCCTGAGGCTGGGGCTGAGGCAGGGGATAAGATTGAGGCAGGCGATAATACTGGGGCAGGGGCTAGGACTGGGGCTGAGGCAGGGGAGGAGGCTGGGGCTAAGCCTTGAACTGGCCCTAGACATGACCCTGAGTCTGGGTCTAGGGATAAGACCAGGGATGGAGCGGTGGACAGGACAGGGGCTGGACAGGACACGGCTAAAATCCCACAATCTTTACCATTGTGATGATTGCAGTTAGAGGCTTGGGTGTGTCCCGGATGAGGTGTGTGAATGATAGCCAAGGGCATGCTGCTTGGTCGCTTGTTGGGCCTCATGCCCTCTCCTTGGCTGGTCAGAGGGCAGGCGTGAGTCCTCCTGCTGCCACTCCCGCTGCCAGTGTCCAAGATCGCCATCTCCAATGCCGTCGTCGGCCCCTTTAAAGTCTGTGAACTCCTGGCTGACGCTGAGGGCACACCTGCTGGGCTGGGGAGGGAGGCCTGCTTGCCCTAGCCTAGCAGGAACACTGATGGAGGAGCTGGCCAGCGACGGCACAGGGGTCTGGGTCTCACTCCTTGCCGAGGCACTTTGGGTAAGGGTGCTGCCTCGCCCTGGGGGGCAGGAGAGGGGGGTCCTGGGGGTCCCGGTCAGGCTCTCTGGGCGTGGAGCTGAGCTGGTCGGAGCTGTCGCTGGTACTAAAGGGCATGTCGGACAGCGTGGCGTTGGAGGCGCTGTGGGAGAAGTAGCCACTGGTGCAGCTGCTGGCCGTGGGGCTGCGGGTGACCTCTCTGTCCACTCCTCCCCCGCTTCCACCTCCTCCTCCCAAGCCCCGGCCTCCCCTCAGCTCTGAACGTGCACACAGCGCCCCCTCCTGGCTATCCAAGGTGGCGTTGTACACGTCAAAGTTGGCAAAGTCCTCTGGGATGTAAGGCTGGTAGCGGTGGAAGTCCTGAGAGCCCAGGCCCAGACTCATGGCCATGTCCGTCTCCTCCTCCGAGTCCTGACCAGAGGGACAGGGGCGGACACAACACAGAACCCACCGAGGACAAGGTCAAACTTCTCCTTTCTGCGGTGGAGCCTACAACTTCTCTCATAGACCACGAGAGTAGACTGATGACAATGGATGTTTTGATGGGTGTTGAGATGAATGTTGGGCAGAAGGCAGGTAAACATGCGCTCATGACATAATGCATGTGTGTGTGTGTGTGTGAGTATGTGTGTGTTATTCACAGAGGGGCCTCCCGTGTTTTTTGGGTGGGATTTCTGCCAGAACAGTGTGTCAGTGTGTGTGGCTACGTGTGCGTGTGTGTGACACTTACAGCCGTGTGTGGCAGTGTGTGGCTGAGCGGTCTGCTGATGGAGGTGGGGGTGGGGGTGGAGGTGGAGGTGGAGGGGGTGCGGTGGCCCTCGCTGCCCGCCCGGGGCCGGGGCCAGGGACAGGGAGGGGGGAGCAGCGTGGGGCTGTCCACACATGAGCGCATGCTCTGCAAGGTCAGAACAACAGCACACACTTCACACAAACAGGCATGCATGGAGCAAGGCAGTTACCAAGCTAACAGTCCAGTGCATTCAAGTGTTTACAGTTAGTTTATGGCAGATGGCACACAGACATGCAGACGATGTTGAATGGAACACACACACGTTGGTTAATTTACATTGTAAGAATAGCCACAGTTAACCCAGGCTTTGTGAGGATGAAAACAAAAAAAGTTCAATGTCATAGTCTACATTGGAACGAAGCCTTAGACACACAACATTAATGTAGGTTGGCTGGATGCACCATTTGGTTGACTGTAGCTATTCCTGGGTGAAGTCATGCTCCTTAACAAAGAAGGATTCCTGTCTGGTGGAGCAGGGCCAGGTGTCAGAGAACATGACGTTCCCATTTATACAGTAGCTAAGGTATTATAATCCTCTCACAGATTTAGTACTATTAGAAACCTGTCACAAATGTTGTCTGATGACAATTTTTTTAAATATAAAGTCAGATAAATAGTTATTTTCAGATACTGCAGCATGAAAAGAGTGACGTTTGTTTGAAGACAATGCACATACAAAGTGCTATTAAATTGCAGAAAATGAAAAGAGTGAGATGAAAAAATACAAAAAATGGACGCATGTGGGGGGAGGGGGGGACAGTTCTCTTGCTAGCAGGGTGACCTTACCTCCTGGCCCAGCAGGGGGCGAGCTTCCAGGGCTCTTCTGGCCTTGTTCTCCTCTCTGACTGGCAGCAGGGACTTGAGGAACTTGGGAGGCTGGGGAGAGAGCACCTTGAATGGGCTGGAGCTGAAGAACGTAGGGCTCTCTGGAACCAAACCTGGTAGAGATCCAGAAAAAAGACCCAGATGAGGGAAGTCTTGAGAAAGACCAAACTAAATGTGACGATTGTGTCGGTCTGGGATGATGGTGTCTGGGTGGGATGATTGTGTCTGTCTAGGATGATTGTGTCCGTCTGGGATGATTGTGTCAGTCTGGGATGATTGTGTCTGTCTGGGATGATTGTGTCAGTCTGGGATGATGATGTCTGTCTGGGATGATTGTGTCAGTCTGGGATGATTGTGTCAGTCTGGGATGATGGTGTCAGTCTGGGATGATGATGTCTGTCTGGGATGATGGTGTCAGTCTGGGATGATTGTGTCCGTCTGGGATGATGGTGTCTGTCTGGGATGATGGTGTCAGTCTGGGATGATTGTGTCTGTCTGGGATGATTATGTCTGCCTGGGATAGAGGTGTGTGTCTGGGATGATTGTGGCTGTCAGGGATGATGGTGTCTGGGTGGGATGATGGTGTCTGTCAGGGATGATGGTGTCAGTCTGGGATGATGATGTCTGTCTGGGATGATGGTGTCAGTCTGGGATGATTGTGTCTGTCTGGGATGATTATGTCTGCCTGGGATAGAGGTGTGTGTCTGGGATGATTGTGGCTGTCAGGGATGATGGTGTCTGGGTGGGATGATGGTGTCTGTCAGGGATGATGGTGTCTGGGTGGGATGATGGTGTCTGTCAGGAGGTTACCCTGGTTCTCCTTGTTTTTGAGGGGCGTTCCACACATGAAGCCTTCGTGGGTACTGCTGTCAGAGACGTCTAGATGACTGTCACAGTGGCCCTGCACAGGAAAACACAGTCAGGTGTCATCTACTGTATATCTGCAGCCCTTAAAAAAAATATATATCTACATTATATACCTATATCTAAGTGAGCAGTCATCTATTTGCTTCTCTAGGCTGCTTTGAGAGAGTGACGAGCCAGGATACGTACATCAAGCCGATGAGCAAGGTTAACATCTCTTTGGCCATTGGCCGTTTCCTTACCTTGCCGTCGTCATCGTCGCACCCGGTCAGGTCCGCCTTGCTGCAGGAGGACTGGAGGACACAGACAAAGGTCACACTCTACTGACACAGGCTGGGGTTTCCTGTCATTGAGTTGGAGGCTTATTGGCTGAGGGGGGGTGGGGGGGTGGGGGGGTGGAGTGTCTCTTACATGGCCCACGTTAGGGGTGCTGATGCTCCGTCTCAGGTGTCTGCCTTTGACAGAGAGAGCCTCCTTCACTGTCACCGCCTGCCCGCATACAAACACTTATCAGAGGCTGTGTTTGTGTCCCGAGGTTTTATGTGTGTTTATGTTTTTGTGTGTGTGTGTATGTATGAGTATATTTGTGGGTGGTGTATGTTGTTGTATGTGTGTGTTCATATGTGTATGTGTAGAGCATGAGTATATGTGTGTTTATATGTGTACATGTACATCATGTGTATTGACACTATGTGTTTGCATTGCATTTGTTCCATCTGCCCTACCTGACGCAGCCTCTCCAAGCTGAGGATGTTCTCCACCTCCAGAACCCCTCTGGTGTACTTCTCTATGTAGGTCTCTCCATCGTGGCTCTCCTCACTCTCCCCCCGGGCCGCCATCAGGGCCAGGGTCTCTCTCTCTTCTGGCTCCTCCGAGGCCTGGCCGGCCAACACACACAGGCGGACAGGACAGTAAAACAGGACATTAAGTGTAAATAGATCATTTAGATCATTTAGAAAAAGTAGGGTGGAGAATTCAAGGGCCTTAATGCAAGAGCCAACACTGGTACCTTTGGTACGTTGGACACAATCTCATAGGTGACTCCACAGGAGTAAAGAGTGTTCTTCAGAGACATTCGCCTCTTCAGACTCTGAGTGAAGCTCTACAGGAGAAACACATTCGGTCAAAAACGAAACAACACAAACTCCATTACCAAAAGTGAAATACTTAGTGGTGAGGAGCACCACTGACTGGCAGCCTGCGGTGACTCCAGAGCCCGTGGTGGAAGGCACCTGTTTGTTGTAGATGTTGACGGTGATCCTCTTGCGGACCACCAGCTCCATGGAGGCGGGGTGGCTCAGCTGCACCGTGGCTTTGATGATCAGGTAGATGCGCTCGTTGGGCGAGGACACCCGGTTGAGGTGCACCGAGTCGTGGATGGACGAGTCCCAGGAGCACAGCGCTGACAGCTGGAGGAGGACAGGGATGTAGGTCATAGGTCAACCGGATTATGCTGGTAGCGGGTGAGTACCACAGAGGAAGCTCACCGCTCGATCAAATCAAATCAAATGTATTTGTATATATCTTTTGAGAAGCACAGAGGGCTTCACATATGCCCATAGAACTGCACCTAAACCAACCTGATAGTTTCTAGTTTTTTATGTTAATCCAAGTGCCCATGCACTAATTTGCAGATAAGCATCATTTCATTGGACAATATTCTCAGAAAACACTTTCAAAACTAAATGTGTCTGGGACACATGAGACCATCTTTATTGAAGGAATGTCAAGTTTTTGCATGTTCTTCTTTTGGCCAGAGGGGGGCAGCGGAGGCCCAGTCTCACCTCATCTTCACAGTGTTTGATGATGGGCAGGTAGAAGAACTGGCTGCCGTGCTCCTTGGGCAGGATGGAGTTGACCCCGGCAGCGTGGGGCCCTGTTAACTGCTCATTCACTGTCAGGTTGTCAGCTGGGGACACAGACAGACATTTAGTCAGACTTTATAACACCAAGGAGGGAGGACATCACCACCACCACATCCTTAGGGACACGATGGCTGGGAGGTGTGGACGCTGGCTCATGGCTGTGTGTGTGTGAGGAACCTCACCGTTCAAGTCCAGGAACAGGACAGGGATGTGAGCCTCCATTCCAGCAGGGGGTGTCCTAAAACAGAAACAAATATGGAATGTGTGTGTGTCTATAAATATGTGTGTGCATGTGTATATTTGTGTGTCTGCATCTGTTTATGTGTCTTATGTGTTATGTGTGTATACATATAAGTGTATTTGTGTGTGTGTGTGTATATATATATATATATGTGTGTATGCATGCATATGTGTATGTAAGCATGTGTGTGTGTATGTGTGTGTGTGTGTGTGTGTGTGTGGAGCTCACCAGTCTGCGGGGGCTCCAGGTATGCCGCTGCCAGGAGCAGGCACCAGCACAGCGTTCCTCTCCTCCGTCAGCCCCACCCACTGCTCCACCAGCCGCGCCTCGCGCTCTATGTCCTCCTCCGACTTCTCTGGAGGGGGGGAGGGAACCGAGGAGAGAGGGTGAGGAAGGAAG
Source organism: Mallotus villosus (assembly GCA_903064625.1). Lineage (NCBI taxonomy): Eukaryota > Metazoa > Chordata > Actinopteri > Osmeriformes > Salangidae > Mallotus > Mallotus villosus. The sequence continues at coordinate 21,207 of CAEFZP010001503.1, forward strand.
GGGGGGAGACAGAGCGTGAGAAAGAGAGAGAAAGAGAGGGTAGAGGAGAGAGGGATATTAGAGACAGAATTAGAGCAAAAGAGGAAATGGAGGTGAGAGGGTGAAAATTGCATGAGGTCAGGGGGGAAAAAGGGGCCAGAAAAAAAGGTCCAGAAAAAATAAGAGAGGGACAAGAACAGGTGAGAAGAAGGCAAAGGAGAGGCGGACTGAGAGACAGGAGAACCACATCGTCCTCCACAGCTCACCATGTTTGTGGATGATCTTCTTGATCTGCTCGTCCAGATACTCCCTGCGCTTGATGAGGGCCTCTGACCAACGCTCCCGCACACAGTTCAGGTCCTCCTCCTGCAGTCAGTGAAACCAGAGTCAGGAGAGACCAGTCTCAGGAAAGACCAGCCCCAGGAGAGACCGACCTCTGAAGAGGCCAGTCTCAGGAGAGACTAGCCCCAAGAGAAACCAGACTCTGAAGAGGCCGGCCCCAGGAGTGACCAGCCCCAAGAGAGACCAAGCAGCAGGAGAGACCAAGCAGCAGGAGAGACCAAGCATCAGAAGAGACCGGCCTGAGAAGAGACCAGTCAGGGAACTCACAAGGTCAGTAGGACACAGAGGAACTTCACCACAAATCAACTGAGTCCCTCCTAGTCTGAGGGGGCTAACCTGCAGCTGACACATCTTTACATGGTCAAACAGCTGGCTCCTGGAGTCGGTGCTGACATAGGCTTACTGGAAGTCACAGAGTCAATGTTAATCCTGGACAAAGTCCCATGGCTGAAAGCCTTCCTGAATTACAGCATCTGAGCCCTTATTTTTTTAGGCTGGGAAAAAGATTATGTTGAGATTACAGAAGTTCCTCACCACCCATGAGCATATACACACACTCCCCCACCCTATCCCAAACCACACACACACACACACACACACACACACACACACACACAAACGTGCACATTCACAGTCCCTGAGGATCCTACCTGAATGGAAGGACCGCCTCAGAAAAAGAGAACAAACGAATAAACAATCCCAAAATGCACTGCACCCCTTAACCCCCTCCCATCCTCCCCCACGCAAAATCATTCATGCAGCCATGCGTAAGTTGGTCAGGTGACTTGGGTGAGACAAACAGTATTGTTCCTGCAGCTTTTCAGTAGCGGGAAGCAGACAGTGGTCAGTTAGTTTGTGTAACCTGAAAGGGGGAGAGGGGCGGAGACAGAACCCCAGACACAACACTGATTGGTGGCCCAGGAATGGCTCTTCCTGTATCTCTTTAGGAGCTGCTTCAAGATTCTTTAGGGTTTCGAAGACTTTTGACACAGTGTTGACACAATAACCCAGGTGATCTTTAGTGACGGGGGCCCCTGCCTCTCTCCTCCCGCCCCCCTGCTCCCAGTGTCTGCAAGCGCGTGATCAGCAGCTGGGTGTCTGTCATGCTTCTGAAGCAGCTGGATAAGAGGGGTACCTGATAACTATCCATATCGTCATCCTCCTCTCTCTGGCAGGAGAGAATAAAAGCACACGCTCAGTCAGACACACCGAACACCTCTCCACTAGCCTCAGCTACAGGGCCACATTCACAGACGCTGGAACACATGACCGGTACAGCCACAGAGAGTAGAAATAGGGATGCAACAACAGTAGATGGTGATGGATGTACACGAGAGAACACGTCAGGAACGCTTCCCAGTGATCATGTTATGCTTGGGTTCAAATGGATCGCTCATGTTTCTGTTCTGTTCTGAACTATTCAGGCTCAGAACCTATATTCATAGAATCATAATCGGTCTTTTTTTGTAAGTCTTACATTTAGATAGATATAAATAAATAAAAAAGCTTTAAGGACCCCTGAAACGCAAAATGATTTACTCTAAAGGCTGACACTTTTATAGTTCATTTCCAGGGTATACCGCGTAGACACATTTAAAGGCTTCCTGAGTGACCCACGGCAACACAGAGCGTCCATGCTGGGGAGCTTCTGTCTGGAAACATGAGCCCAGACGTTTCTCTTCATTAGATTTAAAGCCAGTCAGCACATGATCGCGTCATGGCAGACAGCCCAAAGTAGTCTGACCACCAGCGTGCTGATTCACATCCACACACTTATGAAAATAAAAAACACACGAGGCTCCGCCACACACGTCCCTCTTCATAAGCAGAACCAATTTTATTGAGGCGTCAAATCAAATATGCCATAATCTGATTGAGACTTGTGGCTTGACGCTTATTATCGTGTTTGCGTTTACTCACGAGGTAAGTCTGTGTGTGTGTGTGTGTGAGTGTGTGCGTGTTCTCACTGACCTGGTAGCTGTCCAGCGGTCTCTGTAGCTTGGTGGAGCGTGCCGACACACAGCCCATAGACACAGACTGCACAGCCTCAACCAGCAGGGGCAGAGTGCCCGACTGTTGGACAGGCCTCACACACACCTGCAACCTGCGGGAGTGACCCTGTGAACACACACACACGTACATACACACACACACACGTACACAAACACACACAGAGTCAGTCAGCTGCACCTAACCCTGACAGCCACAGTCAAAGTCAAGCTGAAAACAGTGAAGAACCTGTCGCAGCTGGAAGACCCCCCCCGGTAGTGATGTCCTTCACAGGCTGCAACTCCACAGCAGCGTACTCCCCCTGCTCGTTCAGCTCCTGGATGGAGGCCCACAGCTCAATCCTCCGAGACACCTCGCTCCACCTGACACACACCACAGACAGGGTAGGTGTGTGTAGCAGCAGCAACAGCATAACAATATAGTGCTAGTCTGTGTGTGTACATGTGTGTGCTTGTGTGGTGTATCTAGAAGAGGAAAAAGAGCATGGTTGGTGTGTGTGTGGGGTGTGCATGTGTGTGTCTGTATATATATGTGTGTGTGTGTACATGGATGTCTATTCCCCTCACCTGTCCTGGAGCGTGCGTGTCTTTGCCTCCAGGGCGTCGGGCTCCCAGAGCGAGCGTCCGTTCCCGGCGCAGCGGTGGCCCCACACCTCTATGGCCAGCGCCCCGTCTGAGATGAACTCTAGGAACTCCTCCGTCACGTGGACCACGTAGTCCTGCACCCCCCCAGGGAACAAACGCAGCATTACAACTCCTGAACGGCCGTTAGGCAGTACCAGTCCTCCACACAGCAGGGGGCGCCCTCTCCCTCACCTTGCAGTGATCGAACCTGACGCTGAACTGGGTGTCTGGGCTGCGGGGGGAGGGCGTGTCGGGGCTGACCATGGGAGGGGCCACGGTGGGCTCTGCATGCTCCCAGAAGGTGTACTGGCAGAAGACGAAGTTGGACAGGTTGAGGGGCAACCCTGTGGCCTCTCTTACCCGCACCTGAGTCCAGCCACAGACACATACACAGACAAAGACACAGACAAAGAGAGAGTCCCAGACAGAGACACGCAGACAGACACAGAGACACCGAGACAGACAGAGGGATATTTAGGGACCATCAGACACGGGTCAGCAAAGAGGCTCTTATTGGACACCATGACGTAAAGTCGTGAGTAAAGCAGTATCTGCATTCAAACTGTGTGCTATCTCACATAACCACAACAAGTCAGTGGGCGTGGCCTGTTCTCTGCTGGAGCGTACCCTGCAGGTGAGCCTCTTGGCCATATGGACGATCTCTCCGTTGGTGTCCATCACCTCGTAGCAGCTGCTCTCGCTGGAGTTCTCCGACGAGTCGTCTCCGCCAACCAGACGCTCTGGAACTGCGCCGCTCACCCTCGTCAGCTCGATGTGCAGCCTGCCGGCTACCTGTCACACACACACACACACACACACACACACACAGTTACTTAGGATGGTTAGTGTACATGGTATGGCTTTCTGCATGGGGCTAAACAGGTCCACAGCACACACAGTCAGAAAAAGAGGTCATTTGACCTCAAGCAATTTGCCTGGTTAAATAAAGGTTAATAAATAAATAAAAACACAGTAAAGTAATAGAGCTATCATATTATCACTGACTGAGACGTTCATGACGACGTGGGTTTTGCTGAGTCATACCTCCCCCTGTTGGCTGATGATGGGTACAGCATACTGCAGCTTAATGTCATGGAAGAGGCACTCCAGGAAGATGTTGGCCACGCCGATCAGATTGTGGTTCTCCTGCGCCTCATAGAACGGGTCTGTGTGCTTGTTGCTGTCCAGCTTGTTATACTGGAGGAGACCAGAACATAAGAACATGTTCTATATCCTGGGTATAGCTCAGTGGTGGAACACTTGACTGCAGATCAAGAGGTTGCAGGTTTTAATCCCCCCTGTATGTTGCTTTAGATAAAAGTGTCTGCTAAATGGACACATTACTGTAGACTCTACACATCCTCAACCATATCCACAACATATACTACTAATTCACTATTTACTACGACTCATTTACAGTTATCCTGCTATCTTACCCTTACTCTCCTACGCAGGTCTGCAGAAAACACTCAAATCTTTACCCAGAGTTCCAGAGAGGTATATCACTTTACTTCAAACTCCCCCAACTTGCTCCCTACACCCGATTCCGATAAAGGTTTCTTCTATCCAAAGTCCCTCCCTTTCCTGCCCTCTCCTCCCTCCATCCCTCATCTGTCCTCCCCCCTCTTCTCCCTCCCTTCCTCCCCTCCATCTCTTACCACCTCCTCTGTGCCCTCCTTCCAGTCTCGGTAGTGGTCTCTCATGTCCACCAGCTTGTTCTCCAGCTTCTCGATCGTCCACACCTGGGTGCCCTTCCCTTTCCTTCGCACCTGGATTGCCGGTTCACTCACTATAGCCCCGCGCTGTCACACACAAACACACATACAAAACATACTCAAATCAATACATGCACACAGACACACACGCACACAAATACTCTCTCAATTTGTTCATATTTCACTATACTTGTGAGGACATTGGTTCCCCACAAGGGTAATCAAACAAGACCCAACACATACACACACAAGGATATAGACACATAATTATTTGCGCACATACACACACAGGCAGAGAGGGGTCAGGGAGTTCTCACCTTGCGGTTGGCGCTCAGGTTGGCCGCAGGGATCTGGAGGGTGACCTGGTAGTCAGTGAGTTTGCTCATCTCCTCTGCCAGGAAGTTGGCCTCTCGCACCAAGGTGTTGGCCTTCACTACCTGCTCCCTGAGCCGAGACAGACTCTGACGGAACAGCTCGTCCCTGGACACAACCACAGACGTCGGTAAAGATACACACAAAAGGTCTCCTCAGTCTGCTGGCATCCACCTAAACATCCACCAAACGTGTGTGATCTTAACCTTTTGTGTAAGGCTTGGATTGTGTGTGTGTTCTGTTCATTTGTATGTATGTGTATGCATGTGTGTGTGTGTGTGTGTGTCTGCATGTCCCCTCACCTCTCCTCGGTCCAGAGCCTCAGCTTGCTGTTGGGCGTGTGAGTGGGGAAGGTGAGCCTGTCGCTGCTGCAGCGCTGATGCTGTGACGTCCTCTCGGGGGACAGCTGCTGCCGGAGCGTCTCCAGCTCTCTCTCGTACATCCTCCTCTGGTCCTCCAGCGCCGTGCGCTTCTCCTCCAGGTACTGCTTCTCCAGGACCTGGACCACGTTCTGCATGGGGTCTAACAGCACAGCGGGAGACAGCACACTCACGCATCCAGTTCCGTTCACTTGATTTGATGCAGAAGGAATTTCAAGAATATGGGGAGTCAGATAGCTGAGCGGTTAGGGAATCGGGCTACTAATCAGAAGGTTGCCGGTTCAATTTCCGGCAGTGAAAAAATGGCGTTGTGTCCATTGGCAAGGCACTTCACCCTACTTGCCTCGAGGGAATGTCCCTGTACTTACTGTGAGTTGCTCTGGATAAGAGCAGCTGCTAAATGACTAAATGTAAGAATCTTATCTAGATGTTCTATATCTATATCTTCTGTGACTGCTGAGTTTATAAAGACGCAGGGAGACACTGGTTTTAGGACGTCTATCTCGTCCTTGGTTTCTCCATAATCTTAAAGGAAACCCAAATTGGACGTCATCTAACAATCAGATTGAGTAAAAAAAACTAAACACAAGCAACCAATGCCCGGCTGTGTCATGTCATAACTCACGTCACGCTGGCTTGCATGCCAATAGTGCAATTAAAATAACTGAGCCATGACCTGCACAATGTCAGTGCTGAATCGTCTAGTCTCAAGTGAGGCATCCAGTAAAAAGACCAAACTTGAATGCTCCTGTTGTAGGGATAGTGCAGTGCAGAGAGAGTAACCCAGCGATGACAGCTTATCCACACTGTAACAGGCCTTGGGCCATCCCTTCACTCCCCACAGGACTGGGACAGGGTCAAGAGGACTGGAGGGCGTGCACACACACAGGAACAGCTTGTGCATGACATAACCATTGCATCACTCAGTTCTGTCCCACTGGAGTTTGAGTGGGCAGGCAGTGGGTGTGTTTGTGTAACTTAGAACAGTAGTTGGATGCCATGGTTGTGGGGATGGAATAGGGAATGTAGTTCATCCATAGCACATCCCACTTTGGAGTCATATTCAAGACAAAACCTTCAGTTTAAGAAATTCGGTCAAGGTGTTAGAAACATGAACAGGTGGATGAGTCTAAAACCATGGACCAGAGAGAGGAGGATGAGTTTAAAGAGAGGGACCATAGAGAAAGAAAGAGGGATGAGTCTAAAAGAGTGACCAGTTAGAGAGAAAAATTAGTTTCAAAAAGGGACCTGATAGAGAGAGAGATTAGTCCCGAGAGAGAGAGACCAGAGCGACAGGCAAGAGAGAGACCAGAGCGACAGGCAAGAGAGGGACCAGAGCGACAGGCAAGAGAGAGACCAGAGCGACAGGCAAGAGAGGGACCAGAGCGACAGGCAAGAGAGGGACCAGAGCGACAGGCAAGAGAGACAAGGTGGAATAGGGTTAGCCTTACCGTTGTTCCCCAAGGTCTTCATCACCACCTCCATCTGGGCAAACTCGTAGCTGTAGTCCTGCTCCGACGAGGCCTCACTGGCCGTCTCCACGTCTGCCTCCACGAAGCTCTCCCTGGGGGATGCCCGCTCCAGATCCTTCAAGCGGTCACGTCGTTTACGCAGGGGCAGGTTGATCCTACAGCCCAGCAGGATGTACAGCTCACTTCAGACATCAAGCTACATCCCAGCATTCAGCTTCCTCTAGACCACAGCTGCCCAACCTTGTTGCTGAGGAGCTACAGTGCTGTGGGCTTTCATTCCAACCCTGATCCCGCATACCTGATTCTCATTATTAACTGAGAAGATAAAGTTGAGATAAACTGGGGTTGGAGCGAAAACATTTTGTACAGGAGGGTAACTCTCCAGGAACATGATTGGACAGCCCTCTCCAGGAACAGGGTTGGACTGCTCTCATCTAGACCCTTCCTGTACCTCATTTCCTGTTCAAAGCTATGTCTGGTAAGAATGAGACAAAACAGCAGGCGAGTTTCACAGTTTACCTGAAGAAGTGGTTGTTCCCCCATAATATGCGGTCTCCATGCCAGAGGTGGACCAAGGAGTCGATCATGGTTCCGTTCACACAGGTTCTGACAATGAAAAAGAAAGCAGGTGGGCCAAAATAAAACATTTGGTAATAGAAACTGTACATCAAAAAGCCCAGGCATGAGGGTTGCAGACTATCAGTGGCGCACTGAAAATGTAAATTACAGCAGAACAATGTCTTTGTGGTGAGAGCTGTGGAGCTGTGGAGCAAGGCTTTGATATCAGAGATGCCTTCACCGTGAGCTCATGAGAAACCCTGAGGTCCAGTCAACCATGAGGACTGAGGGGAGGGGGAAGATGAGGGAAGGAAGAATGAGGGAGGTAGGGAGAGTGAGGGGAGGGGGGAGGGAGGGGCTGGATGAGGGGGAGGGAGGGAGGGCTGTTCACCTGGCGTTCTCCACGGGCGTGAGGGTGACATCACCATCTGGGCAGATCTCCAGAACACAATGCTCAGGCTGGATCCCGATACCGAAGAGCTGGATGTCCTGAGACGTGTCGGCACCCACACGCGTGTGCTCCTACACACAGAGGACGGGCAGGACAGACAGACAGACAGACAGACAGACAGACAGGCAGACAGACAGACATACAGACAGACAGACAGACAGACAGACAGACAGACAGACAGACAGACAGACAGACAGACAGACAGACAGACAGACAGACGACAGACAGGCAGGCAGCAGACAGACAGACAGACAGACAGACAGACAGACAGACAGACAGACAGACAGACAGACAGACAGACAGACAGACAGACAGACAGACAGACAGACAGAAGACAGACAGACAGACAGACAGACAGACAGACAGACAGACAGAGACAGACAGACAGACAGACAGACAGACAGAGAGCAGATGTATGACCACAAACCCAGGAGCTCAGGAGTCTCATGACTCGGGTAATTCCCCATCGTACATCATGAGTGAATCACCTGCTTGGTTAGGAACTGTAATCCAGTGCTAATAGCTGCCCACTCAGGCACATACTCAGTCACATGCAGGAAAGCATAACCACAGCCCTTCTGCCTTCCTCAATGGGACCAAAACCAAAACAAGTGGGATTTTCCTTATTTCATACATGCTGTTATCCGAACGGTTTACAGTAACTGTTGAATAGTACTGGAGCTGAGTGGAAGACACCCGTGTGTGTCTCTCATTACTGAGTGGGCGTAGCTGGACTAACATCCCGCCACCAGACGCCTACAGCTACAGAAGCCTCTTCACATCAGCAGAGTCATTCCACCCTGACGTGCGGGGCGAGCTTGTGGGAGAACACAAAGGCCCGTTGTTCTGTGTGTCGCGGAAGCTCGGCTGCGGTCTGGCACGCCTTCGCCCTGCCTCTGCACCGCACAGCTCTCCCAGTACCGTTGTCATACGTGTGTCTGGGATTATGCGGTGTGTTTGCTGTGTTCCGGCAGTGCAGTCAATGGGGAGTGTTACAGAAGAAGGATAAGTGCTTCACACAGAGAGAGAAAGAGAGAGATAGAGAGGATGAGAGAGATGATGAGAGACAGGAGAGAGAGAGAGAGAGGAGAGAGAGAGAGAGAGAGAGAGAGAGAGAGAGAGAGAGAGAGAGAGAGGAGAGAGAGAGGGTGTTGTATGTCAGCAGATACAGTCCATCTGTTTTGAGGATAACAGTTTGGTATATGTATAATTTTGTTCTGCAGAGGGAGAGAGAGAAAAATAGAGAGCGAGAGACAAGGAGAAGGAGTAAGAGAGGAAGAGAGAGCGTACGGCAGGCTGAATCTGCCCCTGGGCTCTGCTGAAGAGCTCGACTGAGCTTTAGTTGCTCATGTGATTCCTGCCTGCTCTCCAATTATAGAGACTCCCTGCAGATCAGTGCTCTCTGGTCTTCAGTAAGAGCTTCACACTGGGAGAGAGCCGCTTACCTCACAGGGCAAACACAGAGCTGATGTTCACTAAATGTTGTTTTACAGTCTTTTCTTCCAAGAGATACATTTCCAAATTGTTCGGGTGTGAACCACAACACACGAAACCATGCTGTGGTTGGTGGTTAAGAGGCTGGTCTGAAACGGCGCAGTGTGCGAGCCAAGTCTTTCTAATCCTCACCTTCAGGTAGTAGACCAGCAGCTCGTTGAGGGCGGGGTCGGCATTCAAGTTGACCAGGAAGCACTTGTCCTCTCCGACCTTTATCCCTGACGTCTCCAGGGAGATGCCCATGCTCTCCAGCTGCTTCTGCCGCTCCTGGCCAACACAAGCATGGAGACTCAGAGTCACAATATCACACCATGTCCTCATCAAAACTAATAGATAAACGCAGACCTGTAAGGAGTGGAACTGTATTGGTGGCCTACCGTGGCAATCTCCTCTGTCTTCCTGAGTTTCTCCTCCCAGGTGACGGTCATGTCCTGGATCAGCTTTTCAGACTCCTGCAGTTTCTCCTTCAGCTCCGGGGCCTTGAGAGACTGGACGCACAAGGACCAATCAGAACAGCCCGGATGCTCACCCGAACCCCACACCCTCGTCTGACTCACCAGCTCATTTTTCACTCACATGTAAAGAGTTAGTCAATTTCGACCATCCACCCACCATTTTAGGGGAGAACTTTTTTTCTAAAATGATATAATGGCTGGCAAGCTTTTGCAGGATACCTCATACCAGCCCTATTCACCCTGCAGTTCCCCTGCACTCCTCCTCAAGTCCCCCAGGGGGAGCTCTTCTCACCTCGGCCTGCGAGAGCTGCACCCTCAGTTTGTCCACCTCGTCCCTCAGCTCCCTGATGATGCGAGCGTTGGGGTCCTCGTTGACCACCGCGTGGTTGACGATCCTCTTGGCGCGGTCGGCGTAGCGCAGGGTGGACAGCGTCTCCTCGTAGCTGTCGGCCGCCGGGCTCACCGTGGCGATCATGGCGGTCTTGCTGTTTCCGCCCAGGTTGTCCTGGGGACGACGGGACGAAGGTCGACAGGAGAGGGTCAGGTTCTGAACAGCGTTTGAGGCTTGAGTGCGGGAGCGTTTAAAAAGACAGTAGCCAGAGACATCTCCTTAATCTGTTCTCACTGCAATTCAGGACGACCAGAGTAGAGTTACTATCATTCATATATTCATATATCCATACAGTATCACAAGGGTTTAGATTGGTTATAGGTGTGGAACTATGAGCATCTGTGAAGCCCTCTGCGGCATTACTTTAGCATTACTTTATACAAAAACACTTTGATTTGACTAATTGAAATAGATGGCTGGGGGTCAGGTGGCTGAGCGGTTAAGGATATAGGCAATTAATCAGCGGGTTGCCGGTTTAATTCCTGCCGGTGCCAAATTACTTTTTGTGTCCTTGTGCAAGGCACTTCAGCCAACTTGCCTTGGGGATAATGTCCCTGTACTTACTGTAAGTGGCCCTGGATAAGAGCACCTGCTAAATGACTAAATGTAAACGTAGGTGGATGACTGCCAGACCCACCTTCAGCAGCCAGGTGAGGACAGAGTCTCTGTAAGGCACAAACTTGGTCTTCCCTTTCCCTGCTGACTGATCAGCCAGGGCTGAGATCACACAGCCCAGAGTGGTCAGCGACCTGCACACCCCCCCCCACACACACACACACACACACACACACACACCACACACACACACACACACACACACACACACGCACACACGTCAATAACATCAATGTCCTACAACTGAGTCCTCAGCTACATGTTACAGAGCCATACGTAAATGGGGATTTGTTTTCTGCAGGTGACGGAACTGACTTGTTGATGTTGCTGCCTTCTTTCAGCCTCTCTCCTGCAGCTCCAGTCTTGGACACTCGCTCACTGCCTGCCAGGTCCACCAGGCTCATCTTGCTCACCTTCTCCCCAGAGTTCTGAAGCACACACACACACACACACACACACACACACACACACACACACCCAGGACACATTTGGTGATAGTAGCAACAACGAGTACCGTCAAAGCATTTGCATTTTCAGACCCGAGCATTGGGTCAATGTGGTGATTTTTTGATGGCGATGCATTGAGAGCAGGACCAACCCCGGACTGGCGGTCGTACAGCGTCTGCGTGACGATGATGCTGAAGACGCCGTGAGAGCGGCTGCTCTCCTCGTTCATGTTGGTGGCCGCCACCGTCCGCGACTTGTTCCCCTCCGACATCAACACCTCAATGTCCTAGAAAAGGTCAAAGGTCAAAGGTCAGGGTCTGTTTTTACCTACACAGGGTCACAGTGTCCTTTTTACATGTCTGTTTGAGAGACAGGAAAGCAGGAAGAGAGAGCGGAGAAGACGTACAGGATTTGGTCCTTAGTCAGATTCAAACCCAAAAAACCCTGTGTTATTATCCTAAAGTTAGGGATATTAGTAAAGCACTAAAACAGGTGCTGAGTGATCAGGAGCTGGTTGGTGGTCTCTCATTGGTCAATCTCTGAGGTGAGAGTGGGGTCAGAAGATGAAGATGGAGAACTCTCAAAGGCATTGACACAAGCTGAGATCTGATCAGCGATTGGCTGAACGGGCTGGGTGACATTGTGTGATGCTAGAAGAGCAGAAAACCCCTTGAACCTCATAGAAGAATATGAAGAGTGAAGAGTCTGACACTGTCAGGACTTACACCTCAAGGGTAGGCTAAACCTACAGGTACACCAGACCATCGCTAAGGCAACAAAGGCAGCAGTATCTGCATGTGGCTTAGTGTCACGTGATTAATCTAGGTCACAGCAGCCAGGGGGCTAGGGGGGGCTGAGCTAAGCTGAGAGGGGTGTAAGACAGGGTATGACTTCCCAAAACCCATGACTAACTCGCACTGCCGGTCTACATGTGTCACGTCTGTGTTGGTGAGTGAGCATATTCAACTTGACGATCTTCCGATAATAGTCCCTCTAAATAAATGTCAAAGACAACTGTACGCTCCTGCGATGATGTGACATTACAGTCTGTGAGCGAGAAGCGGCAGGTCTGCGATGAGGGAGAAGATGTAACCTGGGGCGATGATACTCACCTCAAAGTTGCTCACGGCGAGCTGGGAGAGCCCGTCCACGTAGGGCCCCAGGACCTTGTGCTCCCGGACCTTCAGGGACTGCCGGCTCCTGGAAACACACAGGACAGGAGGACAGGAGATGCGGTCAACAGAGAAACAGAGGGTGAGAACGCTTCACTAGAGGGTGTAGATGGACCCAGTGGACCCGAGCTTCACTTGGTTGTTTGCCAGAAGCTGGGGGAGGCGGAGGGGGTGGTGGGGGGGGTTGCAGGCCTATAGATCAATGACCGTTGACTTGGGCTGTTCCACGGCTGTGAATTTACTGAGGTTGGCAGACCTCACGTTCACTGATCCAACTCACTGCTCTCTACTCCATTTACCTCCCTCTGGGTCTAACTATGGGAGACAGCAGCCAGAAAGTACAGAGCGGCCACTATTTACAGTCCCACCAATGATGTGAACATGCAGTGAGAATCATAGAAAGAGGAGAAACGCAGAGAGAAGACATGGCATACGGGCAGACAGACACAAAGACCGACATCCGTTTGTTCCGTAAGACAAACAGAAAGACAGACAGGCACACAGGCAGACAGACCGACATGCAGGCAGGCAGGCAGGCAGGCAGGCAGGCAGGCAGGCAGGCAGGCAGGCAGGCAGGCAGGCAGGCAGGCAGGCAGGCAGGCAGATAGACAAGCACAAATACAGACAGACAGACAGAGCTCAGGCCTGAGCATGACTATATCACATGGAGGAAGTAGCCATAGAGCGGCGGGGGGGACGGGACAGACTACATCCTCTAACATCTGCGGCACACACAGCGATGCACTGTGCTCCGACTCTGAGGCTCGCCTCACTGGCGGCACTGTCTGCTCCTCTGCTCTCCCTTCACTAACAGATGTCCCTGAAACACACGCTTTCACAGTCCTGCCTCGCCTTCAGCCTCCCTGACAAACACACATCCCACCATGACATCTCAGAACGCAACAGACCCCACCTCCCCAAAACATACTCCCAACAACTTTCCCCCCCGCAGAAATAACTGGGACGAACTCTCTGACTAGACTTTCTGACTTGACGTCTCTTCTCCCTTTTTTCGTACCTGGTATTCCTTTCAACATGGTGGGAGTCAGACATTGAAACCCGACTCCACAGTCAACATGAGGGTCAGTGAGTTGACGTTGTGTGCACATGCATTCAAAAGACTGAGTACATCAGACACGGGACATTGCACCACAGTCTAAGCGACACGCCGTTATTTGTGTAATCGACCGGATTTGAACCCAGGTCAACAACATACCGCAAGACCAAGGGTATTAGCTCTGTGTTCTTCTCTGTGTTCTTCTAGCACTACTGGGCCGACCCTTGAGGCCTTGAGGCCGGGTCAGGCCAGGACACGTCTTGTGCTGGGCCTGTTTGACACACAGCCGCCCTGATTCCTTAGCTCAGTGGTCTTTAACGCTGGTTTTCAGGGCCCACTTTCCTGTATGTTGCAGATATTTCCCTGCTCCAACACACTTGATTCAAATGAACAGTCTTTATCAATCTCGACAGAAGCCTGATAGCCTCCCATTTATTTGATGGGATTTGTATTTCCCCTACCATTATATTAGGGGGGTGCCCCCCCCAACGCCCCCCCCTGGAAAGTCAAGTAAGAATATAGCGGCAGATCACAAAAAAAGTCATTAAAGGTTACCTTTCCTATAAAACAGGTCTATAGCTTGCTCTTTTATTAAACAAACTAAATGGCCTTATGTTGTTTATCTTATTTACACAACAGCATGCAAAGCTGTAAACCTAGGGGAAACACTGAACACTGATCTGCAACATACAGGACAGTGGGCCCTGAGGACCAGGGTTGAAGACCACTGCTTCAGCTGACTGAAGACATTCACTCACCCTTTGGGGTCCAGCAGGTCGCGGACCTTCTCGTTGTAGATCTCCATGAAGGAGACCTCCACCTTGAAGGAGTGGGCCTCGCTGTCCTCCCTGGAGACCCTCTCGAACAGGGTGCAGCAAAGACGTGGGATCAGGCCTGGCTGGTCCACGTTCCCCATCATGGAGAACGATTTGCCAGAACCTGGAGGAACACAGGATTGGGCTCACAGAGAACGTCTAACACCCTGGAAGTGAGGTGGACATATAAACCTCTGCACAGAAGACTGTAAAACAACATACTGTGTGTTTATACTACACAAATAGAAGTAGCTCTCTTGCCCTGCTAGAAGGCCCTGTCCCTCTGACACCCATATGAACCCGACCAGGCGTCTGACCCGGAGATGAAGGTGGGGTGAGGACAGCACTGCGGGCTGCAGGTGCCCTGCTGCAGGTGTGCTGACAATGTGCTGCTTCAGGGTTTCCACAAGAGACAGACCCCAGTCTTGACTCTTTGGTCATGTGCCAGTTTGGCTAGCTATAGGTTTTATCAGTGCTTATAGACATCAAAACAACACAGCCAGCTTTGTTCCTCTTTCCCCTTTCATTCCTTGGGACTGTTAGTTCAGTGGCAGGAAAAGTGAATCTTTTGTCTGGTTATTTCCCTATTTTGTCCCCCCCCAAAACATTCAAAACATGTGACCGCCTTGTGAAAGACAATAGACTCCGTATTTCCTCTCCAAAGTGTTCCCTAGGCATGCCATTTTGACCTCTCTAGGACAGGAAGTGGGATAAAGGAGCTAATTTAATCCACGGCTAGGAAGGATACGACTTGAGCGATTCACCAGAGATTCATCAGAAACGCAGGAGCTTCCTGTTTCTGCACGTGACCAGGGACCTCCATAGAATGACCTGAGCAGATGCCAGGGCCTGCAGACCCGACATGGAGCCCCCTCGGAGACATTTGTGTCAAGTGTCACACACCCCACCTTCTCATGGCCCACTTCTTCCTTCTACACAATAATAATGTCTAGCTCCTCCATCTCCTGCTTCATCCCACGAGACCATCTTTATAGTGGCCCAGTAGCAAAATGAGACACAATAAAGAGACAAACAGCATATGGAATTGACATATGCTGAAATATCCCCCCCATTCTTTAGCTAGACACAACGTCATAATTAGGAACAATGCTTCAGTGTTTGTTTAAACTGTTGTACAGTCCAGGGCTTGTTTGTCTAGCTTTTGTTTCGGTTACCTGTTTGTCCATAGGCGAAAATGCAGGCATTGTACCCTTGAAACGCATTTTCAAGTATGCCCTCGCCAAGGCACTTGAACACCACCTCTTGTCCTGCAAAATAAAGAGTGGTCACCATGGCGATTATGCTAAACATACAGATAAACCATCCATTCAAACGGCATACAGTCCGTTGTGTTTTCCTCAAATAATATGGTAGGGGAGCAAGACGGGAACATATAACACCACCACGTTCATGTGTTAATGGTACGCTTATAGTCTGCTTCAGATCATCAGATTGGAGAGTACTCCCTCTGCAAAATGGCCGAAATATTAAAGAGCCAAATGCACAAAAAAACGCATCAAAAGGCAGATTCATGGAAGGTGGCATTTTGTTGTCTAGCAATGTGGAAGTAACTGGAGACAGAGAGACAAAGAGAGAGAGACAGAGAGAGAGAGACAGAGAGAGGGGGGGGGGATAATTCTCTTGTGTAGCTCAGTGCTGTGCTCCTGGTGAATGGTGCAGCTGTTTAAAGAGCTAAATAAAGCTGTGGTGGAGGGCCTTCAGGCAGCCCTCTGCTCCACAGACCGGCTCGTCGCTTGAGAACCAGGCAAACAGAAGCCTTGCCATCACAGAGTGGAAGGAGAATGGTAAACACAATGTTGCTGTTGGTCCAGAGTTCCACTGATAGCGACATGCCCTGTTTCATGGGTGTCAAAAGGAAAACGCCATAATCGTAACCTTCGGTTCATTTCAAATGTAGCTGAACCGATGCAGTTTTCTGTTTCTCTGCCTTTCGGGGGGAGAGCGTGGGTGGGAGAGCAACAACAGTGGATACAAATGGGAGCACAAAAAACAACACTGTTGAAGGATTCGTTTCACTTTGTCCATGGTAGGCATATCAGGTACTGCAATAAACACTTTCTGAACAATTGTACCTTCCTATGTGTAGAACAGTGGCACACCTTCATGACACCTGTCTTGAGTTTGTATCGACCTGTCTGTGTCTCTATTTCACACTGAGTGCTCTTATTGAGCATTTAACCTCTGGCGACAAGGACTTTGCATCATGCAAACCTCTCGTTTCCGTTAGGGAGGTGGGTCCTCCCGGCTCAGAGCTGTACCTGCGCCCTCACCTGGGTGGTTCTGAACGGGAGGTTAGGTGTGTTTGTTTGGAGTTGTTAAAGTGATGACAGGAGGATTATCTCTGTGGAGCTGAAGCCCTGTGGGACTCACCAGCATATTTAGGGATGTTCGATTCATCCATGGACCAAAAACAGTGGTCGAAGGCAAACACCTGTGGGAGAGCAAACACGGAGGATTAGCACACCCAGGAAACGAAACACACTGTCAACACGTCCAAGCAAATAGATTCTGAGACACTTGCACCCAGACTAATAGGTGTCTATGTACTCCACCACAGTTGTCTGGCGTAGCAAGACCTATAATTACATAATGGCTTTATTGTACTGTATCACGCCACCCAACGGTACAGTATGTCAGCAAGATTGAGCTTGTCTGTGTGTGTCTGTGCATTATGTGTGAGAAAGAGGAGCTGTTTCTTCCCCGATGCTGTTATAAGGTAACTGTTGTCAGGATTATGCTGTTCCACATTAGCCCGGCTTGTTTTGTAACGCCGCTGTGAGTTAAATGAATTCATAAATCAGGGACACAGCTCTCCGGTAGAAATTCCAGTACCCAGTGACCCCGGTCTCCAGGGCAACAGGGCTGGAGTTGTTCCTGGTGAAGCTCGCTGGCCCTTGGCCTCGACCCAATGGGTCCAGCACAGACCCTCTGTGTGTGTGTATGTGTGTGAGGGAGAGAGAGAGACACCTGCATGTGCTCACAGCCACCACGCATTGCATCCAACTGATGTTTGATGGCGTAGCACAACGGCCTATTGCACTGTGGCCTCCTACTCAGCAAAGATAAGACAGGAGAGCCCTTTCACTACAGATATTCTATTACACCAGATATGTTATAAAGTTTCCTTCACATACCCACATGACATATGACTACAAACCACTGCTTGGCAACATGACAACCCTATAGACTTTCTCTCAACGCTGAGTGGAAGTCTGTCCTGTACTGTCACCCTGAAATACTAAACTAGCGTTGTGCATGCCATCTCTGCTGGCACCCAGAACACTGCTGGCCTGCCAAGAAAACTGGTCTCCCTCTATGAATGTGTGACCCAAAATGATTGAACTCTTTTCTAATCACGATAAAGGGCATCGGCCGGGGGAACCACTTGCAAAGTCAGCATTGTCAGAGCTGAGATCCCTGAATGGCGTGAAAGCAAGACCTCCTCAAGAGGCAGAAGACTAGAGAGTGGGCGTCATTCAGAGGAACAAAAGTGCCATCAGTCTCAATCAGGGGAGGGTTGGTAACCAAGGTAATCTGCGTTGGCAAGTCTCTGTAAGTGAACTATATGGTTAAGTTTACTGTTAACTAAAGATAACTCTAACTATAGGTCTGACTAGACAACAAAATACCTTTTCATTAGAAAGAAACACTCCATTAATGAGCTTTGCTCGAGCAATTAATGGCAGACATCTCTTGTCTCTGTGTGATTAGGACAGGTCGGTCAAGGCTGGGCTGGGTTCGGTTGAGATGGGTCAGGACCTCCCTGTCTTCCAGGCAGACAGAACTGAAACTAATTGGGAGTGTATTCATGGCTTAGCAGACAGCCATGCGCTTTCTGCTAGAGTGCCTGGCTAAAGCCTGGGCAGTAGGGGCAGCGCTGGTTAATGGACCCCAGAGACTGGGGGCGCTCGTGGCCATACACCGGTATTCCCCCAGTCAGTCAACGGGCCCCCCCACCAGCTCTACACAATGCCCCGGGCCGTAGTGTGTGAGGGGAGGCCCGGTCCGTAGTGTGTGAGGGGAGGCCTGGGTGTCTCTTGAGCTAGTCACCAGCGTGTCAGTGGGAGGGGTTGGCGAGGGGGACGGAGGTGGGGGGAAGAAGGGGGAGTAGGGGGTGAGGTTCCAACAATGCAGCTTTCAATGCGCGCACACACTGCCCCAGTGTCCCTGCTCATCCCTCTCTCATTGCCGGCCTTTGTGGGTGTTTCACGAGATCTTAGAGCGCTGACACATTCACACGGACGTCTATCCGGCCCCTGCCGACCCACCAAACGACCAAAAAACCCTCCATCATGCTCCTTAGAAACCATCCTATGGCAGCGGATCAACCCCGCCTCGTAGCGGAGCCTGGAGGCTTGGGGTTGCTAGCGTTCCATGCTAGCATGGTGTGGTGTCTGTGACAGTGCCAAGTTGCCTGGTGTGTGTTCAGAGATAAGTGAGCTCAAGTCGCTCAGAATGACCGGGTACTGTGTCTGGGCAGACACAGTTGCAGGGGACGTTGGCGTCAGGGCTCCTGATTAAAACCAGCACTGCGAACACTTCAAACACATACCTTGGGTTGTTTCCTGTGAGCATCGCGATGTTCAGTTCAGGCGAGGGTGAGAGAATGCCGTTGGGTTCATCGGAAACGCAAGGAGAGAGAGAGAGGGTGGGAGGGAGAGGGAGGGAAGGTAGGAAGGAAGGAAGGAAGGGGAGAGGGAGAGGGAGAGGGAGAGGGAGAGGGAGAGGGAGAGGGAGAGGGAGAGGGAGAGGGAGAGGGAGAGGGAGAGGGAGAGGGAGAGGGAGAGGGAGAGGGAGAGGGAGAGGGAGAGGGAGAGGGAGAGGGAGAGGGAGAGGGAGAGGGAGACATAACATGGTTAGCATTAATGCAATTTAACAGTCAGTACATGTTCCTTTTCAGTATAGAGCAGCTGTGCTCACAGTAGGAAACCTCTTATTGTCTGTGCTGCCCCCAAAAGATCTACATCAAATGGATATCTAAAGTAGCAGATTGTTTTGGTGACAAACACATCACAAGTCATTCTGTTGGGAGTATGAAGGTGATCGCAGAACCCACTCATCATAACTCCAAATCACGACACATTGCACTTCATAAAGGACGGGTGTCATTTCTTCATTCATTTCTCCTATTCATCCCCTTCATTCATTCACTTCCCGTGGTATTTCCTGGTGGAGGCTGCTGTGAATGGGTTCATAATTGGTGCGCTGGAGCGTAAGGAAGGGAAGAGATTTAGGATTCAATGTCCCACTGACTCTGTTGGGTAAACAGCCCTAACGCTGGTGGACTTAACCAGAGATGGGAGGCCAGCAAGGCTGCATTCAGTATTACCTCAGGCCTCACGAGGCACATTTTACTCTAAGACTTGTATGCTGATTTATAACTACAATTCAGACCAAATAGAGACAACTAGAGTTCCTTCATCTCTTAACCTGTGCTGAATGTTCCCACGTGAGGACACCTGACCAGGGTGTTCTGCCCCCGACATTCTCCAGCTGCCAGTCCCCAGCGGGTAGGGGCTCCTCCGTGTCTCTCCGCATGGCACACAAGGCCTGTCAGCAGATCCGTGTTGCGGCGCACCCGCTGGAACAGAGGTGGGTATCACCTTCACCCAGTAACACAGCCTCCGTCACTGGCTTTGGATGGCCTGGTGGAGCACAAACACTGGACTGGAGCCCTCCGCGTGAACTGGACTGGATTACGTCAGGGGTCGGTACACAAATGCAGGGAACGAGGTGATGCCTAAATAAAACTATAGTGTCAGCTATTTTGGTTTGATTGCGGTGAGAAAAAGAGAGACAAGAACACCAAACATCCTTGTTCAAAAAGGAGGATGAGAAAGGCGCGGAGGGACCAAAGAGAGTCAAACACGGGAATGGGATGTGACCTTGTGTGCCCACTGTCCTGCCCTCCACTAGTTCAGTCGAGTCTTTCCTGACGGAGTCTATGTGAACATCTGCAGGTGGATCACGTTGTCAGGGGTACCAGGACCAGGATATTACATCATGTGGCGAGCTTAGCACAGGGGGATCAGATGCGTCCAAACTTAAGCTTGTAGGAGTGAGTACACTGCCTGTTCCTGACAAGGCAATAACAAAACCTTGTTTAGCAGCAAAGCTTTTTCGCTAGCTGCAGAGACATGGCAGACACAAAGTTCTAAAAATGCTCTACAGTAGGGCAGTTCAATTTCATTCTGATATTTTAACAGCTACAATTTTACATTATATATCATATGTTATATTACATAATAAAAAATATAGGCCTTATGGTATGTGGTTTTCTGATTTACTGGCTGATAAATATGCATGCATGCAGCCAAAGGCTGTTTCAAATCTATAAATATGCAGAGCGTGTATAGGATTCATGCTTGCAGGCCACTTGCATGTTGGCTTTGTGCACATGTGTGACACAGAACTGCCAGGCTGCATCAGAATACAATCTAATCCAAGGAAAATCCAGGGTGACGTCCCCATCCACCCCCCTCTCCCCCAGCCAGCCTGTCCCCCTAGGAGTGTGGGAGGTTCTGGGGCATGGTTCACGTCTATGTCCCTATGTGTGGCTAGCTGTCCTGTGTGTGTGTGTCCCTTGGTGAGGGCCTCCAGGGATCTGTCGCCCGTTCGCGCACCCCCTCTTCTACCTCAATCAGAGCCGGGATGGCCCTCTCTCACCACAACCACTCCATATGATTTAGCATGGCATAGCATGGCAGAGCACCGAGGGTTCAAACTACAACATGTCACTCCAAATAAAAAACCTTCTGATAAATGATGACATTGGCATTAGTAACAGTTGATCTCAGTGGTGATTGAGTGTATTAGAAGAAGGTTGTGGGTGAGTGAGGAGACTGTGCCATCTCCCTGTTCCAGAGCTGTGTGCCGGAGGGTACAGCAGGCAGGGGAAGGCTAGGGTATTTGTGGAGAGGACTAGGAGGATCTCCCCTGTGGTGGCTACACAGATTAAGGCCACTGGGTCATTATGCCACAAAAATCTCTGCTGTGATGGCCCTGCAGACAATGGCCCAGATAAAAGCACCATCAGATGCTGGCCCACCTGCTCTAACAGAATGACAGGACAGACACACAAAGAAACACTAGATAACCACGACAACACACACAGCCACACCGTCCCTAACGTTACCATAGGCCCCACAAACCACTCCTCAATGGACAGACGGATGGACAGACAATGTAGCTGCCAGAAACCAAATCAATTACATCACTTAAGTTCAGAGTTGAACAATCTCTAGAAAAGACATTCTGTAAATTCCGTTCACTATTAAGAGCTCGCTCCTGGGTGTTTTGTACCGTGTTGAAGCCTTGCTGAGCTGTGGGAGACTGTGGGCCTTTTTGTGTGCTGGTGTCAAATTCAACACTGTGATGCTGCAGCCCAGTGAGAGCCCACACAGCCCCCAGCATCTATAAGGCTGTCCATGATGACATAATCCTACATCCACAGCTCTCTCAAATCAAATATGAAGATGGATCAGCCCAGCCCCCTGTGGAGTTTACACACACACACACACACACACACACAATGCACACATGTTCACACACACACACACACACACACGATGCACACATGTTCACACACATCAAAAACATAAACACCCAGACATGCGAGGCAGATGAGTGATTGAAAGCAGCATGGCAGAGGCTGGCGTGCCACAGTCAGTCCAAGAACACCCTCCCCCCTAGAGATGATTCCTGCCAAAACATGTAGCTGATTACATTACTAAATATCCCCCTCGTACACATACACACACCCTTAACATCTCTTCAACCACAAAACAGACTCTTTCTCCAGATCTGTCAACACGGTTCTGACTCGAGACAACTAGGGTCTAATAAGCTCAGAGCCAATCACAACAGCTCTCTGAGTGGACAAGTGTTGGGTTGCACATTGCTGTACTCTCTCGGGCTCTAAGCTGATATTTCAGTTGCTCATTGGTGGTGTGCTGTACTCGACACACTGACCCTCCACCCACTCAATGCAGAGGTCACCCTGCACCCTGCTGTGCCAAAAACAGAACAGGGAAATTACATTACTGAGTTACATGGAAGGTACTCTGATCCAACCAACACCAACTGGGAACCAGCCAAGGAACTGAGCTGCCAAAAACATGTTCAGAAACATCAAACATCGTTAACTGAGTGGCCATATGCTGCATGTTTCTGCTGGATGCCACTCAACAGACGTGCAGCATCTCTCCGATAGCTAGCCTTCATCTCAACAGACGTGCAGCCTCTCTCCGATAGCTAGCCTTCATCTCATCTCAACAGACGTGCAGCCTCTCTCTGATAGCTAGCCTTCATCTCATCTCAACAGACGTGCAGCCTCTCTCCGATAGCTAGCCTTCATCTCATCTCAACAGCTCATTACTACTTGTTTGCAGGCTGCTTGATTTCTAGAGTGACAGTGCACTCTAAAATTAGCCCCTGGGAAACCTCTGAAATAGCAGAAAAATGGGTACAGTGGCTTTGGTCTGGGTTTTTATGTTGTGGGTCATCACAATTCCAGAACTATTCTGTTTCCAGGCAGGAGCTGTTGCCAAGCAACTAATAAACACAGACCCCAGACGTACCAGCCTCATGAGTCAAAGTTCCTGTATTAAAGCCAAGCAACAAAGTCCCACAGCAGCTAATAGCATTGCCCTCAGCAGGCATGTCATATTAGGCCTTACATGCTCCTGTTATACCAGTTACACCAACTTTCCACAATCAAAAAAGAACATTCATTGCATAATCTAATCCTAAATGTGTAACTTTGCAAGTCAGATGTCATAAGCTTTAGGATGGTGGTAAACCTCGTGAGTTTTCCCTAGTGTTATTCTATAGAACAGAGGGGATACAAAGCACTTTTCCCCATGATTCAGTAAGTGACAGGAAATGAGCAAACGAAAAGGGAAGTTCATCAATCTGTTCAATATGGGCCCGCTTCCTCCCCACTGCCATCCAAGTGACACATTTACTGCTAGGCCACACCCCCTTTGACCTTATCCACTTGATAGATGTCACAGAGACAAACTGGATCGCAGACTGGATGATCCTTACCAACAGCCATTTTTGATAGCGCTCAAGTTAAATCTGGTCCAAGAAAAGTTACAGCCTAAAGTATTTGCTCAGACGTTAAAAAAAACACTGTACCAATTTTCACTCATTTTTGTGTTGTCTGGCTGCACTCCACCCTCCGACAAAGCTGAGGGTAAAGTAACAGTCTGCTATAAATCTTGTCAGGAAATCCATGTAAACACAAAAGAAAGAACTTCAAAAGAAAATATGTGAATTAGAAGAATGAACTTTGTAGGAAAACCAAGTCATTACAGCAAACGATCTCTATAACAAATGTGCAGATTAACTGGGAGAAAACCAGTTAGAAAGTAAAACCACTAATGTAGCTCAGACTGCCAGAATCTCTGCAATCCTGTCTCCGAGAAGTCCCAAAGAGAAAAAGAGGAGGGACGCGCCTCTTGGTCTCATTTCCAGGTCAAGATGTAAACACAGCCCCACCTCCAAAACAAACCGTGGGGAGCAGCCCTCCAGGGAATTCAATAGTTTTATCAGTACCACACCATGCTTTCCGCAATAGGACCACTGGGGAGAAAGGAGAGAACCTCGAGCGGAGCCAAAACTCAAAGAACAACATCTTACTGAATGGAAAGGTTGATCGTTTCTACACAGCAGAAAGAGCAAACGGGAAAGACAAAGGCAACATTCCTGAGGGCGGCCATTGATGGGGTGTCATTGTCATTTGGAGAGTTTGTTTGGAAAGCGTGATGGCACTTGGTTCCGTGTGTGACGCCAGACAGTTGAAAGACGGATGAGACCCTTCCCAAACTGCATTCCCTTCTCAGCCTCACCACATTCACTACTAGCACCACCTCAATGTTCAGTCAACAGCCTTATCTAGCAGGGGAAAAGCTGAGTGCCTTTGACATCTCCACCATTGGAGTCAGCTCAGACTGAAGGCCTAATAGGCTACAAAAACAAAAAAACACATGCTGACTATCTGAGTTCAGCCACAGCGGTCACATTGTGGAAGAAACAGATGTGCATTTTGTTTTAAAGAAACAGCAAAAAACAATGATCTCTTGGGTTAAACCACTGCATCAGTTGACCGTTTGACGGTAGCAAACGTATTCACATGGAGAAAAGGTAGGATCCCCTCAGGCTCTGTGTGTAGTCAGTGATGAGGAGGAGATTGTGTATGTAAGATAAAAGGAAAATCACAGGCTTGGTTGGAGTAGTCAGCCATTATCTGATGGAGACATGCTTTCACTAATCACCTTGCCCTGCAAGGCCACATAAGTAGAAGGGAGGAGTAAGAAAACACTGTCTGCATCCTCAACAAACAGTCCTCTTCTTTAGACAACTATGCAGGCAATCCGTGCAATCCATGCCACAATGGTTCTCTGCCTTATAAAAAAGATCCTGAGAAGATGAAGACAAAAACAATACCTGCAATTTGACAGGAGTTCAAGGACCCAGGAGTAGATATGAAACGTCAGCTATTGAACTGAAAGGAATAACTCGAGACCATTCGTGTAACATCATCTCTATATGAAATGGCTGACGGTGTGTAATGTAGACAGTCATTGAAGGATGAAGCCTAGGCTTAGTCACACTGTACAGGGTCGGTATCACATTTGTAACTGCACTTACCTCAGTGACTGGGCTATTATCACCTCAATCCTATCTTTGCAAGCATGACATTTCCATAAGATGTGACAGACTCGTCAATTGTCCTGAGCTGACGGCATGTTGGGGCAAGATAGGTGTCATATAGCTCAACTGTAAAGAGCTCAAGGGTATTTCCCTGTCATGCTGCTTCTACACTGATCCCCCCCCCTCAGACAGTTGCCTCAGGTATTTCTCAGCCTTCTCTCCCAGCCTCATTGTTTCTGAGTCTGGGGGAGGGGGTCAGAGTGTGAGAATGTAAGCGTGGACGTAACCAAATCTCGGACGAGGAAACCTAAGCCTCTCTCTGCAGTCACCGTTGATGTTCCGTCCCGCCATCACAGAGATTACAGGTCATTTTTGCAGAGAACCAAAAAGGAGGGATCACGAGTCACTGCATAATGAATCATGGGGGTGCAAAGACAAGGCCGTGGTTCCTAAGCCATCAAAGGAAAGTTGGTACATTTGTTCACATTCTTTACATAGCTTCCACGTTCACATGGTACCACATGGGTCTTGTAAAAATGCACCGAAGAAACAAATGTCTAGATTCCTTGAGAGGAAGGCATACAATAAATTAGCTGGCACATTCCTTACACAGTAAAAAACAAGTGTATATCTGATGAGCTGTTCAATTTGAGTTGCTCTCCTGCCGGCCGAACATGCACTTCCTGCTGTGAGATGTGGGGTTCCCATGAGTCTGGAGCCTGGGGCCATATCTGACATTCTGATAAATTGCTCACTGAACTTGACACATCTCCACCGCCACATGAACAGGTGTCTTCAAAACACGTTAAAGCCCCAGGGACCTGGGTATCCCCTTCTGTGGCTCAGTTTACCACAGACAGGATTAGGAATGATACGAAAGGGTTTTTGAGTGCCAATCACTGCTAATCAGTAAGTTTAGCTCCTTCAGTAGGATCATCTGGAATCTGTGCAGTTACATACTGCATGTTTAGTCTTTTCCATTATGATAGACATCTTATGGTTAAGACTTTACTTTGTGGCCAGTACAGACCATACCTTGTCTCTGACACCGACATACTGAAGATCTATGCACTTCTGATCCTAGATCTTCTGTTGTACACATCATTTGTACGTTGTTTTGGATAAAAGTGTCTGCTAAATGAATAAAAAATGAAGAGGAATGTCTATAAAAATTCAAAGAATTCAGCTGGGTAACAACATCAGGTTTATCTGAGAAGGAAAGCTTACATAGCTAACCCTAACCCTAACCCTAACCCTAACCCTAACCCTAACCCTTACATAGCTATGCAAGCAGTTGAATGACAAAGCACCTAACGTGACCTTGGATAAACTCCAATGGTACAGCTGTTGAAGACAGTGTCATCAGACACAACGCAGCAGTCATCCAACCCTACATCCCAGGAACATTTGCTCCAATCGTTTTGAAAGCTTGAAGCGTGTGGCAGACCAACGCCCTCTAAGGGATGGCCTGTTTAACATACACACGAGAGGCATGTCCAACCAGCCAGAGACAAACAGGTGCGACCAAACCCAAATCTTCACGTGCCAAATACATGTGGCAAATACATATACAGCAGACAGAATCATATTGACAGGACAAACAGCTAACGTGAAGAGTAATTCATCTGACCTCTCACCCACACAAAGCCCCTTTGTGTTTCATTGTTATGTATGTTCCATGAACGTTGGCTTTAAAATTGCAATTTGTTTAATTGCCTGGAAAAAGAGTCGTTGTGTGGCAATTTCAGTTCCGATAATTGCCTTAAATATAGGCTGACGTGCGGCTCTGGCTGCTGGAACAGCAGGCTCATTACCAGTTGATGTTAGCTGTTGATTACAAGTAGGGCTACAGATGTAATGGTTTCACATTAACAAACAATGCCGCTTCAAAACCAGAGCAGGGATTGCAACTCTGGATGGATGTTTCTACTCAGATGCCTTGGTGTCCTCTTTCTCTTCCCACAGCAGAATTGTGTGTAAAGTTTCACAACGAGGAAGGATCTTTTAAGATGGAGAAACCCCCCCGCCTTGCCCAGGAAGTGTGTAGAATAGGAATGTGAAGGCTATAGGGGAAAACAGCCTTGTGGTGTTTCCATTTACTGAGCAGCCTTGTGTATTCAATTTGCATCCATGAGTAATCAGGTCACATGTCTAATCAGGGATGACAGAAGACGACAGCAGTTAAGTCTAGAGATGGACCCAATCATACACACTGTTGCAGAAAGCGCGTCTACAGCTTTAATGTGGCAACGCGGAATCAAACAGCGGAACAACCCTCAAGGAAAAGATTGCTTTATTGTACTGTACGTCTCTCATCTCGAAAGCCTTACATTGAGACCAGCTGCTCACCGCCTTGTTTACTGAGGATTGCTGTTGTACTGTATGTCTGGCTCTACATAAAGTTTTCTGTACAGTTTCATAATCATGTTCATCATGTTGTTGAGTGAGGGGAATCATCTGCACCAAATATACAGCGGTTGGGCTGAGAGTGACTTGAGTAAAAGATCTGCTTTTGTTTCCTTTGGCCTTCGCTGCCTCTTGCTGTGGTCTTCTGGCACAGCTGCCCAGCTCCTTTCTGCTGACCCTCACCCTTCCCTTGTTCCTCGGTTTCCTGCATGCCTGTTGAGTAAGCTTGATCCAGACCCAGCTTGTTTTCAGCAGCACTCCCCTAGCTTGTGAAACCATAGAGGGAGCTTGGCTTACCTTTCCCTGGCGCACACCATACGAACACCTGTCTGGACTTTCACTAGTGGTGAGGCCTGTGTGTCTGTGGCATCGGAAAGGACTCACCTTGCACTGCTGTACCCTGTTCAAAATAGCCGCTGTGTTTTCCACCACCGTCTGACCTCAAACAAGTACTTCAATAAACAAACCGTGCCACTGCGCATGTCATAGAGCACGTGTCAAACTCAAGGCCCCTGCGCGGGAGCTTAAATGGTGTATTGAAATAAGTTTACACTGCTTTACAGCGTGCATTGACCATAAACTACATCTCTCACAATGCATTTCGATTACGTCACGGGACAGTCATGACATCCCGCCACTAGAAAGTGGTGTATACACACATCAGTGTTTAACGCAAAGTTCCAAGTTTAACTGTGGGTGAAGGCAAGCATGATTTGAATGACAGCACTCCAATGCATCCGGTTTTGCAAACGTACCCCATGTGCATTTTCAGCCAAGGTTTTCAGGCATCAACCCAAGTTGGTATCACTCTCGAACTTGGTTAGAGTACTCAGCCAAGCAAGATGCATGTTTCTGCTTTCCCTGTCGACAATTTTGATCTAGAAATGATAAACGCATCACCTTCACTAGACAAGGTTTTACCAATTGAAAAACAGCAATGTTTATTTGACATAAAGCTCAAGAAGCTATTTTGCGCTCAAATGAAGGGCAGAAATGAACTGTGGAAGTCCCTATAGCATCACATCAGACCCAGAATATGTCCTAGGTTTGGGCTAATCCCGGAATGTATACAACGCTTGGCTCCGCACCTGATTAACCCTCGGATCGATAAGCAGTCTCAAAAATTGTATCAATATAACAAATTATATGATCCCTTTCCGTAATCATGATATCCCCAGAAATGTTCACTGCACCTCCAGTCAAAGCAGGCTGCATCCAGCCCTGGATGGAAGGCAGTTTCTATAAAGATGGGAAACCGAATACATGTTTGTGCTTCAAGGAGAAAAAATGCTGCAATCGCAGAAGAATATGTTCACAAAAGCTACAGCTAAAAACGATATTTTTACATCGTAAACATTGTAGTTACAACTGGCCCTTTGAGGGCAACCATAATGCTGATGTGGCCCTCTGTGAAAATGAGTTTGACACCCCTGTCATAGGGTGTCAGAGACATCATGTCCTGTTTTGATTCTACACAATTCTTCAATTGTGTACCAAATATGACAGCTTTGCTAAAAACACAACACAACTTCCTACTAATTCACACACTTTTTCCACAAAAGCATAAACGAATAACTAAACACCATTACCAATTATATAGGTTTAATTTGTCTGTAAATAAAAGTATAAAGAGCACAGGTAGTGTCACCATGGAGATGTCTGTTGGAATGTCGGCCCAGTGCCAGATGTTTGTTCCAACTACAGATTGTATTGGTTTGAGTAAAGGTTTGAGTCAAGAAAACAGGCCACTTTCAGAGGACTTTGAAGGATATTATGTTACACTTGGACAGAAAGACACATGTATAGTCTTCATTTGCTTCCCAAATGAGTAGTTTGTATATTTGTTGCACGAGTAATTTGAGCTTTATCTGAGGCACACCATTACTGTTTGCCAGATGTTAAATGGGACAAATTGTGGGAGGTAGGCCTATTTGTATGATGAGTGAAATGAACATGAGACTGACTGCAGTCACTCAAGTGAGGGTGTCTACCCCTTGAAAGTACTTCAAATATCTGATCAAAATAGTTACGATGTAAAATCTAAATGTAAAATCTGCATATTGACAACTTCCGGACGACTACAGCACAGCCTCCGCAACTCCGAAGAGCCTTGCAAAACAGAGACGCTCCCTAAAATATCTCCCCAAGTAAAAAGCGACATGTTCTTCAATGTTGTAGCCTAGGTTCCACGCTGTATTCAGTTTAGCTGTCAGTAATATTACAAAGTCTTTATTACACTGCTATAGCCAAATACTGATGGCGCATGAATAACGATATCAATCGGTTTATCTTGAGAAATAAGTAAACACACAGGCACATGACAAATTCGGTCCAGCTGTTCCTTAAATTGGCCTACCTGTTTTCTCCTTTTGTATTTGAAGGCGGTGGGTGTAGAACTGTTTGGTTATCCTCCATGTCCACCACACACTTCGTGTGCAATTCCCTTTCTGCAGAGTTTAGAGCAAACTTGAAGAAAAAGTTTCCAGAGTGGCGATTTTATTCCGCTACTTCACAAATCTGTTCTGATTTATAGCCCTCGTTACAGGTTGAACCCTGCAGCAACCCTGTCATTTGGATGTAGCCTACTAACTTTCTACCTGCATCCAGAAAAAAATCAATAGCCTATGTGACATCGGGTTGTTGGGAATTCACTATAAAACAAATCTGACTTCGCTTCACTTACCTCTGCGGTTCATTGGACGAACTCTCACAGCAACTTTTACCTTTGTATCCGACATTTTTATACACTTTACTTCCACCCTAGACTATCACCAATATATGTGCTATGCGCAAGCTTTCAATGTAGCCTAGGGGCTGTCGTCTATTCCAAATAATTCCTTCCGACCAGTCCAGATTTCTGTCGTTGAAAGGCTGTATCCTATTAAAACAATCCCTACCAGGTCCAGTCCAGAAGAATAAAAAACATCTACATCCATCAAGTTAGCTCCCTATCCGAAGGCAGCTCGGTACTCCAGCCCCAGACAGCATCCCAACCGCCATCTTCCACTGGGAGCACGACTGACTGCTGGAAAATCCTCCTGCCGACGGGCGACGGCTGTGGCTGAGCAAAAGAAAAAATGGATTTCTCATGATACGAACCGAACTTGTGGAAACTAGGGAAACGTCACGCACTTTAAGTGCACCGGCATTTGTTAATTTACAGCGCTCTGCTTTGAATTTAGTTATTCCAAATTCGTAATTTAAAAATGCATAAAATGAAACGCAGCCCAACTATGAGAAAGTAGGCAACCAATGGAGTGGAACTTCGGTTCATCCTCCGTTGGTTTTCAACAGCTCACTGTCTATGAAAAGGCCAGACACTGCCTGTCTTGAAGAGGGCAGTTATTTAGGTGCACACTACAAAAAAAATAACGGCTTATTGGTTACCAAAGGTAGATTTATTTGCATCAATAGCTTAAGTCAAGCAAGCATTATCAAACTTTATAGCGGTACACGTCAGGGATCCATTGGGCTACAGAGGGTCATGTTAATTAAAATGAACATGTTACAATTTTATAGTTTTTATATTTTCTCAAGTGTGCATCAAACAAGACTTTATGCATATTGCTAGCTGCATACTGCTCATATGGCGACAGTTGTTTCTGAGCTGGTTGAATACATCTTCACTGAATGGTCTCCACTGTCTAAAACAATGAGTGAGTTCTGGGCTGTGGTCACCAGCGCCACTGGGCGGACCAGGTTCTCTTTGACGAGGGGAGTCAGAATTGGGCCACTCTTCAGTTTTCCCAAACTCCAAATCATGCCCTGCTGGGAGTCAATCACGATCACATCTCCGTCAATGTCAAAAGCCACAGCCGACAAGCACAGCCACACCTTGGACTCCAGACTCAGGCTGAAGCTATCTATCTGACAGAACAGTTTAAAGTCTTTGTTGTACACTTTTAACCTTGTGGGCCGACAGCCTCTTGGTGGCTGTGAGGGGTCGTCCAGTTGCTCCACCACGGCGATATTCCCTGTCACCCGGCAGCAGGCCACTGCTTTGGGCCTCTGTAGCTCAGTGACGACTGCTTGGTTACTCAGAGTCACTCTACGGCCAACGTCCACGGTCACCTGGTGGAGGAAACCAGTCTGAAGGTCAGTGACCAAGATGTGTCCACAGCTGTCCACGTCGACACCCCACGGCAGCTGGAAACCTTCCTGGACCGTCAACACAGGACTCCCCCTGGAGGTAAACACCTTCACTGCACTGTCCCCGGCATCTGTCACCACCACATACCCAGTGGGAGTTACTGCTACATCCACTGGGTAGCAGATCTTATCCTGAGCTCGTCCTCTCTGCCCAAAACTGTGCAGCCTCCTGCCCTGTGGACCAAAGACCACAACCCTGCTGTCTCCATCCTGCACCACCACCATGGTCCCGGATGATCCAAAAACAGCTATCCCGGTGGGGTTGATCAGTGTGCCCCAACCGCCAAAGACTAAGCCGAGACGTAGAGCCCCGGAGCTCAGACCCCTGACCCAACTACTGCTGTCAGCCTTCACCCGGTGAGGGACAGGGGACTGGGGACTTCTGGACAACAGCAGCTCCTGGAGGTCAGTCAAGGCCTGGCAGTGGGAAATGCTGTCAACAGCACACGTCTGCCTGCAGAATGGGCACTCCAGAGTCCTGAGGAGGGGGTGAGAGAGCACTCTCACGCATTCCAGACAAAGCACATGGCCACAGGAGAGGTTTTGTGGTCGGTACTCTCTCTGCTCGGTGCTGAATTTCTCAAAGCAGACTTTACACTCTAGAAGGTTGATCTGAATGTCCCTCAGTGTGGCCTCTGGTCTGGGACTCCCATGTTTAGAGCAAGCTGGAGCCTCAGCCATGATTGAAGGATCCTGTTCTTTTCCTCACCTGACTGCACCATCAGCTCCCCTGTAGCCAGCTGGAGGTTGATCTGGAGAAAAGGGAGTCAGGGCATGAAAACACACAGCATCGGCAACAAAGCATCCACATCTAGTAGGCCCAGAATGTCATGTGACATGTGACTCAGTCAGCACAAGCTAAGACTCTTTGCTGCCCTCTTTTGGATGGGATGTCAAATTGTCCTCGGCAGCATGTCAGCCCTTTGCGTTGTGGTAGGTGACATTGCGCAAGATTCTGTCCTCATAATTTAACACTGAAGAACGTCAATTCTTCATTACTCTGCCCTTAAGGGTGTTGTGATATGAATCTACATAAGGCTCTATCAAAGTCACACTAAAGCCTGGCAAACAATGTTCTGCTTCTTCAAACTCTTTGCTCTTCTATTTTCTTGGGAACATCTTTAGAGAGTTGTTTGAACGTATCGTGTTATAGGTCACAACGTGTCAGCTATTTTGGTCTGTCTGATCTCTGGCATGCCAGCAAAGTGAAATATGATCCCTACAAGGACAACTCCAGTCCCCTGCCCTCCGTAGCTGCAGAGCGCTCTCCAGAGGTCAGGCAAGGTGATTCAAGACTTTACTGAACAACGAAACACATCAGTGTCAGAGATATACTGTATAGATCTTTTGTGTGCGCAGAAGATGCACAAAATTGTGGATAGACGGGAAACACGTGTACTTTAGCATCAAGCGATCATCTATTTCAACGATGCATCCTCGGTAAGTCACAGGCTGCATCGCAGGTTGCATCGCACGCCAACAGTGCCGAAGATCAAGGCACCGTCTGTCCATCACGAGGGGGATGCAAAATAAATCTACAACACGTGGATACATTTCTCAGTCACAATGCCCCCCAAAATAAACATCACCACGTAGCCATTAAGAGGAAATGCAAAACCATTTTATTAGGTAATTCACAGTGAAAAAACAACAACACAAGTCTTTATTTCAGTCAATTTCTTTTCGTTCTTTTTTTGGCAAAATTGGCATAACCCAGAAACAATGTACCAATGACGACGCCAGGGAGCCCCCTACAACCCCTTTCCACTGAGAATGACAATGTCTGGATTATCTTGGATTGTGAGGGACACTTTTGTGCAGAGATGGTAACAGTCTGACAGAAAATAAATTGACTTTTAATGAAAGCACAGAGATCACAAGCACTGAAACGTAACTCAAATGATGCTTGATAATACAAACTTCCAAAAAGTTAGGAATAAAAATAAAAAGTACATGCAAAACAGGCACAAGGGGTGTTTGATAAAAATGTTCGCCTATGTCAACATTGAAAGTGTAAATACTTCTCGGTGAGAGGTGTCACTGGTCACTAGTTAACATTCCACCAAAACACTTCTATATTTGACACAGCCATGCAAATGCCATGTAGGTGAAGTCCACATAGTAAAACGAAGCTATCTCTGCAGACAGTTGAAACTTGAAAACATGCATGAAAGAATGAATGATTTGCCTTCTTGTTAATTCAGTGAAAAATAACTGGTAGCAGCCTCAAATGAAAAAGGAGTGAAATCACTCAAGGTCACAATGATTCACAAAGCACAGCAACAACACACATTACAAATGTACAGTATAGTGATTACAACAGGAAGCGGATGCTCTTGAGGAGTGCCCAACTGATTTAGAAAGTGCTTCAAACGTGTGCTTTGCTTTGACTCGCGTCTAACACAAAACTCCTGGAAGAAATTATCCTTCCACGCCAAAGCTGGTTTGCATTAAAATCCTGTTCACATTTCATTCTTTGTTCAAGTCATGAACAACAACAAAACATGAACACTTATATGGAAATGGGAATAAAACAGATGATAAATTGGCCCAATCTGATAAAATATTTGTCTTTTACAGTACCAAACAGGGTTCAATGTCTATGACATGGTCTACATAGTGCACTCTACAAATATGAAATGTTTTGGATCTGTTACATACGTTAGTCTGATGACATCACATAGGGCTGGTGCTGTATACAGACCAGTAGGGTTTACATGAAACATGAATGATATATTGTATAGGATAAATGTAGTTTGCAAATCATGATTTACAGACTACAATGAACATGCGTTCCAACTGTGGAAGAGCAGTTTTGCCCCCCCCCATATCTCCCCCCACCACCTCCTCCTCTCTCACACACACACACACACACACACACACACCACGACACACACACGGCAGGGTAGAAGCAAGGCCCTGACTAAGCCACCAGTACTGGTGCCAGTCCCGGCAGATTAGACCCCTCTCTTTCTAACACTGTATGGACACGTTCATCCACTCAAGGGTGTCTTCTGTGCCCAACCTCTCTGTTGTGGGTGAGTGGTTCTCTGTAAAGTGTTGAAATGCCCTGGGAAGTGTTCACTTCTTTCAGCCTCCTACTCCTCCTCCTCCTCTCCTAGCTCTGCCATGCGAGGAGCGAGGGGCCCTACACCCCCCTGAGCTCTCGTCATTACTGGGTCCCTACACCGTTGATGGATTTGTCCTTTTCTGAGCCCCTTCCTCTTTGTCTGGTAGATGAGACTTCACCCACTACGTCCGTCTCCTCTGTGAGGTAAAGAGCAAAGATTAAGATTGCATTTTTTGAAATCCAGAATTACGTGTCGTGAGTGACACAGGAAGGCTTCATTCATCTATTTAGTATGGGAATATGTACTGTATGTGTGTAGACGCGTAAAACACTATCTAACCACTAGGG
Organism: Mallotus villosus; assembly: GCA_903064625.1. Lineage (NCBI taxonomy): Eukaryota > Metazoa > Chordata > Actinopteri > Osmeriformes > Salangidae > Mallotus > Mallotus villosus. The sequence continues at coordinate 56,208 of CAEFZP010001503.1, forward strand.
GTCAGGCTAATGCTAAGAAATCAGTTCACATGTTGGCTGACAGAGGTTTATAGAAAGGCATGACATTGCAATGACGCATGTAAGCATTAACTAGAGGGTTCACCACAGAGGGATCGAACTGGGGATTTTTACCTTTGACAATTTCGGATTCGTAGTCGGTGGATTCCATGTAGTTGCTGTCGTCACATTCGGAGAAGCTCTGTGAAAAGCAGAGGAGGTGTAAACACATTTCACACGTTCCTCCAACACATGCTACACAGGGGACATGCAGCAGCTAGCTGACAGAGGCACATGCTTCAACAATGGACAAACCCTCTTCAATGAAAGGCACTGTTTTACTTCATCTTCAGTCAAGCAGGTGGGCCAGTTAGGGTAAATCAGATTTAACAATGATGGCCTAACAAGAGAAGACCAAGTAGACAAGGTGGCAGGGGAGGCAACGTTCGACAAGAGCAGCCAAACACTAATGATGAGTACCTTATCTCTTGGGCCGTAGTTTTCTGCATACCACACCATTCCATACAGGCACAGGAACGTGATGAAGGCCTGTGAAGAGGAGAACAGTAAGAGACACAACGATTAATAAAAGATGCAAGATTATGACAACGCTGGCGTGATCGCACCACGATGCAAAAACTGTGTAATATCATGCAAAATGTACAAGTATGAAGCGCAGTGGTAAAAAGGTGACTGCCTCACTGCTGTGTAGGGTGTAATAGTCTACATTTGCAAGGTGGTTTGAGAGGGTACTGGTGGTCTCCTTACCACACACAAGAGCCAGAGGAACACATAAAGAATCTGGGTTTTGGAGAACAAGTCCTGTCCAAACTTAACACATGCCAAGGCCTCCAGGAAGGCTATCGCCCTGAAATACGAAGCCAGACACACAACAAGGTCACACACAGAGCATGCTGGGTAACCGGCTCCACGCCACACCTGTCACAGGGGTGGTGACATGACGGAGGGGAGAGAGGCGGAATGTGAGTGGGTCGGTCGAGTGAGGTGTGCAGACACATTGCCCTGATAGGGGAACTAGGTTAACATTTACAACACTGTTCTGACACACAGGTAAATGAACACAGCTAAATGGACCCGTTATTGCTCCGTTTCTTACAATATGTACTCACTGACATCAACCCTCAGGTATTTAGTTGACTATAAAGCAACCTTTGTACTGTTATGTTGACATACTGTGTTGTGAGGGTGGCAGTGGCTTAGCAGGCTTGCCGGCTCCTGTTTTATAACCCCCATGCTGCAGAACAGTTAGCACCCACAACAAAGCTGGCCTTATCTTGGGCCCTCATCTGTCCGACCTCACACCAGCCCCCACGGAAGTTTACAAACATATGTAAAGCGGGTGTCTTAATAGTATCTTATGTTGACTGAAAGTCCACTGACTTTGATGTGTTGCAGAGACAGGATGACAGTTGGTGAAAGACTTACCCAAAGACCCAGCACTGTGTTCCAACTCTTTTACACTGTGTATCTGTTAGGTATGCATAATATTGCCTGGAACAAACAGGAAGAAAAAGTAGAGCGGTGATTGAAACATGTCTGGAGCCAGCTCTACCAACAGTCAACCTTTTCGTCACATGTGTGGAGCATTCTTTCCAGGGCAGCAGTTCTTTTCCAGGACTGTTGAGGTGGGTCCGCTGACATTCTTACCTCACGGTGGGAGCCGTGATGATGCCAACAAAGAGGATCCGACAACAAGTGAGTGCGTGGCATGCTGGGAAGACAAAGATGTGCTTCAGGAAGAACGTGTTCAACTCTGTCAGCTGTTGAGGGGGAAGGGAGAGGAGGAAGGGGACAGGCCGGGAGATAGAGAGACAGACGGAGACAAAGATGATCAGGTTTTCATTAGGCTTTCAAAGAAACACATTCAGATTGGAGCACCACAGTGTCCCAGTTTAGGATAATGAGAGACTAAGGCCTGCCTCGTTACTCTCTCGTTTGGCCCGCAGCCTGTGTTGATGAGCCCTCAGGAGAGGAGCTAAACTGTGGCCACTCTGGGTCTCCTAAGACCCCTCCCCCCTTCCGGGAGAGTCCAGCCACTCTCAAAGACAGGTAATTACCATCTAAAGCCACAAGAGTGTTGGAGACAGGCAGTGGGAGGGACAAGAGGTTGGAGGGAGGAGTGGGGCTATTCTATTTCATCATGACACAAAAGGCAGAGAAGCAGCCTCTTTCATCGCCATGGCAGCCAGCATGGAGGATTTGGGGTGGGCGGGTGCGTGTGTGTAAGTGTATGGGGTGAGTGTTGGCAGATACGCTAGACTAGGCTCTCCAGTGGTAAGCAATGGGGTTTGCTCAAGTACTCCATCCATGGTGTCCTCTATCCATAATTGTATCCCGTGTCATCCATCTTGTCTTTCACTCGTGTGAGATGAGCTTCTGACATGGAAACCATAGCCCTCTAAAACATTGAATCATGCATCTTCATTGTTCAAACAACATTTCCAAGAACAGTCAGCTGTAAACAGAAGTATATCGTTAGGGAAGGGCTTAACTCACCTGCCAGATGATCATGAACAGATAGACTCCCAGTAACGCGCTGGACAGAAGAGTTTGGATCGAACCAGCGTACATAGGTCCAGCTCGCGGGGGTGAACTGGAGCGCAGCTCGCTTAATCTTTCCCGTAGTGGTGTGGATATCTCTGGACCGGAAAATAGGGCATTGATCGCAAAGGCATCACAGGCATACATACAATAAGATAAGTACTGTCTCAGTGAAAGAGGGAAACGCAGATGAAAGCAATACTAGGTTATTAATCATTCAAGTCTACTCCACAGTATAGAGTTTCTCACCGTCTCTCAAGCAACAACTCTTCTTATATTTCAAAACAACAACAAAATGAGAGCTGTTTCTTTACAAAACAAAGTCTCTGAGAATGTTACTACAGTTAAATATACTAATGAGCTAAAGGGGATGTAGACTTGAGCACAAAAGTGGAAATTATGGTTAAGAGCCTACTTGATGCTCGCCCAGTGGTAGGTCCTCATCTCCAGGAAGCGACAGACAGTCATGCCCAGCCAGATACCTCCTCCGTTACACAGCAGGATGTCCAAGATCAACTGGTCCCACCAGCACTCCGCAAAGTTAGGCAGCAGGTGCATGAAGAACAGCTGAGAGAGGGAGGGGGGGTGATTCAGAGAAGGGATGGAGGAAAGATGGAGGTTGCAAACTTCAAACTCAAGTGTGCACCACATGGATCTAGAGTGCGTGTGCAGGTATGTGTGTATGTACCTCTGTGAGCTCCCAGGTGATGCTGATGGTCCAGCAAAGGCCATAGCTGCGGATGAGCAAGGCCTTCATGCCCCAGCCCCAGAAGTGACTGAAGGCAAATATGTCAAAGTGGCTCAGGATTCGCTCCCAGGTGATCACGTGACAGTTTATTGCATATTCCTGGAGAAAAAAATCTAATTAAAACTGTCAATAATTACTGAATTGGTGGACTGTGTGATACACATACACACAGAGTGGGTGTATATTATGAAATCAGCAAACAATGATTACTAAAGGAGCTTCACTCCTACCATGACGTCAGCCTCTCTTTTGGCATAACGCAGGTTGGGGTCCAGCCAGTACATAACCTGCATCACCTGCTCCCAGTTTAGGAAGATGATAAAGACCAGGAACAGGAAATAGAGGACACTTAGACCTGAAAAGAAGTGGAAGACATGAGAGATATCATCTAGAGGTTCATTAACTCCTCGCTAACCAAAAATACATGATAGACTTTCTTACCAAACACCACACGCCATATTGCTGGATGTGGTCTTGTGAATGGACCTAAACAGATGCATTAAAAGGACATTTAATCAGTAACTGGATTTAAGAACTCAACTTTCACCACATGGCAAAGAGTCCCCCTTTGGTAAAATCATTAAGGTGTACCTGACAGTGTATGATATACCGTTTATTTTTATCAACCATTGTCACAATATAGAAGTCTCTGCAGTGTTTGCACAGCCAAGCACCCCCCAGCAGGTTAATAGTTAAACTTAACTTACCGTTGGGGAAGGCCAGGATACTGATAACCAGGAAGAATGAGATGACTAAGATCAGACCCACCCATATGTTACTGTCAGGGTTCCCATCATCCCTGATAACAAAACAAGAGCAACCTTGAACTACACAACAGTTTCTGATGCTGACTGAGGTTTTTGGAAAGAATAACATGATGCCCTGACATACATGCTGATCTGCAATAGTTACAAACATCCTTTCACAAATTTAACACATCTACTGATTTGATATAATAAAGAACCTCATTGCCATTCTGTCAGCTATCTTTAATGAGATTAAACGATGGTAAGGCTTCTTCACAATCAGTAGCGTAAATTGTTGTTGTTTAGGCTAGCTAACGTTAGCTTACCATATAACTTTTCTTCTTGTCCCCTAACATTATACACAAGGAGTAGTTCTGTCCTAACCTGACGTTAACGTACTTGGAAAGGAATGACAGCTTGACAAAACATAATTACAAGACTTGCTAGCTATCTCATATCATGCTCATGAATGATGTCAGCCAAGCCAGTCAGAACATCCTGCTTTTTGTAGGCTAATAGTAGCTTAGCTTGCTAGACGCTTTAGGTACTGGTAGCTAGTTAATTGGTCATCTTACCTTGTAAATGCAAAATACATCAAGCTGAGCACTGTGCATGTTAACAGCGTTATTGTGTGCGGTTTGTAGAAAAAATCGATGGTGATATCTTCTACTTGCTGTTCGTTGATCATGCGGAAATGCATTCTGTAGTTCACATCATCTTTACTCAGGGTATGGGATCTGGAGTACATAGACGCCATTCTATAGTAAGACGGAATGCACCGCAACCTCCTATGCTAGCTAGCTAGCAACGTCAGCTAGCTAGCCAATAACATTAGGCCAAAAGACGCAATTAATAATTTTGTTTCTGTAAAGCCTAAACAAGTCAATCATACGAACACCAGTCTAAATCATATATAATGACTTCAATAAACCGCAAATAAAAAAAGAAAATAAATACGTCTTCCTAAGAAAAGGCATAAACAAGTGCTTGCTTTGCGAGACGAGCAGAGGGGTTACATTAACTGAAACAATTTTAGATGAACTCTGTATTTTGATTGGTGTACATGTGAGTGTCCCCCATGGAAAGTAGTTCACGTCCCCAGGTCATTCAAGCGTCTTTCCTCATACCCAAAGTCCCTTGCCCCGCACGAGAGATCATTTAAACTAATCATATCTTGAACCAAAATAATATGGAGCATTTTCAAAACATGGAAATGTGACAACTTGTCATTTGTGCATTCGTTTGAAATCAAGAAACAAGGCAACTTCATGTCATAAATCTAAGCAATTCATTTATTGTGTTTCAGTGATTCAATGAATTTATCATTTTGTTAGTGAATTTAATGATTCGGACCAAACACCACTTCAGAACTTTAAACCCCAGAAGATGCTTGTCGTGCGTTATCTAGCCTGTTCATGGGGCTCTGCTACCACCAAGTGGTCACTTGATCTCATGATTTACATGGTTAACAAACGGGAAGTGTTTGGGCATGTAGGCCAACATGTCAACTTTAGACAATTATGTTTTACTCATCAGGCAATACTGTACATCACAGGCATGGATCTTCTTGTCAGCGTCTTGCACTTTACTACAGGAAATAATCTATTAGACTTGTATTGTATGACAATCAGCACACATGATAAAAAGTTAATGAATATGTTGAATGCTTTTCTTCTGAGAAACATTACACGATTCTATTTCTCAGGGTTCTTCTTGGTTTGTGGTGTGAAAGTATCAGCACGTCTGCTGTTCAACACATCAGCTTTAACCACAAAGGACAAACAGCGTACTTCCTATAAAAGGCTGAAAAAGTTAAGCCTACTTGTACACCAGTTTAATCAATATAAGGTTCCATATAAGACAAATAATTTAATATTTGTAGATTTGAAAATCCTCTTTAGTGCTACTAGTCTTTAGTGCAATGAATATCATAGCCTAATGTCTAGTTTATTATTCTAAACACTATTAAAACAAAACAGATAGGGGGTTCTGGTTAATGCAAATACTATTGTAAAGCCTTATTTGTAGAACTGAATATTTTAATTGTTTTTATTAAAGATACAAGCCCATGTCAGAATACAATTTAATTTATTTTGAGCAATGAATCCAACAGTGTCATATAGATCTCTGAAGTACAATCATCTCTTAATAATACCATACATAAAACAATTACATTTATATTGTAAATACCCACAGTATGACAGTAACAAACAATTACAGCTTTACAAACAAATACAAAAAACATTGAAAGAATTGGCAAACCTACAGCCTTTTACTGTTGGTTGTTGAGCTCTTGTCAATCTTTTAGTTCCCCATCTGCTTGAGAATGAGCACTGGCTGCAAAACAAATTGTATATATGGCTCAGCTATATTTAACACATGCTGACTATTTCTTGTTCCACATTTGAAGACATACAGTATACATAGTATTTATGGTCTGCGTAGAGAGAACTCTGTTGTGACTTACCAGAATGTTGAAATGTTGTCTGCAAACTGCCTTACTCTCCCAGTAGATCAAGGCCATGGCAACAAACATTTCGATGATCAAGAGAGCTGCAATAATGATTTGGATCCCTTGTTCTACCTGATAATGAAAAAACAGAAAAAAGGTCATTATTTTCTTGGATCTTACTGTAACTATTGAAGGCATATAGCACAAAACAGAAGATAATTGTTCTTACCATTTTACGGTTTGTTTCAGAATACACATTAAGGGCGCAGAGAGTAAAAGCCACAATGGACCAGAAAAAGCTGGTGATGTTCACTGAAAATGACAGTTTAGTCTGAAACAGAATGAAGACGTAGATGTTTTCATCGGTTTTAAAGTGTATCTAGTACATTTTTTAAATATAGAAAATTAGTCGAATTAAATATTATACAAGAAAGATTTAAGATAAACAGAACCTACCACACACATGTTTGGAAACTGACCAGCTGAATATGTCAGCATTCCTGAGAGGAAAAACTAAAAAACATAATTTTAGAGACCCACACAGTAATCATTACAACATTCCAAACAATTGAAGAGGAATTCACATAAATTGGAAGATCAACCAAACTGAATATCAGCACAAGACATCAACATACATCGATCATCATATCAAATGGGGAACAAATTATGGAAAATTATGAAATATTTACCAGGACACTTGGCACAGTATACAACAAGTCATCTTGGTTTTGAGGCAGTAGGCCTATACCAAGAATTAGTATGAGAACTCCAGCAATGAACTGAGCCATCTATGAAAACAAAAAACAAAACAAAGAATACAAATAATAAAGAGATATGCATGTACAATCACTGCAAACCTATATGATCAACTAATCATAAAATATAAAAAAGTGGTTGATGGCTACATTTTGTAATTTGACACATATCTTATCTTAAAGACAAAGTTTAAACTGTACAAGTTGGACATACTGTACCCCCAGTGCTTTGGGCTGTCCCTTCAAGAACACCTTGTAGGCATCTTTAAACACACAGTGGAAATTCTCCGGCATTAACTGGCCCTCTTGAGCATCTTTAAGACTGCCCAATGGAATGATGATAAGCATGTGCTCATCTGAATGAAATGTATCCTTCATTTTCCTGTGGGAAAATAAATAATCTTAAAAGGCTACACATGCACACAAAAGCCATCCCTCTTAACACTCTTTTAGTTTTGGTGATTTGACAAACCTGATCTTTCAAGCTGATGGGGATCAAGGTTCTGTCTTCCAGATGTATAACGAATGTTCTGTATAGGCTAATGAACAAATATGATAGAGAAGACACAGCAAGCGTGATAAAGGAGATAGAAGGGGGTGGGGGACATAAATGGGGCCTGAGCTGCACAACGTGTCCATGTGGTTTGTAATGCGCGCGTGTCTTGGAGCTTTAGATGTTCAGGGTGTGGTCGGTGCAGTAAAAGCTAAAAGCCTGGCAAAACAAGAGCATTGAAAACTGGTCGTTTGTGATGAGGTGAATAACTCCGTATGTGAAGGCAAACTATTTAAGTATAGGTATAACCTCAAATCGCACAATAAGTTATGCTTAAACGTTATCATTCATTCAAAAGAAAGACTAACCTAATTACTTTCCAAAAAACGTATAGGTTGTTTGCTCAACCAATTTCATAAAAACGAAGTTAAATTAGTCTATTGCACACTATCGTCATCACTGTCTACCTGCGTGATTCAAGAGTGATAGCATACTAAAAAGCAGACAACCCAAAAGGTTGAGCTCATTGAAGGCAACATTTAGGCTACACACAGGTAAGTTAAACACATGGCTTGAGTTTTGAATGCAATATTAACTTGTTAAATGTTATCTAGAAATAGTACCATTCAGTAGGCTACCATTCATCTTGACATTAAGACGAAGGCGTGTTGCTATTTTTAATTATAATTTTCTACAATTGATTCTGTCGTCTGGCTATTTCATGATCCAATCTGTTTTATAAGTCAGAACATCATGGCTTGTGCCGACATTCCCATGGACATCCTTGGGGAGGAGGAATATAATAGAGGAGAGAATGGCCCAGTGATACAACATTACAAACCAACGAAATTGGTGCCTCGCGCAAAGGGTCCGTTGCATGACTTGCTACAGAAGCAACCCGCTGTCTTAGGGGTAAGAAAACTATACCATTTATTTCATCAGGAAAAAGCAGGCGAAAAAGTTACGTAGGCTAATATCGTTATACATTTTCAATTGTATTTGTTAAAATGTAAAATTTAAATAAAAACGTTTTGCAACGTTGTTGGCAATTTTTTTTCCTTACGCCTCACAAATGATTGGCCCATTTAGCGTTAATGCTAATAAGATATAGGCTACTCTAGTTGAGTCAATTTATGAAAAAAATGGGGGGAAAAGAATGGAGGAGACTTCAATTAGTTTGAAACAGTGCTTAGATACAAAATGAAATAGAATTGTAGCTGGTGCCGTAGTAGAAAACTGCTTCATTTGTTTATTTTAGAGTCTGCAATTAATAAACGGGTTGATCAGTTTTGGAGTCGGAGTCTTGTTCGCGGTGACCCAGGGACTGACTCAGACGCTTTTAGCTTTGTTCAGAGTCCCACTCCTGACTGGATCACTGGTAATAATACAACAGTTTTTTTAAATAAATACATGTAAAATGTTTGTTTTTGCATAGTGAAATGCTCTCACTGTGCACAACTAAATCTATACTGCTATCCCCTCAACTTTTCAGTTTTTTATTTCTGGATTGTTGTCCAATCTTCTGTTCAAATTTCCAAGATTACTACCTGTAAGTAATATGACAACACAATAACATGACACACAGTATAATAAGGAGATACAAAGATGAGTCTCGTTTACTTGCAGGTCTGCATGTTTGCCAACATTGGCTCCTTAACTGTAGCGGCTGTTGGGTGCGTGGTAATTTGCATAGATTTCTTTGTCTCAGCACTCCAGGGTGAATATCTGAAGGTAACTAAGTGGGATATATATACGTATATGTGTATACACACACACACACACACACACAAACACACAAAAACACACACACACACACACACACACACATACTGTATATATATATACAGTTCTATTTGGGAAAATCCCCTTTGTATTGTGTGTTTGATATCCTGTGTAAAGTAAGTGATCCTGTCCTTCTCTAACAGATGCAGGTGCTGATGCTCTGTGTGTTGGTGATGGAAATGATCATTTCTGCAGTTCTCACCAAATGGATGTATGTGGAAAACCGTATACATTCAAAATGAGCAAAACCATTCTTAGGAGGACAGCATCCAAAATACATCTTACAACTGGAAATGTGCTCCTAGTATATACAACTTGGAAATAAAGATATGATGTTCTTCTTACAGTATGCAGTAAAACAATTAACCAGTCCAGTACACTTTTAGTTATCAGAGCTTTAGAGAAGCTGCGGTCTACATCTTTTTGTAGCGCATACGCTTGCTAAATGTGGAATGAGAAACAGCAGTGGGCTTGTGGTTAAAAAGCTAGTTTCACAAGGGCACACAGGCACTGTGACCTGTTCAGTACAATTTCCTTGTTGATTTGTGGTTCCAGTTTAAGGTATCATTGTATCTATGTGCCTATGTGCATTGGAGTTTCCATGGTGGTGAGGGTAGGGGGAGGGCAGATTGGGATTTTATGTATGTACTGTAGCTTGGCTGATATTGACTGTAGAATGTTATTAGGCTTAAGGCATTAGGAAGAAAACTTTTGATATTTTTTTGATATTATGGTTTATTACTTACATAACAGAAAACATAGCTGACTTGAAATGCACAAAATGTTAAGAAAAGACAGACAAGACAATATTGCCTGCATCAACAGGCTCCTAATAACAACTGTCTCCAGTCAAATTCTAATTAGTTTGTCTTTGAAAATTGCATTGTAAAAAACTCATCTACAATATACACAGGAATTTCTAATCAATAAAACAAATATACAGACCATGACGTACCAGCATTTGTGACATTTTTTTAGTACTGCATAGCAATGTCAGATTCACAAGACATCATTATGAAATGTCATAAGACCTTTTTTTTATAATAGTAATTTTCTCTCAGACATGAGTGTGTGTGTTGTTAGTGCTCCAAATCTAGGTTCACTTTAATGGGAGACTGGATTGTGGTAGCCCTCTTGAGTTTCCATTGTTGCTGGTGAAGACAAGTGTTTGACTTTCTGTTGCTTCATAGCTAGAAAACAGAAGAACAATGTTAGTTACCATTTATTTTGCAAACAAACTGGCAAGACCAAGCTACGACCAACAGCTAGCTGACATGATCTGGTCAATTCTATCCAAGTACTTTTTTATTTTTTGGTGATCTGCTGCCATCTATCTGCTCAAGCATTAATCAGAGAGACAATTCTCAACCAGTGAAACATTCTGTAATTGCAATCAAGTACAATCCCATTCAACCACGATTAAAAAAACAATGACAAATAACATGCTTAAAAAACGCTCAGAATGTTACTGCATTAAAGCAAAAAGTCAACCCAGCAATTCACCCATTTCCATATCAGAAAACACATTAATGGAAAACATTTATGCAGGAAACCAAGCATTTCACACACATGACTCATGAACACATATAAGCAAGAGACGTTTATAAACACCCAAAACTATCACCACCATCACTCTAACATCTGATAAGAACCTGCCATCACGATGCAGCACACCACACCACAGCACACCACAGCACAGCCACACACAGACAGAGCTGTCAGATGGAGGCACGTTTCCACACAAATTAGTAGTCCGGCCACAGAATTTCACACAGAGCAAGAGGAACAACATGCTGCAGATGTCTACCCTGGCGAGACCAATTACTTACTGAGCTAAACCCCTCTGAGTCAGACCACTGTAGAAAGGCCTATTGTTATATGAGAGGTCTTGCTCTGGCAAAAAACAAACAAAATGGTGGTGAGTGAAAACTGAGAAAGTCGACAGTGTTGCTCTAAACTCTGCTAGAATACCGGTGAGAGTTCTTAAGAAAAAGCTTCCTTCGCTTAAAAACCCCCCCTTAAAACATGAAGCAGAGGACTTTTGAACCGAATGAAAACTACAGCCTCTTAGAGACTAATATTAGCAACAAATTCACAATTTCTCTATGGGATCATTAAAGTATCTAGCTACCTACCTACCAATGAACAGGATTGTGGTGTATGAAGTCACTACTCACTGCTGTGATGAACTTGGTGCTTTGTGGATGGAGGTCTGGCTCCTTCTGGAACAGGGCTGGAGGGGGCATCTGGGCACGTGCAGAAGGAGGTGTGGAGGAGCATAGGTATGACGAGGAGGAGCTGGCGTAGGTTTCTATGACGACACTAGTGTGGCCAGGCACGGCGATGCTGCTCAACACTGTCACACTGTCACTGGAGGGACACTGGGAGGACGTGTCTGAGTTCTCCGTGACTGTTGGACCACACAGATGAATCACACACAAGAAAAGTAATTATTTTGCCATTATATCACTAAAACAAATTGCTAATAGACATACATTAGTACAGAGAGTGATTACATCATTTGAAATGTTTTTATTAATTTGCCTTGTAGTTGGTAATTGAGTGGATCAAAACATTTCACAGTACTTGCAAATAGCGGTTGACCCAGATCTGAATGGATCCCCTTAAAACCCTTGTCCCTCATCACTCACTCATGGAAGGCTGGCTCCCTGCGTCCTGCTCCAGCTCGTCTTCTTCAATGCAGTCGTAGGGCCAGTGGCTGAAGGAGGGGACGCTGCCCAGAGGGTAGGAGTGTGGGTGTGGGTGTGGGTGGACAGGGGAGGAGAACAGGTGGAGGTTGAGGGAGCCCAGCAGGGAAGAGGAGGACTGGCTGCTGGAGGAGGAGGTGCTGCTATTGGAGATGGTGGAGTGAGGCCTCTTGAAGGGGGTGGAGTGGTCAAAGGACGACACTGCAATGGATGCCCTGGTTCTAGACTCTGTGGAGGAGAGAGAGAAACACAGAGGACTGTCAGTCTGTGTACGGTAGGATTTGGGTGGGGGTTGGAAGAACAGGATTCTTTTGAAATTCCTGTGGTGACTGCAGACAGTCATTAACGCATGTTAGTGTTCTTTGGGAGAAATTTCTGGGCGCTCTTTGAAGAAAAAGTAATTTGATTCTGAATGCTAGCAAATTAGTTTACTTGGGTTTAAGTGGTGGCATTGGAATGTCTTTAATGCATTGAATTTATCTCGTGCATCAAGCTTTAAAATCTGACTTCCACAAAAACACCTGCAGAGACAAGTCCAGGCAATGTCTGTCTATCTTTCTGCAAAGAGGCTACCGTAGCGCATGAAACCTTAGGACAATAGATAAGTACACATCGTGTCTCTGACTATGAAAATGTTCAGATCGTTTTCTACGGAATATTTGTGTTTAAAGGAGACACCCGGAGATACGTATATTCATGTTTTGTTTTGCTTTCCTATAACTAGACTATGCAGCCCTACCCCAGGTGTTGGTCTGACTCTGTATATATTGGATACCCACGCTTACTATCAGGATTTGTAATAATCTACAGTTCTGACAAACCATCATGTTTAACCAACTGAGACTGAGTATTATGTATTATGAATAGAAGGAGAGGAGGAGAAAGGGATGGTAGACTGATGGGGTTTGTATTAGGATGGTCTGGACAGCTTACCGGACCCCTTCATGATGTAATCAATGGCTCGGTCATTAATGGCGGCATCGCTGGGCTTGATATCCATGAAAGGCTTGCTTCCTATCCCCATAGACACCATTTCCTGCATGCGCAACTCTGCAGTTGAATAAATGAACATTTTAAAAGAGAGGAAGTGACAGTGTGAAAGCTGTGTAACTTGTCGTAGTCACAAAAAGTGCAACAACATTGCCTAACCTGCCTTTAATCATGACACTACTACTACTACTACTACTACTCTAAACCATCAAAGGAAGTCGTTTTCTCACCCCTGTTCCTGAGTGCCTGTCTCCAAAGGATCTTGCCGATGATGGCGGTCCACACAGCCTTGACGTCCCCCGAGCTGGCCTGCAGGATGAACGTGTCCTGGGTCTTCCTCCGACGGAACCAAATCTCAAAGCGCAGGCCGCTGTCGCCCACGTTCTCCGTCATCCCTATCTCTGCCGTCTGGAGACGCAGCACAGAGAGAGGAATCAGGTTGGCAATTCACTTCACCCTGAAATATAAACTGACTAACACAATCGCCCCCCCCGCCCCAACCCCAAAAGAATGGTTGTTCTACCTTGTAGGACTGCTTGTAGATGTAGAAGTCATAGCCCCCTTCTATCTTTTTGGTTTTGCTGAAGAGGATAAGGTCTTCAAACAAGAAGACATGCCGGAGGTATTTCCTCCGTCCGCACCAGACAATGAACTCGTCCTGACACCGTAGTTGCCCCTGCTCTTTCAGGTTGACCTACAGAGGAAACCAGGCGGTGGACATGCGTCAGAGAGAGCACAACACAATGCCAGGCAGGATCCTAAACTCATTATACCGAATGCTTTCCTGACTTCATTCATTAAAACCACACTAGGTAGGGTGATACTTGTCCCCTTTGTCATTACTCACGTTCTTAGTTAGAACAATGAATGTATGACATTATATCCTGTACTGTACTGTATATATTAGATTATGTTCACATCCTTCAAAACGACCCTTTAACACCGTCTTTACAAGTTTTGAGTCAGAGGTTTTCCTGGGAGTTTTCCCTTCCTTAAGGGTTTAGGTGAAGTTATATAGGCTTATGTGCAGCCCTCTGCGGCATTGCCTGGAAAAAGGGCTTTACAAATACACTTAAAATTGGATTATTTACGGGTCTCCGCCCCCAGCACTGCTTACATCACAGCCTCTGATGGCGTCCATGGCAAGCAGGTCGTTTCCGTGGCGCAGCTGGAACTTGACCATCTCCTCAGCGGTGCGGAGGTCACTGAGCTCCTGCTCCTGTGATTGGCCGCACTCCTTGATGAGATCTTTGAGCAGCAGGGCGTACTTGCTCATCCTCTGGATGGGCTTGAGCAGGTAGGAGGCCAGGTCCAGCTTGTCACCCAGCTCCAGCTGCTTGTTCTGGGGGAGAGAGGGAACCCAGGGGAGGGTGAGGATGGAGGGGGATGATGCTTGGATCTCAGACTGCTGAAGGAAAGCTGCAGTAACACCTCAGATCCAGGTGCTTGTAATAAGCGTATGACATGTTTATTCAAATTAATATAGTTTAATAAGAATATATGAGTGTTGATAATCTTAGTAAGGGTTATTTAATACTGTAGGTAATAAAGCCTTATAAGATTCTTATTAACATTAATATGTGTTAATTACTAATTACCCCCATTACTTTAACTAATGGTATTAAAAGCACAGGATCTAAAGTCAAATCTATAATAAGGTTAATAATACAGTTTTTCTCATCGCTTTGGCTCATTTTTGGAAGTCTTAAAATTCATCACAACTGTTTAATAGTTTCTCACCCAAAACATTGACACTGTAATGAAACTGATAGTAATGTTTGCTTGCAACACTTTTTCCAATTATTAAACAACAGCCTAATAACGTTTCTGATGTTAGTTATCAGTTCATCCTGGAAGAACTGACTCTACTGTGTCATTATTGAGGATGGAAAATGAACTAGATTGCGTTCTGGACGCACCTTAAAGAATCCGTTCCCATGGCTGATGAGCAGACAGTCAGACTGGGGCTTGTTCTTGCTGTAGAGAGCATACATTCCAAACTGATCCTCCTGCACACAAGAATAACAAGTTACAACACCGACTACAGTAAGAGGTACGCGAGCCAGTCCACGTGCTCGGTGAAACCCAGGGAACCCTCCAGAACTGGAGTCATACAGACATACCGTCTGGATTCTGTCAAGCAGTCATTTGAATTCCCCATGAGGGAAACAAAAACATGAAGACATGTTTAGACTCCAGAGTTAGGTGGACGTCAACCATACTAAATACTGAAACGGGAAAGTTCAAACGTAAGACCCACATATTAGAGCAGATACTCGAGTCCCAAGTTGCCCACGATAAACATATCAGAGCATGTAGATCCTTCTGCCTCAGCAGACCAAGGTCATTGGGTTTGTGTGCAGTGCCGTTCAGCCTGTCAGCCCTGAGCCCCAGGGTCCAGACGCTCTGTCCCCGTCTGAGGGTCTGTCTGAGGGGACTTACGTGTCGTAGGAAGCAGCTGCTGACAGACAGGGGAGCGTGGGCGCACGCCTCCAGCTCCATCAGGAAATACTGGCTGTGGAAGTCGCACAGCTTCTCCACGTTGCCGAAGATGATGCTGCGCTTTCCCCGGAGGTCTTGGGGCAGGTCCAGGCGCTCCATCTCTGGGAAGTAGTGCTCGATGACGTAGCGGAGAGAGCGGACGTACTCCCTCTCAGTGGCGATCATCTCATCCATGATGTGCTGCACCTTACTGTCGGGCAAAGAGATACCGCAAAGCCTGCTCAGTACGATAATGTGTTATTCTTGATAATGTTGCTGTGTAATCTAATAAAGAACCACACACAATTTACACTCAATATGATCAAGTTTGGTCATCAGTCAATACCAAAAGGGTGTCAGTGGAGTGTCACATTCTGACCATCTTGGGGATATCCTTGCCTCCAGCTATGGTCTGACTGTTGCTGTATGAGACTCTTTGCGTCTCTCTCTCTCACCTGTCGCTGTATGAGACTCTGTCTCTCTCTCTCGCTCTCTCCCTTTTTTCTGTATGAGCCTCCCTCCCCTTCTCACCTGTTCAGTTTCTTTCCGTCTCCGTCAGAGAGTCTGCTGTGCACCCTGGGGGGGGAGGAGAGGCTGCGACTTCGCCCCAGAGTGGGGCTGGTCACGTCGGGCCGCTGCAGCTTCTTCTCCGCCAAAACATTGTTGGCCACCTCCAGACCCTTGATGTACACGCCCGTGTAGCCGTGCAGGTGACCGGCGTCGGCGTGACCGCCGTCCCTCGGGGTCAACTCGTAGCTCATGGTCTTCTTCATGATCTTCTTCAGTGGCTGCTTGCGGTGGCACGAGGCCCCAGAGTAGACGGGCTCCGAGTGGCAGGACACAGACGAGTCGATGGTGCAGTCACTGTCCGTGTCGTCAAACAGCGACGGGCTCTGCCTCAGCTTGGCGTCGCTGTCCGGGGGGAAGGGGAACAGGGAGGAGGAGGGGAAGGAGCAGCTCTGGGGGAAGGGCTTCCTGTCCTCAAACTCCACCGGCGTGACGGCCCTGTTGACGAAGGTGGGCGGCGGGGGGGGTGGCAGGACTTCCTGTAACAACAAGCTGCTCTGCGTGAGAGCTCTGCCTCTCCCCTGCCTCTGAGAGGGCAGTGTCCGAAGGGGGGGCCACAGAGGCTGCAGCTACCTCTGCCTCGGCTACCTCGGCTGCCTCGGCTGCGTTGGCTGCCTCGGCTGTGGCCTTGGCCAGGGTCTCCTCCAGCTGCTGCTTGGTCTGCTGGCACTTGTGCCACAGGGTGTTCCAGTGCTTGAGCTGCCTAGGACTGTCCAGGCTCTGCACCATGGCATCCAGGGTGCTGAAGTTGTCCAGGGAGAACTTGGAGGCCTCCGCGTGGTAGTCCTGGAGGATCTGGAGCACCGCAGGGGGCAGGCTGACCCCGCTGCTCTCCAGGCTCAGCTGGCGGAAGTAGTCCTGGCAATGCTCCATCCACTGGTTAGCCTGCATGGGGGCGGAGTTAGGATGGTTGGGGGCGTGCTGAGATGAGGCATGCATCATGTGGAATATGTGTTTTAATCACGTCACAGTTAGAAGTGTGAAGAAGGACGAACTGTACCATCGTGATGAAATGGAATAGAAGCAGGAAAGGAAAAAGATCACGAGAGCCTTCACTTACCGAGTCGTAGAAGTCGTAGAGGTTGGCGAGGACGTCGAGCTGGGACCGCCTCCTCTCCACCCGGCCCAGGATGGAGCACAGCTGCTGCTTGAAGTCCAGTAGAGCAGAGCTGGGGAGCGACTCTGCAGACTCCCTCACCATCCGCAACCCCTGCTTCTGCTGGTGCTACGGACAAACAGGGACGGTCACAAGGATTAACGCAGAGACTCGCAAACTTCAAATGGAGGGAAAGGGGTGAGAAACACATGTTGACATTCATCTGCAGTACAAACACATGTGCTAATGAAGAACCGTACCGTTGATTCTGCCAGGAACTGGTCCACACTCTGCCTCATGTCCTTGACTTTGCCCAGAGAGAGAGTGAGGGAGTCCAGAGGAGCCAGATGCTTCTCCCCTTCCACACTGAACCACTGCTTGATCTGGAGAGACAGGTGGGTTGAGGTGAGACACATTCATTATGGTCATATAATGAAACATGAGTTATGGTCATGATTCAAGCGATATTCATGACTTTCACTTTGAACTGGAATGGTCGTAGACCCAGTCAAATACATTTAATCATAAAAATGATATTAAATGAGCCCACCTGTTGTGTCTGTTCCTCAAACTTGCGGACCTCCAGCAGGCTTTCGAGCTGTTTCAAGGACTTGTTGGACAGGATGACGAGCTTGTGGACCTCCTCGTCTACCTGGTTGTAGAGGGCGCTCACCATGTCCACCGCATCCCTGCACCAACGCAACACACGGTTGGCAAACATATATTCCTGACTAGGGTGACACTTCCTTGTCAAAGCATTTAGGTAATCAATGAGTAAGTGACCATCACCTGAATCAGTCGTAAGTCGAAATGGCTGATTTATACAGAAATGCCTTATTATGTCAAAGCATTGATATGGGTTTTGGGCTTTTAACAGATTCTTATCAAACAAAACCTTGGCTTTCATAATCTGTATGAATTATTATTTGTCATTTCAAATAACCTTCTAATTAACCTAACAACTCTGCTTCCTCTGTCAAAACAGTCTCCTGCCAACAACTGCTTTGGTGACCGATATGTAGAAGGTCATGTAACTCGCTTGATATTTTGAATAGAAATGTTTTATTGGTACCATTTCAGGTCAAAGTGACTGATTCTGTGAGAGCAAGTCACATCATTGTTGTTTCATAGGTATGCCCTGTGTATTTTATTGTTTGTGAGAAAAGTTAACATGGGTTTAGGACTTATCAATGTCACAATGAAACCATATAGTGTTTCGATTAGACTGCTAGGAAACAGGAGAAGCACAAAGAATCCCAAGGGACGTGTACTTGTGACAAACGGCAAATAAACGCGAACGTTGTTCTGGTACCTGTAGTTGGCGTTGTCGCAGGCTTCCTCCTTCCTGATGCGAGCCAGCACCGTGCCTCCCTCCAGCCTCAGACTGTTCAGACACGTGTCTTCCAACACACACTTCATCAGGCTCCTCTGCTGGTCGATCACCTCCGACACCTCCTGCAGAACACAACACACCAAGGTGTTACACATCGTCACGCACTACTGTCTCACGCCCCCCTCCCATTTGACCATGTGTCATATTCATCATTATATCTATGGTATTTACACCAGTGAACCAGAAACATAGCATAAAATAACACAGTTGATACCCTGAGTACATCAACAAGACAGACACATAAATCCAGAGTTCCATAGCGCCAGGGTGGGCTGGGCGGGACTGTGCGTCCGGAGGGCTGACCTTGGTGGTCTTTAGGTCACCACTGTTGTTCAGCGTGGTGATGGAGTCCTGCAGGGAGGCAAGGGCCACACTGCAACTGCTGGCAAACGGCTCGATTTTCTTTGGGAAAAAGAGAGAAACAAGGAGCATATTAAAGAAAGACACATTTTAATAGGGAAAAAGGGATCATTTCCCAGTGTATATAAATAAACCATTCACGACTCAGGATGCAGAATGAAGCTCGCTTAACAGATGTTCCGTTGAGAGATGCAGGATAAGCACAGGGTTTAGTGACGATGACATGTACTCTACCTGTCTGAAGTGTATCCAGTGACTGTGGTCGTACAGGAAGGAGCCGTCCAGATCGCGTGTGAGCTGAGAGGAGTCTATGTGCTTCAGCAGGGCCTTCAGAGAGGTCAGTATCTCAGTCTGGGGGCAGACACACAAACATACATGATCTCACTTATGCTCATAGGCATCCACATGTCACTTCCTGCTTGTTACTTTGCTTCTGATTGCAAATACTGTATTAGAAAAAGTCTATTTATGACATATATGATGCCAAACATGAAAGTTTTTCATTGAAAAAACATTAATCTTAATAAAATGTGAGAGAAATGTAAGGACTTAATATTAATCTTAAGCAAAGCACAAGTAATTCATGCTTGAAACAGCATACAGACACCGAGATCCCATGGAGAAATTCCAAAGGTAATAACTTAACTGGATGTGAGACCTCAAGTCTGATCTCATTAGATACTGTAGCACCTTCTGTGCTCGCTGCTGCTGTTTCTCTGGGCCAGAACCAGGCTCCTAATGTCCTGCATCACACACTCTGCCAGCCAGACATGTGTCTTCATGCAGACATAGCTCAGATGCTCAGACACTCAACACACCACGGCCTAACATGCTGCTCTCTCTCTCGTCTCTGCTCTCTCGCGATCTCCGAGCTCGCTCTCGATCTCTCTCTCTCCCTCTCCCTATCTGCTCTCTCTCTCTCTCCCTCTCTCTCTCTCTCTCCCTCTCCCTCTCCCTCTCCCTCTCTCTCTCTCTCTCTCTCTCTCTCTTTCCTCTTCACGAAGGTCAATGACATGACATTGACAGGCAACAACAGTATTTTGTCGTAACGTTTGAGATAACCATGTATTCTTTCTAATCTAATACTGTGTAAGAGATCATTGAGTCAATGTGAAAACATTGTCAAGATAGGAGAAGTTACTGTAAAGAGACACTGCGGAACCTACTCTGAACAATGAACTTCCTCTGACAAGATTAGCCAAAGTCAGACACACAGAACATCACCACAGATGACATAACTGTATAGTGTATGATTAGATATGTCTTTACCTGTACATTGATGTCTCTTTCTGGCTTGACAGCTGCCTCCTTATCCACCAGTAACAGAACTGAATAAAGTGCATTTGGTAACGATGCCTGATGGGGGAAAAAAACGGTATGTCATATAAGTAGAAATAAACACACACCAATATAAATTAAATGTCTTATACTTCAGTATAATCATATGATTTTAGGATTGAATGATGCCTTTGGTCGGTTTTAAAGGATTTCTACAAGTTGAGCACCCTCCATTTCACAACAAAAAGCACATCAAATTGAGTAATATTCCCCCCCCCCATAGCCACTCATAGATCATCATCTACACATGCTAACTTGCTAAGCCATTTGTCTTAAACTAGCAGCCACCAAGTCCATCCCTGTGCACCTCAACAGACAAGCAAGAACAGGCATTCCCACACGTGCCCTGAGGCCGGCCCTGCTTACAAAATATGTGAGTTGGTGACTAGCAACAGCCTAAACCAAAGTACCTCCAGAAAATGACATCACGCCTTGCAAGTGAATGGCAGAACATGGGGAAACAAACATGTATAAGTACTGCTACGGCATAATCACAGTGAGAGAACATTTTATTTTTACAGCTTAAGAACTGGTTCAGACTCCTGTGAGGACCATGAGAGAGCCTGGGGCGTGTTGGAGGGTAATTACATATTTTTCTTCAGAGGCTCACCTGGAGTTCAGACAGGGCGGAGAACAGAGCTGGAGCAGGCTGCTGCTTCCTCGAGTCTATAAGGACTGTCAGGCCCTGGTCCCGCCTCTCTCTCCTGTAACCAGGAAATACATGTCAGGACTATTGAACTACAAATCACACCGAGTTACTATACTAAGGTTTAACAGAGAAAAGAGCAGAATTTGAATTCTGTGGCTGTGGTAAACGCTTCGAAGCGCGAGACGTACTGTATTGAGGAGTCATCTCACTGGAGTCATACTGAGCCAAAGACACCTGAGATGGAGTGACTCACTCACCGGAGCGTGGAACAGTAGTATCCCAGCAGGCAGGTGAGGTCCACGGCCGAGCAGCTCTCACCTGTCCACACCCGAGCCCTGGTGCACACCTGGAGCAGCGCCCGCCCACCGCGGTCTCTGTTTCCTGGAAGAGAGAGGGACAACCGGAGGTCACAACTCGCGCTTACCAACCACAACGTGGAATTGGGTGGGCTCTTCAGTACAGGAATTTCAACAACCCTCCAAACACACACACCCTTTACGAGTACAAGGCTATCCCTTAGCTTGTTTTTTAATACTTTGTGTAAATATCGGAAGATGATTAGAACGAGGGAGTTGAATGACTTTGCTGGATTGGTTGAGAGTAAGCGGAGTAAACACGTTTGTGGATGACAGACATGTCACCGTCACTCGTCACCTACCAGGTAGGACGACAGCCCCGGAGGTGAGCAGCTCCTGGTTGACCTCCGTCACCAGCTTGGGGAGGTGTGAGTCACAGCTTGAGGTGGGCCCTGGAGCTGGGGACAGTGGAACAGGCAGCCCGTTGACCGGTCTGGGGCTGACCCCTGTGCCCTCATGGCTGTGTCTCCTGGGCTCAGTGTTGTGGAGCCCAAACTCGTTCCCTGCAGAGAGACAAGGAACATTTCAATGTCCGCAATCGTTCAATCGATTGTTAAATCAACAGCTAAAAAATAGAGCAAACACACACCTTATAGAGTATGTAAGGTTTTAAAACCTCTACCTTGCCTCATCTTTCGTCTGTAAAAAGTAATTTGATGAACTGTTTCTAACCAGGGGTAGATGGGGGTCGGGGTTAGACCTACAGTATCTGAGGAGTTCTGCTGTGGTGACTGTATTCCCTGTCTACACCGTTGAGGCCAGGTGTTTGGTCTGACTCACAGTCCAACCACCCGCCTCTTCCAGCTCTGCCTGCAAAGTCCTGATTACTGGAATGCTGCTCCTGACATTCCCAACTGCTATTGCTGTGTACAGACTCTGCCATCCTAATTCAGCCCACAAAGCTGCATGCTCTCACTGTCAGTATGTAGATTGCTCTCTCTATCTCTCTCTCTCTCTCTCTCTCGCTCTCTCTCTCTCTCTCTCTCTCTCTCTCTCTCTCTCTCTCTCTCTCTCTCTCTCTCGCTCGCTCTCTCTCTCTCTCTCTCTCTCTGTTTTGTCTGTAATACTGTTTCTCTCTCCAGCTCCCTCCCTTTTGATATTTCTCCCTCTCTCCTTTTCTCCCTCTTACTATTAGGTAAAGAATATGTAATAAAAACAATGATGTAAAGACAAGTTAGAGGCAGGTCCTGCTTGTCATTCATATTTGAGTCTCTCTATGGTAGCGTAATGTAATACCTGGCTGATGTAGCCAACACAGAATACGGACATAAATATTAACATGAAACCGTGAGGGGAGACAATGTGTGGGAGGACTGTGGTCAACACCTTTTGGGAATTTTTCGGGTATGTTTGTTTTTATCTCTGGCCCCCCATGTTCAGTAACAGAGACCCCTCCCAGCTCAACCACTATTGTCCTCCAACTGTCAATGCATTTCCTGTGTGACTGTGTAGCTGTGCTTCTGTTTAGCTGCAAGCTTCCTAAATTGCTTTGTTTTCAGAGGAAGTGTGAAATAGTAGAGCAAAGCCTCTCACGCTTTGTGCTGTGTGAAAGCCCATTTGTAAATGCCGTTTGACACCATTTTAACCCCGGACAAAATTGTTTGGTACAGATTGCAGTCAAACAGCAGCCGCGCTTCGACAGAAGAATGGCAAACACTGATGAAATCACAAGGGCCATTATTTGATGACACGGCTATTGCAATCTCACATCATGGGTAATTCTATCCCCTCTCAAAGCCATAGCGTTTGTCATTCCGAACAATGCCAGAGTCCGTGCTCGTGGACTCTCATGTTTCGGAGGTGAATGGATCTTGAATAAACACAGGTATAATTTTTAAAGGCTTTCTGAAGCATCCCCACTGGCTAACTGGACCACAATGGAGCCTATTGTACACAAGGCAAACCATCTGTCTGGGAGCAGAGCAGTCCCCGGACCCAAACCCACTGGCAGCCATGTCAGGCAGGGATGTAAGGGGTCCCTGTGGCGGGTTACTGGATCCTCTGGGGCTTCCTGGCCACTCCAGCCATCTCAATGGCTCTAGGTTCTGCGTGTGGGAAACCGGTTTCCAATAGAAACAGGATCCACATGGTGAGGTCATCTCTAAAAGAGCCAGGGGCTTACAGTGAGGAACACTGGGCACTGGAGCTTTGTTGTGAGGGTTAAGCGATACATTTTACTGCACATATTTGAACATCTGAGGTGTGTGTCTGAGTTTGCGTACACACACAACACACCTTTGTTGGACTGCTGGATATGGGTTGATTCAGAATTAAAGCTCCCTCTATTTTCCCATTTCAATACCAGGAAGAGGTTGTGCGAAATGTAGAGGATATAATCCCCTAAACGTTTGCATTGGTGTCCAAAATGACTGCGGCATATCAACACAACATTGGGTTCTAAGAGGTTAAGATCTACCGTGTACCCACTAAACACAAACCTTGAGCTGGGATCATCGCTTGGATTCTGAGGGTCAAACATGTCCACATCATATGGGATCCATCACGTATTAAAGTCAGGACTGGAAACCTCCCTTAGAATCAGCCCAGAGAACCAGCCGCTCCTGACTGGCCCATCCCAGGCACTAAGTACACAGGTGAACCACGGTAAACCAGAGCCTTAAATCTGTCTGGAACTCAACCTGGTTTTCATGCCCTGAGGTGACATTATTTGATACGGGAGAGTTTATGTGGCATGACCTGTTATGATTCATTCACTGATAGACGTAAACTAAAAGAAAGAGTGTCTGTCGAAACTGAAGATGTTGAAACACGCCCAAGTTGAGGCATCATCTTGTCTTAGCACTACAACATTTCTTTTTTCTTTTTTCCAAGGATCATGGGGAAAAAAATACTGCTATTTATTGTGTAGTATTTACACTTTTACCATAGCTTCTTATTCTGCATGCATTACTCACTACAACATTAAACCAACTGAAGAGTAGTGTAATGTGCATGAACCAGAAATATCTATATTTTTTTTGTCAGACACAAACATTGCTATGAAGCAAGACATTATCCCTTTGCTCCAGATAGTGACTTTATTCATCTCTCTCTGCATCAGGAAGTGACATCATCCTAAGCCCAACCAATTGGCCATCTCTTCCTACCTGACTCCTCCTTAACGCTGCTCCTCCTCTCTGCGCCGGGCAAAGCTGCCTCCAGGTCCAGCTTCCCGAAGCGCAGGGCATAGCCGTTCATCAGCTTCCTGGGAGAGAGGCTGGCTGAGCCCCCGGAACACGAGCGTGCTCGGTGACCCTTCACCTGGGCCGCCTTGTTGTTCCGCTCCAGAGACTTGGAGCGCCTGTCCGCCCTGCTCTCAGCGCTCCTGAGCCCCCTCTGAAGGTAGAGGAGGGGGGGTGCTGGGCCGGGAGTCGTCTCCGCCCAACCAGGCCCTAGCCCCCAGCCTGCGGGCTGCGTGCTCCCTGGGAGAGGCGCGGGTGTCTGGGCTGCTGCCCGGCGTGACGGGGCTCTCCCTGGGGCACAGACCGGGCTCGGGCCCCTCCTCCAGGATGGACTCGGAGCTGGAACCAAGGTTCATGGGGTTCTGCAGGGCCTCCATGTAGGACTTCCTGAACAGTCTACGGGTTTCAAAAGCCACCGAGTCCCTGGGGTGTCGACGGCGTGGGCCCGGGTTACTGAGGTCCGTGCTGAACGACAAACTCCGGGTCCCCACGCCTCTGTCTCTGCAGCCGCCCTCCTCCACCTGGTCCTCCTCGGATAGACCGTGGGTCTTGGTGCTGTGTGCGTCTGCTGGAGCCACTCTCAGTCTGGGGATATCCATCGAGCGGAGGTCCTGCTGGGTCCTAGTGCTGCTGGGGTCCAGGTGAGCCCTGCTGGGGGTGGAGGGCTCTGAGAAGGAGGAGTCTGCCCCCTGGGAGAGCAGGGACTCCCTGGAGCTACGGTGGCTGTCCAGGGTCCCCGTGGAGCCGCTGGTGCTGCACGCGCTCAGTTGGCCCCGGAAACCGTGGCGCGCCTGCATGGCGGCGTCCGCCGTGCTGCTGACAAACAGAGGGTTGACCACGTTCTTCCACGGGGTCCTGTACACGACAGTGCCGGTGGTGAGCAGGCAGTTTTGCAGAGGGTGAAGGTTGCGGTCGCGCGTTACATTCTGCAGGAAGTCAGCGGTGAAGACGCTGCCGTACATGCTCTCTGGAACACCACTGATGGGGATCTCCGCGATGGCCTGCCCACTCGCCGAAAGGCATTTTATCACCAGTTTGGCGGCCTTGCGGCCCAGGGGAACCACCTGCAGGTAGAAGTCTCCCTGCCTCAGACGGACCTTGTGCAGAGGGGCCAGCTGCAGAACCACCTTCTCGTGGATGCAGAGGGGCCAACCCTCATGGTAGAACAGCAGGCCTCGGAACCTCACCTGACAGAGAGAAAGAGAGACCGTCACAAACCACCCACATACACACCATCGCCCATTACTCTATAGCGATGCTGCCAGAATCCGTTTTTAATAGCAACGTTGTATGGGGTGTGGGACTGACATACTGTATGTTTAAGTGTGTGTTAGAGACTCTGCCCTTCCAGTCAGTCACTCGTCATTCTAACGAGCTGATTCCTCCAAACCCCGCGATGGAGAAACCTGTCTGATCAGGCCTGGTTCCTCAGCAACCACAACCACAAACCCCAGCCGTGACACTCAGGTACAAAAGCACCTCGAGCCACAGAAACAGCACCCAGGGTTCAGCTCCTCTCAGCTATTTTTTCCATAGATGGGCTTTAAAAGGGAAAGGCATGCAATGAAAACACATTCTTGTACCGATGGCTCTCTTGTTGCTAGCAATACAAAGAATCTCAGGGCAAGCTTTTCCTCAGAGGCTAGGCTTAGGTGAAACTATTGCTGTATTGGCTATCGTTGGGAGTGTAATCACAGTGGAGATGAATACAGTGGAGTAATGTTTCAGGTCTTTGGTCATGGAGCCACTAACCCGCAGCAATCAAAGCTTGTGGGAGCCAATATTACATTTCAGCCTGGACCCCCGAGCCCATGGCCAGCTCTCAGACGGACCACAGTTTGCTCTCTGTTTGGCCTATTCAGACCAGGATGGCAGGCTTTCAGCTTGTTCTCTGAACAATGATCAACTCTGTCCCCCCGGCACATATTCCCTCTCAGCACAGATACTCCCACTCATCATCTGGGTTGGTACATTCCTTCCCTGCTGGTCCTGTCCTGTCTTGATCTTGGCCCTGACCACTATCTATCACAACACCACAAAACATCATAATGGGTATTTATCTCATTATAAATGTGTCTTGTGGTAGATCTAATCTTTCAATGTTTTTCTGGTAACAGAGCAGATGTATGAGTACATGGTCTGTCTTCCGCGTGTTATGCTCAAGCTGCTGGTTTATTTCTCTCTACCTCTTCTTCCTCTTTCTGATCCTTTCATCTATCTAGCAAGTGGGAGCAAAGCCCGCCGGGGTCAGAGTTCACCTGGAGCTTCTCCTCGGCTCTGGACCTTCTGCAGGAACTTGTCAAATCTCGGCTGCGTTGCATCTCAAAAGGAATCATAATCAGCTCATATCCGTTTCAGACCACAGTCGCTTGCTTTGGGCTGGTTCGGCCTCTCTCTCTACACCTAAATCCAGGTCTATTTCCATCACGTACACTCGATGACCCCCCTCCTCCACTAATACCCCTCTTCCTCCTCCAGCAGCCCCCTCCTCCAACACCCTCCACCCCTACCCCCTACTCCCACCCCCACCCCAACCCCCTCCCCCCAGCCCCCTAGCCCCACTCCCCTCCTTGCACCAGGTTGACTCACGCAGGTCTCCTGCTGGATGCTCTGCAGGATCCCCTTGGCAGGAAGCAGGAAGTCCACAAGGCAGCGCAGGCCGTCGCCGCGGTACTGCCTCTCCACCACGCTGAACAGCTGCCAGAGCACAGTGGCGGCGGTGGCGCTGAAAGGAGGGTACAGGGACGAGAGGGTGCTCTGGATGCAGCTGTCCAGAGACTTGGAGTCCTGTGGAAAGGAGGCAGGAGAGATAGAGAGATAGAGAGAGAGAGAGAGAGAGAGAGAGAGAGAGAGAGAGGAGAGACAGACGTTAGAGACCAGTGCGGAATGCAAAAGGAGAGTGAGAGATAAAAATTAGAAGGAGAGATGAGAAGCAACTGCTCCGTTGCTCCTCCAGCGTCACATGGAAAACTGCCTAAGGCCAGTGTTTTGCATGGAAGGAACCCTTCGCCGAATTGTCAGTGGTGAGCAGAGATCAACATACAGTATCAAGCAAGAATGATCAACACGGGACCACAGTGTCCATGTCATATTTTTGTTTGGGTTGTACTTTAGAGCTTCATGCTGTGAGTTCCTGGTCTATGGAGACCACACATACACACTCACAAATACACATTCACACAAACACACAAGCTCACACGCAGTCAGGAAGCCGTAAGGTCACAGAAAACGTCCACCATGATGGTTTTTCCATGAAAGACAAGGGAAGCACCTGTATGAGTGACATCATGGACATTGAGCACAAACAGCAAAGATGGAAAGTCCAGTCTCCGCTCCAGCCCTGCTTTGTAAAACAAAGGGGCTTTTCCCTAATGGGGGGGCTGTCATCCAAAACTTTTAATAACCATGTCATTCCTAACTATATCTGACCCTGAATAGACGTGTGACATGCCTTTACTGTCTCCCACAGGATGAATGACAGGTCGGACACAGTGTTAGAGGGCAGCGGTCCGACCTCCACCGGGCCTCAGGGACGCCTGGGTGTCTGAGGATGACCTGGTCTGGGCCGTCGTGTTCGCTGCCCTGCCTGTGACCGGCTCCCTCCAGCAGGCTCAGTCAAGGCCAACCCCCCCCCCTCCCTCCTCTCCCCATTCTAGCAGCCCTTCACCGAGTGGAACACAGCAGTGGAACACCACTGATAACCAGACGGACAGTGTGGGAGCCAGGAAG
Source organism: Mallotus villosus (assembly GCA_903064625.1). NCBI lineage: Eukaryota > Metazoa > Chordata > Actinopteri > Osmeriformes > Salangidae > Mallotus > Mallotus villosus. The sequence goes on from CAEFZP010001503.1 coordinate 84,592, forward strand.
GCTGCCAGGGAAAGTCCAGCTCAGATACAGCCGGCACGCTCGGAAGGGGAGGCTAAGGAAGGGATCGAGTTCTCCACTTCTGAGGAACACTTTGAGAGGAAGAGATTTAGGTTTACTCATGAACACTAAACTGTGATGATGTAAAGCTGTCCCAACACGTCTGAATAAATAACTTCACTTCTTCAAAACAGAACATATATTGTCTATTCGCATATTCTCCAGGTTTGTTTAAAGAGTGTATCTTCTCAGCATCGTCAATTAGAGACATAGACTGCAATGTGTTGGTATACATGCCCCAAATAACAAGGCTGTCATTGTTCCATCGTCTGCTGTGTACCGTGCTGGTGAAACTCTGAAACAAAAAACGCCCACCTCCATTAGAGGGGCAGCTCTCTGGGCATTACTCACTTCTGCGCCAGGGAGGAGAAGAATAACATGGGGTTTATTGGCGGAAAGCTAACAATGGGAGGAAAACCCATCGCTACATGGTTTCAAACTGCCCCAAAAGAGCAAAAGTCCTTCAGGTTGCCAAGGCGGACCGAAGCATGGTATTCACAGGGTAAAAAGTCCCTGTTCAAAAAAAAAGGGATTTATCAGTGCACTTTTGTTTGAGCTCCACTATATATCAGCTGCTGATTCAAGCCGTTGCACAGGAATGACCGGCTAAAGAATTCTCACCCACAACCATGACTTAGACTGAGTCTAAATAGAGACTGCACACCCTTGAGTAATGTTTACATACACTGTGGTGGATAGAAACACAACATCCTTCACAGTAGTGATCCTTACTCGATGTATACCTGGCTATGTTGGGTTTTAACTAGCAACAGTCCACCACCATGACCAGATGGGAGGTCCTGCCCCCTCTGTGGTCTCAGGTATTTACAGCAGACTGGCAGTGTGAGCGAGTGGAAGATCCCTGGGGTGCTAATGACTGGGTGGAACGTCCAGGTGGAACTCTTGTTTTACTTGGGAAAACATCTGTTTTAGCAACAGGTAGAACCGAGCTCTACCGAACAGTGCAAGCACTGTGAGGTAACTGAGAGTCTAGGATGTCACGACCATGCCGATTGGTGGGGATCAGAGGTAGCCAAGGCGATATGTGTTGGAGAAGTCTGAAACAAAACAGCTTAGAGATTAATAGGATTTCAAAATGAGTAGGAACAAGGCTGAAGTCAGAAAGTAAATCCGCTCCCTCTTACTGTAACTGATTACGAAGCCATTAGGGTTTTAAAGTGCTCTCTATTTTGTGACAAAGACTTGAAATATGAGAATGTATATTCTATGTCTCTGCATGGACTCGCCATACTGTCAGCTGAATTACCACACAGGCCTGTAACTCTGAAATATCTCCAACTTGCACTCCCTAAAATAATCTGTGCCAGAGGGCATAGAGGAATAGAAAGGAGCGAGTGTGATGGAAAAAGAGGCAGAGAGAGTGAGAGATATAACAAACGATAAGAAAGAGAGAGAAATAGGGGGGCAAAGAGAAAGAGAGGGGGAAAATAAAGAGAAGGATAGAGTTAGAGAGAAAGAGAGGGGGGAAATCAAAAGAGGGGGAGAGTTAGTTAGAGAGAGAGAGGGGGGGAAAAGTGAGAGGCAGAGAGAGAGAGAGCGAGAGGGCGAAGAGAAAGATAAAGAGCGAATGAGGGAGCCACAACCACAGAGCGGGTCAGTGACACAAAAGGAGCTGCGCACCAGGCCTCCAGTGGAGCATGAAGCCACCAGGGGGGTGTAACAGGAGAGCACTGGAGCCCCCATCCAGGCCGCTCGGCAGCCAGCGACCTGCTAGCCGCACGGCCTGCAGGTAGACAAAGGCCCTGGGTTGCCCTGCTCCGGTGCCACGGAGACAACAAGAGATCTCTACTGATTCGGTCACGTCGAGCATCATCCAGTCCCCATTACACACTCCCTCCAGATGAGTCTTCACCGGGCTGGAGGATAGGGGGTGTGGGAGTGAGGGCGAGACTCGGAGAGGGAGAACAGGGGAAACTGTTTTGGCTAAAGTGTGGCTGAGAGTGCTAATAGATAGTGACAAAAGGTCTGGTGGTGTATGGGGGAGGGAGGAGACACCACACCAGCCTCCTCAGCACTTCTATTTTGGACTTAGACTGTTTGACTGCTATAAACAGAGGACACACACACACACGCATACTCTTAGTGGATAGCAAGGTAATGATGGATGTGCGTACAAAAGACACTGTCGTGAATGTTATCTCAACAGATAAACTTTAACCCTTTCAAAGCCACAGCCATCGTGTGCCAAACACAACCAGTCTCGGATGAACACCTGGGAGGCAACGGAGTAACAATGACGCGGGCCTCGACCCACCTGTATCAACACAGGTTAAATACATACATTAGATGACTCACTGATTGTACAGAAAATCTGTCTTTAAAGTTATTTATATCAGGCAGTAGTTGTGGAACATCGTAAAAGAGTCTGCAACTGTCACCACAGAGATAAATTAGCTTGGCGCTTGATTTTGGTACGCTGTCTATTGGGTTGAATTGTTTATAACCTATTATATACATTAAATGGGGTGCCGTAAAATGCATGAGCGTTGAAAGTGTGTGTGTGGATAATGTACATTTAGTTTGGCTTCCCATGCGGGCTATTACAGTGCTGTGTTTCCCCAGTTTACCAGGCTGTTAATTACTTTGTTCTTCAGGATGTAAACACATTTGGACAAGATATTGTTCTCTGTAAACCAGAGACAGACCTCACTGACCCTACAGGAAGTTACATCACTATGTTTTGCATTGTCTGCGTATTCACATATAGAAGGTTGCCAACAAGCAACATAAAGGACAAGACAAAGCCTTTCAGCCAATTACACCACTAATTGCCGATGACAGTGCTGCATAGAGGCTACATTTAGCTCCCGCATTGTTTCTAAAAACACGAAACAAGAAAAGCGGACTTAAAAAAAAGGGCTTTTCTTTTATGACACAATGGTACGATAATGATAGAGCATACAATAAACAGGGTGACTGTTGAAGTTGTTACAGGTGCTGAGAATGCATTTGACCTCTGACTCTCATCTATTATGTCTGCCACCCATTAGAAATAACTGTGAACACATGGCAGAACAAGGCCCTGACGATATGTCTGTGCTCTTTGTCAAACCCATCCAATTAATAACACAAACATATCAAAGGGTTCAAAGTAGCTTAGTTATTGCTAATAGTGTGGAAACACTAAGACAATTTGATTCGATTTTTCAATACAGCAAAAACAAGCAGCCTGTGCCTGCCACGGTAACAGGACAGTTTACACCTTGGATTGTGCAGTCTGATCCGTACCTTCTTACATCACACCTGGAGCTGCCTGTGTTGACTGTAGGCAGACAGGACAAGCCCTCACACAGACACCAAAACACCAGGTGCTCAGTAACTCTGAAGTAAAGGACACTTCCCCACAACGTGAGGAGAGGCACACCGACAACGCCTGCAAACTGGAAAGCCTACTATTACACCAGGAAAGTCAAGACATACTTTTCAATTCAATGAACAAGTCAAAGTTAGGCTTCACACCTGTGACAGCTGTTCTACCTACACCAGGAACAACGGATAAAAACAGTAGTGATATTCAGCATAAAGCATAAAGCAGAAGGACACTTTTTAAGGAACTGTTCTCCTACCTTAATGCTCAGGTAGTTGTCACAGCTCCGGGACTTTGCTCTGGAGTGCATTGTGCCCAGTGACAGCATTTAAGTTCAAGACAAATCCCCAGACATAAATAAATGAATAAGCCACATGAACCACGGGTAAAAATCCAGGGTAAATCCAGTCACTACATCAGCCAATCCACCGCTGCCATGCTAGTTGGAGCCCTGTCTCTGTCTCTCTCTCGCTGTCCTGCCGAGAGGGACAGCCAGAGCAGACTGAAGTCCTGTCAGAGCGTGAGAGAGGCAGCTCGCTCTGTTCCCTGCTCCCCCCTCACCTCAGCCCCCTCCCTCCTCTCAGGCAACAACACCACCCCCCGCCCCTCTGCTCTGCTCCAGAAGCCTCTCCCAGCTGGATAATGCATACTGAAACAACCCACCCCTCAGCATTCAGAAAACACACTACCTGCCCCGCACATACATACACACACAGACACAATAATACACCCCTTTGCCTTAACTGCCCCAACCTCCCTTCTAGGGGTAGAACTCCTGACCAACCCCCCCCCCACCTCCACTCCCCCACCCCCACCCCTTGACCCCCGATGCCCCCACCTCCACCTCAACCCCCCCCTCCTCCTCCTCTCCCAATGGCACCCCTTTGTCCTGACAATACAAATGGACTGAGGTTTCAGCTTATTCTGCTGCCTTTCAAAAGAAGGACTAAAAGAGAAAAGAAGACATCAGCATAGCATTGGTGGTTCAGGTCACCCGCCACAATGGTGTTCCCTTAAATCTTGTCAGGAGAATACCTAATCCTCAAACTGTTCCTGACATGTGGCTGACATATGTAGGCCATCCCCTGTGTAGGGGAGACAAATGTGACGTGTTCACAACTGATTGCCTTTAAAACAGATATGTATCGCTCTGAATGACACGGCAGTTCATTTAGAAACCGACTGAAAAACGTATGGCTCTTTGAGGGCTGTGAAGTTGAACGCTCTTCAAAATGTCAACAAAATGTTTACAGTCCTTTACAAAAATAATTCCAGTCCTTTGCTTCACACCGTCACTTCCTCAGCCAACAGCCTTCAGAACAGGAGGAAACGCCACGAGCGGGCCTGTTGTGAGGCTTTGTGCTGGAATGTAGCAACCTACAGTGTGGCAAAGGTGCATATTATGTCCTCCTATCTCTTCAAACTGATCCTTAACCCAAACATAGGAAATCCTTGTTCAGGAAGGCCAATGTGGCAAGAATGGGGGCTTTGTGTAAAAATACTAAGATCATATTAAGCAGTCGTGGGTAAACAGAGGAGTGAGTGAGGATGTGTTATTAGGTTGGGGGTATATTTAGAGAGGCTACTGGACACCTCTCAGACAGTATTAGTCACAGACTGATGCACAGTGGCCAAACCTGAACCCAGCATAAATACAACAACAACATGCTGACTTCATGGTCAGCCTCCATTGGACCAGCACCTGAATCCAAACTCTGCTAAGTGACATAGCACACTGGTAGCTGATCAGAGGTTGCATGAATGGGACCCATGTCCTCATCCTCGACATCAGATATGTGTTATGGAGATCATGTATCAGTAAAGGAGTGAAATAAAAAGATTCCCATTAGGCTATTTACAACTCAACATGCAAAGACAAATCATGTTTTCTTTTCTCCCCTTTTGCTAGAGATGGAGATGGGTTTGTATTTAGGGTGCAGGGAGATAAAGAGATGCCGAGTAAGAGAGAAAGGGAGTGAGACAGATCGGGAGATGGAGATGAGATAGATAGAAAGAAAGAAAGAGAGAGAGAGTGGTGGAAAGAGAGAATGAGGACATCGGGTTTTAATGCTGGCCTCTAGTGGAGGTCTCAGTCTATGTGTAGGTTCTGATGATTGTGTGAGGTTCTGATGATGAGTTTGTCTTGTTGGAAAAATAGTAAACAGAAGCTGGGTTGAGAGACTTTGGCAAATTGGAGAACTACTTAAGACAAACTGCAACTAGTTAACAAAATGTATGTGGAGGGGTCTGTTTTAGCAGAAGGATGTTTTAAAATGTGTATCTGAAGCACACTTGTAAGATAACTGTAAACTAATAGCTATTGACTGCATGACTCAGACCATCATTTGAATGTTTTTCTGGTGTTTTCCCATTAGAGTCCTTAGGCTTAAAATAACTCTATTTAGGCTTCTGGTAAACAATATTTATGAGATCTAAGAAAGCAGATAGAGCAGCCCCACTGGTGCCTCAGAGACGATAAGACTTTCAGAGGGACAAATTAGACAGATGACAAGAGAGGGAGGCAGTTTGATGATTTTTCAGCATCATAACTTACGGTTACTGTTGAGATAAGATGATCGGACAGAGCATCAGGACAAGGGGAACTGGGGAGGCAACCTTTCCTATTGGCTGTTTAGGTTTGGTAAACAAAAAGTTTGTATTCATATTTTCCAGTAAATCTTCAATGCAGACACACGCCCACACACATGTTTTGGTTTCCGCTAGGAACGATGTTCTGTTAATGTTTCCATGCATCAAACAGATACAACAATATAAAAGCCTGTTGGTGCAGTTCCACTAGTGGAGTGCTTCTAGTGGTCAGTGGACATTAATGGTTCCCCCTTATAAACATGCACGCACACTCTCATATATCCACAAACACACACACACCCACACACACACACCACACACACCACACACACACACACACACACACACACATGCTCACCCAACTGTGGAATGTGTCACCCTGGTCCCAGCTCAGTGGCCAGCAACACAGTGTGCCACACAGGCCACCCAACTTGCATTGTCACAAAGACTCAACATTCAACCTCACCACTTTGCTTTCTTTCAAAGGAGGCTGAACACAGACATCTCTCTCTGGATGCCCTGCATTTGAAACATTAATGCGTGGTTGTCTCGTACCCACTGTTGAGAGTACATTCAAAGAAGTACTGAGGTGGTTTGGCACCTTTTAAATCAAGATTTTTAAATGTAATATATTATAAAGAAATACTAAATATAAATTTGGATGAATCACAAATCTATGCAGTTTTCTATGCACAGAATTATCTAGATATACAGATAAAGCTGTCTCTACAGAATAAATTGATTTGTCTAAACCAACGTTTTCAAAACCAGTGAAACTGCACACCAGACTAACCCACACTTTGACTTTTCAGTTCATCCAGACCTGTTCTTGTTCAGGACTTAAACTCACTCTGTGATGTCATGCTATTACACACTCCTGCACAGGCTTGGTACAAGGTGCAATTACATCATCAAACCTGGACATCTATGGTGATTCAGGACAAAATAATAGTGTAAAAGTATCAAATAAGTGGGCCATGTAGTTCATATGTAACTGAAGCATGCACCCAAGGAATGTCACAAAGTAAGTTCTGAAGTTCTACACTGTCTTCAAACATACAGGAACACAATGGCACAATACAACAAGATTACCAAGTGTTCAAAAAGACCCTGTCAGGTTTAGAAAAAGTAGGAACTCAAATGTACTTACAGGCTGATTTCTAAGCAGGGGCTGCCTATGGTAGTTGGATGCAGTATCAGAGAGGCTCACTGCACAGTGCACATGCAGTAAGTAAGTTATCACCAGCCCCTCAGCCCCTCACATGGCCTTGAGAACACACAAACACACACACACACACACACACACACACACACACACACACACAACAGCCTGGGCTCCACTCCCTCTTTCCCGTCCTCTCTGTCTCTCTCCTTTCCATTCTCTCTCACCCTTCCTATGTCCTGACTTCTCTCCCATTCTCAACTCCCCACGTCAACTCCCCCCCCCCTCTCTCTCCTTAGCCCCTCTCCCTCTCAGGTTTTCCTCCCTTCTCTTCCCCAGGCGCAGGAGTCTGCGAGTTGACTCCACTTAGACGGGGGAGGCACAGCCAAATCAGACCCTTGATAAGATATCGTGGAATAGAAGGAGCCGTGTGACTCAAGGACTCCCTAACATGACTCGGTCCGACGTCTCCTCTTCTCAGCCACCATGGTGGTGTCATGTATTTTAGGAAGCGAGATCTCCTGACTGATGACCTCGCTGTATAAACACAAACAGCTATACAAACACACACACCCGTTTGTACCCCCACCCCCCCATTTTCACACAAAAACACACAGACACACAGACTCACACAGACCTGGTGGTAGGTTGTCTCTGTAGCACCAGCTCGAGATTTGACATCCCAAGAGTTGTTCTTAACAAATGCTCTTGTGAGAAACGACACCACATGAACGAGATATGTGTTCGTAAACTACGACACATGACCTGACAGAAATCTTGCATCAACATCCATAAGTTGACCCCAGTGACCCTAACATAAGCGTGTGATGTATCAGTTATACCAAACCTCCCCAGAGGGGGGAACAGCTGCTCCCAGAACAGCCTCTCCTCCCCTCCACACCCTCTCTCTACTGTGCTGGAAGTGTAGGAAGTGTGCGCCACCTGTCGTGACCCCATAATGTACCTTGACCCCCTGTTGTGTGGACGTCTCAGAGGCAACACAAAAGCCACTGTCCTCACGCGAACACAGGTGTCTGGAGAAGGTCAGGTCGAGTTACGCTAGCGGCTGCTCCTACTCGGCTCGTCTGATTGGCTGGGGTAGGGAGTCAGGGAGAAGGCTTCTTATTGGATGGAGAAATGCTTGTTTTTTTACTTTGCATTGTATAACATTGAATAATTTATTTATAATAATTTATATTGCATTGTATAACATTGAATAATTTAAAGGGAGCCTGATGAAATGGATTACTATGCTGTTTTTTCCCCCACTGAATTCACATTGTGGATACCGTCTACTATAAGCCTTATCAAATAGTAAGAGGAAGCTCTTGAGTTGATAAGCTGTGGGCACTTAGGCCAACAATATCCTGTTCCAACAATAGGTACAACACAAGTCATGACACTCTCATCTTTACTGTACCTGACCAGAGGCAAAGAGTAATTTTGTATTTATTATCCAACCCTAGCTCAGCCCTGTTGCTACACACGCAACACATAACACATCTGTTTTTACTGCATGATATAAGTCACAGTAGGATCAACATCATAACTGTCAAAGTATCAGGGTCTTGATGTGTACACCAGGGATCCTGTCATCACCTCAAACAGTGACCGCTTTCAACTTCTCCTTCAAAGTCAACGTGAGCAGCAATTAATGAGCCTTTCAATCTAACCACATGCAACATGTCTTCAAAGGTAAAACCCAACACAGCACTGACATGAGGGTTCTCCACAGTCCAAACAACCCCAATCACTCCCACTGATCGAAATCATTTAAGTCGAATCAGTAAAGTTTAAAACGGGTCGATCCATAAAAAGAAAATGACCACTCACCTTAGTCTATCTATGGGTTCTGATGTGTCAGCTTGAGACAACGCATATGGGGGTCTCTGGCTGCCTTGGCTGTGCCTGCCTGACAGCTGTCTAACCTGTTGTTTCACCAGCGAGGGCCAGCCCCGAGCACCGCTAGAGCCCGGATTGTTCCGTCAGACATATACTGCTTTGTTTGCTATGTAGAATCACAATATGAAGCACGGGGCAGAGGTCTCCTAGCCCCTTCAGTCCAAGTCTTGAGCGGGGCGTGACCTAGCCATCTTATCTGGCCCCCATCTCCTCCCTGTGTGTACACTGTCAGAGGAATGGGGACCGGGACTTTAATAGTCTCAGTTCAGTCCCAACAGCCCCCCCCGACCATTTGACTTTTAACTCTCTCTCTCTCTCTTTTGCCTGTCTCTGACTGCCTGTCTCTCTTCACCCTCTATCTCTCTCTATACATACTGTACATATGTATATACAGTAAATAGTGCTTAACCTGAATATATATACAAAACATGTCCATATACATCAAATACATGTACACCATTCAATACATGGGCGAGCCGTGTTCACCCTCTTCTTCAGACAGCACTAGGTGTAAACTCACCTTGTCACATGGATTACCAGAAGCACTCTGCAAACATCTCCAGGTGTGCATTCCACACCAGGAGAGAGCAAGCAGGAAGCCCCTCCTTATCAATAAAACCATAACACAGACTGTCCTTCCTCTGCTTCACTGGCTCTGGTCAACCTAAGAATATCCATATCTGTTGGATTCAGGTTGGGCTTCTAACCTCTCACCTGCTTCTACTTTAGCCTTGTCTGTACACAATCAGTGATGAGACGCCCCCCCTCGCCTCCTCCCCGCCTCTGAAAAAGCGAAACTGACAAAAAAATCAGTGCCACTTCAGAATATGGAGCATGTGGGAGCAGCATGTGGTTTCTTTAGGTGGAAGATGAAGGGGAGCAGGATGAGGGCTTAATCGCAGGTCTGAACTGTACACCTGGTCTCAGACAGCTCTTTAATCTGAGAAGGAAGGGCCAGAAATTAGAGGCCCTGACTCCAATCCTTCAAGTTGGACTAACAGCCAGGGGCGGAGAAACATTCACCCAAAGTGAATCACAAGCAGTGAAGTGACTGTGACTTTGTGATGTCATACGGGGCAAAGAGTTTTACAACTCCGGCTTTCGGGACTGCGGGTGCTTGTAATTTGGTGGGCCAAGGCTGCAACTCTATGTTTGTCTAAATTCAAACATATCGGGGTTGTTTAATGGCTATGTCATCCATCTCATTACATCCTTTCTCACGTTCATTTCATCAAGGTGGGCTGGTAATGACAGGGGTATGACTGTGTCCTTCCCTTATGACAGACACGTCCCTCAGCTGGAGGTACTTACTGTCTCCAAGAGGTCAGGGAGTTCAGTTTCACTGTAATTACAGTAAAATGAGGCAGAAGAAGGTGTGTTCAGAGCCACATACCAGAGAAAAAGAGGAAGGATGATGGGAACTGGAGAGGAATGATTTGAAAGACAGATCTTTGTAAAGCAAGCCTTTTAAGTTTCTTGTTCATATTGCAAGAAAAACTGTTTTTGTCTGGGTCTTGGGCTAAACCTTGTGTACAGTTAAGCAACTGCCTGAGCACAGATGAACCAGGTCATTCAGCATTAGGCGAAACTTAAATAAATACAAGTTAAAGATAATTGGTCTGTTTTGCAGGAAGGGCCCTCTCCTCATTTCCAGTAAGCCTATAGACGTAAGACAAGGCATCATGGGACTCATCATAGGACATGCTCCTCTACTCCTGATTCTCCATGTCTGACTGAGACCGTATGCTCATCTGTACAAGCCAAGAGAGAGATAGGGAGGGCGAGGCGTTTCCTGTTTCCATGGGGCTAATTATACTCCTCTCCTGAGGCTGTAACAATGCAGGAAGACTGGGGGAGATGGCCTACCCAGCAAAAAAGGCTGTGACACAACAAGTTATCTCCACATTCAATATACAGTAGATACTTGTACTACAGGCATATACAATAAGCTAATCATAATATTATTAGGGATACATATTTTTTTTAAGTACACTTACAATTATATTGTTTTCAGTTTATATTCTTTCTGATTCCGTTTTTCTGAAGTGGTCAGAAACTGCAATTAGTTTCCCTGTAAGGAAAATGTGTCTGAACTTTAACTTGTTGGTGCAACACTGACAGCTGAATATGACAGTAGAATGATATGTGTGCTTAAATACATTTGTTTTGAGGCTTAGAGCAACTGTTCTAATATAAACATAGTTGTTTGTGTGAGAGTCGTTATCAGTATAATGATTCCTTCCTGTTTTTATGACGCGTTCAAGATAGGTTCCTGGAGCTATCGGCCTTTTTAAAGCTGTTGAGTCTGGTGCAAATCTGTTTTTGAGCCCAGATGTTATCACCCAAAACCTTGACATTCCCTGGACATTTAATAGTACAGGGGTTTGAGTTGGTCCACTGAGGTCAGAGCAGAAGGGCTGCATGACAGGACAGGCAGCGTGCAGGATGTAGTAACACATCCTCAGACCAGTACTGAACGTGGTACCATAAGCCTCTAGTGGTCAGCAAACAGAAATCATTTAACTTAAATGTTTTACTGTCTTCGGAAAACTGCTCATAATAGAAATAGAAAGTATGTTTTATTGCTATCACTGAAGTAGGTCATTTTCTTCAAATGTTGTATGGCTCCCACAGTTCATCAAACTGGGAAAATAAAATAAAACGGTTGAGACAGAGAGCATGAACTCAGTACTCTCGGAGCCAGACGTGGGAGCCAGACGTGGGATATTAATAAGCAGTCGGACAGACCTGATTTGTAATCAGCTTTTGGAGTCTGGCAATTAGTATGCAGAGCAGGCAGAATAGAGAGAGAGAGAGAGAGAGAGAGAGAGAGAGAGAGAGAGAGAGAGAGAGAGAGAGAGAAAGAGAGAGAGAGAGAGACCTCAAAGTAGAAAGAGCCATCTCCTTGACTGAGTTCTCTTCATCAACCAACGCACATCGCTTGGCAACCACACCATGAGGCAGAGAATGTGTACAGTGGTCTGGAGACAGTTTTTTGCTCAAGTCTCTTTTTGCTCTCTTTAATTGTTGTAATTGCTTACAATTAAAATATAAGAAATGAGAATGGGATTGGTTACCAATGCATGTGTTGTAAACAGAAGTTTTTGTAAGGCACAGTACAATATGTTCACTGGCATCACTTGCTGGTTTGGATATAAACTGATAACTACTATTAGCGTCCACTATAGTGTAAACTCTCTCTGGTGATTTTAGTGTACTAATAAAAAGTATACGTCAAGTGACGGTCAAGGGAGAGTTGTCAATGCATTGTCTTCCATTGTAAAATACTGCCATAAACCACACTGGTGGTATTTCCACTTGTCCAAGAAAATGTGTTTTGTCCAATGGAAATGTCCAGAGGTCTTCACAACAACTCCACCATCAACTTATGTATTTACAATATTTGCATTTTTGTATTAAGAACATATTCACAACTAAGTAATGAGGTACATTCTTATGTTTGTTTATCAATTTGTCCTCACTGTCACTCCACTCCATCTCTGTTATTCAGACAATGAGATAGAATTCCCCCGAGGGGCCTTCCTCCCTAAGAGCACCATGCTAAACCCCGACAGTCATGCAGGGTAATACCACTCACTCAAAACACAGCACAGTGAAAAGTAACTGTAATCCTACTGAAGAAATGCATCTACTGTTGTGAGGTTCAAGACAAAGTATTAAGAAAAACAACAATAGTTTGCCAACATATTGGTAATAATTATATAGTGACAACAGCCTTATAACATCTGTACATGACTGCGATGACATTGATATGTGTCTGGCCCCCTCTGGGCTGTGACACAGACACGGGTCAGATGGTAATCTCTGTTTGGAATAACTCAGCATGACCCACATGAGCAAACCAGGGAATATACAACTCAAACATGAAGAAGCAATGTTCACTCGTTCTGTGTTTGGTTTTGCATTCGCTTCTATCTCTGAAGTGTCTTTATAAGGCTCAACAATATGCTTGGACAATAAAAACACAAGTCAGGGGGAACACTTGACATCTGGTTAAGTTTGATTCAAAATAGAGCAGAAAGAACAAGTCTTCTTTGGGGTGGAACGTGAGTCTTGGAGCTAGTGAAAGATTTCCCTCCAGATTCAACTCCGGGGCTTGGGGCTTAATCATGTGGAAATTAGAATAGGGAGTGTGGGGGTGGCTGAGGTTGGGGTGCAGGGTAGAATGGGGCAATTGTTTGAGAAATCCCTCATGTTGAGTCTGCTTTGATGTCTCTCTGAGAGGATATTCTGACATTTTACAGTAGCATTTAACCCAGATTGCTACTTGTTTACACAATCTTGTGTATACACATATGGACATGGACTCAACAGTAGGAAGACACTTCAATGGTGATGCATTTTATTGGCATAAGGTACGTTTTATTGTGCTTAAATCGGATAAACTGACGTTTTTGGACAGACCTGTGACCTCACCGTCATATATCTATACAATGATGTTTTATGTCACTCAATTCGAGTAAGCACGCTTTCTCACACACATCAATGCAGTCTCACTCCGTCTCAAGACAATATCAATATTCAGAAGAAATTCCTCCTCGCTTTCCCCATGCCTATACAAGCAGACAAGCTCCTACTGATCTATTGTGTTGCAAAGCCTTTCTCATGCGTGTCTTGAATGAAAGCAAGCGTATCGATGGGCCGAGGATAATCACGTTTTCCCGAGAACAGCTTAGCTTCTCTAAATGAAGCCGCACGGTGTTTCTGAAAAGTTGTTTCAACCAGAATTATTGTGAGGACAAAACCTCTGGCGCCTCAAATGAGATGTTTAGAATGATATCTAGCGCCTTAAACCCCTCCAAATAAGCGTTAAAAGTTTGGCTATAAAGAAATGTATAAAGTAGTTATCTAACAAAAAACTCTTACAATATATTTAAAGGCGCGAATCTCTTGCTTGACAACCAGTTTCTTACCTCTGATATGTTTCTCTGCAGGTGCACGATGTTACGATTCTTGTCCCACGAGACACTTGATGTCACCAACTGTCCATCATCCTCCAGAATACTTTATGAAACACTTGTCCGAGTTCTTTGGGTTTAAAAAAGGAGGCTACTCGAGAAGTGGTGGTTACACAAAAGTTTGACATTCGGCCAAAGGAGGGAAATAGCACAACTAGGAGTGCTTTATTGGCAACTTCCAGCGTAGTTAGCCTGGAAATTGCCAGTTGTCAGTGGTGGAGGAGGTTCTCCAACCGCACAAAGTGGATATTTGCATTAGGCCGACCCTCCCCTCGCCTTTCATAGCTGCTATTGTTTGTCACAGTCGGGGCTCTGATTTGGCCCTTACACAAATCCTTGATGCCCTGAACCAGGATCTCACGGGAGGTGAATATTACGAATGAATTAGATCTTAATAGTGTATTTTAATGAAACATAATCACGGTTTGAGCTTATTTGGCACATTTGTAATGACGTTTTTAAATGAGAAAGTCATTGAGTTAGAAAGCAATGTTCATTCCAAGTTTTATACTTTAAGTTTGCTCGAAATTGATACATTTTTTGAGACAATTTACTCACTTCACAATCCTCCCTGCATTTTAACCAGGCTGTGGCAGCAATGCACCATCCTCTGATTATTATATTGATTTTCAATATAAATTCAACAACACATAAGACAATTAAGGCAAATTAACTATATATGGTTTATTAAAATATATAAAAGACAAAACAGAGGCCTATGCATCATTATAATCCATGTTGAGATATGCATATACGGTAGATTTATACAGTAAAATGTGTTTACATATATAGATTTTTATAGTTAGCGCATAATATTTTTTTGCATTTAAAACTGGCAGTGGTGATTTCATATTTCTCCTCAGACCTGGAAACCCTTCAGTCCACAGCAGGGTTCCAGCAGGAAATAGCCTTTTGAGGAAAGCTAGTGAGCAGCAGTACCTTTTTCACCTGAGATCTACGGATTAGAAAGCTCTCGCACAAAACAGCACACCCCCACCAGGACACAAAGCTTCTGGGAACAAAAATAGTCAGTATGGAGGACGACACATTATCACATTGGATGGCCTTGGCATGGCATATCATTATCAGCACCTTCTCCATTTCTGGAGATACCGTAGTAGAGAGCAGAAGAGTCTTCCAGAAAAATATATTGCTGATTGTTGAACAGATTTGTGCTGAAAATCTCTACAAAATTGCCCAGTGTCTTCAGCGACCATTTTACAATCCAACGTCCACTCTCGGAACATTATGTTGGTGAGCCTGATCTCAGGAAGTCTCAAGATAGCTTACAGCCTGGCCACCGAATGGCAAAGCAACAGGACGAGGAGGAAGAAGAAGAGGTGGGGCGGGTACAGTTTCTGGGGACACTGCAGGGACAAGTGGGGACATTCCCATTGAGGATGAAGCTGAGTCCTTCTGATGGGGGTGGTTTGGATTGGTCCTTAATTGTCTGACTCTCTGACCTGAAGACAGTCATGTCTGATGGTAATGGTGGTAGTGGTGGTGGTGATGGTGTTCATGGTGATGGTGGTGCTCGTGGCGCTGGACCAGAGGAACCACAAACCCTGGGCTGCCAGGAGGGCCCGATGCCTGCTCCCTCTCCAGCCCGGGCAGGGCCGAGGGTGCCGGGGGCTGCTGCTGGGGGTGTGAGTGCGGAGATAGGGGGGCTTTGGAAGGGGAGAGGGACTCCCGGGCCTTGGCACGTAGCCGCCTGCTGTGGCTGTGCTGCAGGGGGTGCTGGTGGTGGCCGGAGGGCTGGCTCTGGGGCTGGTGGGGGAGATGGTACACATCCTGACCCCCGTGAGCTGCCGCGTTGCCCAGGTGCAGCATGGTCTGCGGAGGGGGGTAGTAGCCATGGCATTTGCTGGCCTTGCCCCCTCCGCTGCCCCCGTTGTTACCTCCGTTACCCTTGGACGTTCCTTTGGGAGATTTGAGGAACTGGGTGCCTTTTCCCCTGGCATCTGTTGGGATGTAGTTCTCGCCGATGACCTGCGAGCGGCGCTGGTGAGCAGCATGGGCCTCGGGCTCCTGGGACCTGGAGCGACTCTGCGACTGGGAGCTCCGGCCATGGGGTTCCTGCGGGGGAGGGGGAGGGGTGCTTCCTAGGATGTGGGGAAGGGAGGAGGGGTTGTGGTGAGGGGTTTGTGTACAAATGTTGATCTACAGACAGTGTGTAGATGAGATCATAATTACCAACCTTCAAATCTGGAGGTGTAGTTCTCTATCCCGGCCAGGTCCAGGTAGTGATTCCTCCTCTCTGTGTTCTCGTCAACACAGTAATGCTGTCCTTCTGTGGCAGGGGCCTCACTGCTCTGGGCCCTGAGACACACAGCCGACCCAAACAGGAAGTGTTATGAAGACATGATGACAAAGCATGATATAGGCTACTCAGTTTTATATATTGAAACTTTAAACTAACTAATAGGACTAGGAATAGCAGGAAATATTTAATATTGAAATATTAAAATTCTAGAAGCCACTGTGAGCCCACCTGATGTGAGAAGAAAGCCGTCGGTCTGACGATCGCCCCTCCTCCTGGTGACAGCGACCAGTTTCCCGCTCTGAAGAGAGAGAGAGACAAAGAAAGAGAGAGAAAGAGAGAGACCATGTAAAGGCTGTGCATGGACATCCAACGTAGCACCATGTCGAATGTATCCTGTCCTGGGTCTAGCCTTGTTTCTCCTCTCCATCCTGGGTACCATACCTGCCCCAGGGTGGGTGGCGTCTCTCCGGCGGGCGCTGGGCTCTGGAGTGACGGTCAGCTTGACTCGCAGGGTCTTACTCTTATTGTGGCACGAGTGGTTGACAGATGCATCCACCACGTCGTAGATGGTATGCATCAAACTAGACATGTCCTGGAACACAGCGGACATGGAGAAATCTGTTTTTTTTTATGTTTAGGACATGACTTCTGTTATTGTTTGTTGTTGTTGTGGTTGTTTGTGAAAGTTTACCTCTTTAGTAACTTTTCCACTGTTGTCGAAGTCGTAGAGGGTGAAGATCCACTCCTGACGGTTGTCTTCCTCAACAGAAACAGCACACTCCAGATCCTGTTGGTACATGAATACAGCTTCAGCCCCCTCTTACAGAGATGATTTCACACAAATTGCATTTTGAGTCACCTTAAATTGGCCACACATGTCCATCGGTGTCTCAGCCAACAGAGGGCAGCAGTGCACAGCTATTGTATTACTACAGCATGCGTTCACAAAATCCACAGGTACCGTTCCTGGCTGCTTCTCAAAGCAAAAACTAAAAACCGAAGAAGAATCCTATTTCTGCAGAAGCCTGTTAGATCCCTAGATGAGGAGAGAGGGAGGAAAGTGCGAGGAAGGAGGAGAGGAGGGGGGTGAGAGGAGTGAACGGCCATGTCCCTGTCTTTCTGCCTCTTCCAGGAATACGATTTTAACCACAAGTTTCAGTTACAGCTTTTTGGCCGTAACTTTGATTCTGAGGTATCTGGTAACACGACTTGTAATTGGAAAAATAAACGTTGGGAGCTCTGGCTGGTTGGGTTGTGTTGGCCGTCATGCAGGGCAGCTGACGCTGAGAAGCGCCACATTTACAGATATGAAGACCCCAAAGACACAACCTCACCATTCACAGCTCAACAATACCCCTCACCTCCTTACATAACTAAAACTGAACACCATAGAGTGGATCTGAACAGGGGGACACAGGACAGACTATGTGCACACAAACTGAATATTTAAGACTGAGTGAGTCTTTGTCTCTTCATTGAACCATGAGTCAGTGCAGTCCAGTAAGATTGAAAGGAAACCAACAAAAAAAAAGAAGAACGAAGAGAAATACCGCCAGCATACAACACAATAGGCTACCCCACAACTCCACCAAGCAGAATGAAAGAGGAGGAGAGCAGGGGGAGGATGAGGAGAGTCTTACATCCAGACTGATGCGTTTCTTCCCTGGGCCTTTGTTAGTGTCCCTCAGGACCACACGCTCCCCTTCCTCAGAGTGGAGGTACTGCAGATAGCTCTCACAGCCCTCCGCCTTCTCTGGAGGAAGGACCACTACAAACACATACAGGGAGAGAGAGACACGTACAAAGGGGGAGAGAGAAGAAAGATGGAAAGAGAGGGAGAGATTCTTTCATAAGTATCAACCAACTAGATTGTCTTCATCGTGCAGTATAAAATTGTTTGACACATAAAGTGATTGAATTCCCTGGAGGCGTCTGTGGTGTGTATGCTGCTGATGCATGCAGACTGTAGATAAGATGAAAGCTTCCAGAATGCTGATGGATGTATTTCTCGACTTACCCTCCAGGGGACAGTGATGTTCTACGAATTGTCTTTGCTTCAGCTCTCCATTTGCAAACTCCTATTGGGAGGGAGAGAGGGAGGAACAGAGCAATGGGAGAAGGGGAGAAGGGAAAGAGAGAGGGTGGAGGGGAGAGATGTAAGTGAATCTACAGTTCTTTGACCACAGACGCAGAAAAAACAAACAGCTCAAGCCCAAGCATTTCCTCCGCGGGGTGGACGGGCAGGGACATGAGGGGGAGTGGACGGGCAGGGGATGAGAGGGAGGAGGGTGGACGGGCAGGGAGATGAGAGGGAGATGAGAGGGCTGCAGGCTCCTCCACAGACCAACACTATGAACATCTGCACGCTTATTGTGTTTCACCGTCTGGGTCAGAAGGAGCGTGGCCGCCGCCAAGCTTTAAAAGATCCCTCCAATTCCCTCCAAACGCTCCTACATCCATCACCTCAGCCATATGCTTCCCATCATCCTGCTCTCCTCAAGGAGAAGCAGACTGACATGCTGGCTCTGTGCTCTGCTCATAGAGAATAGAGAGAGGGGGGAGGGGGGCTGTGGTGGAGGACGAGGGTTAGGTCATGGAGACCCTTAATTCAGAGAAAAAGCAGGGTGTTGGAGGGATCCTTGTTGTGATGCGAGACACATTGTTTGTGAAGAACGTCATTCTATGAAGACATCTGTTTAGAACCGGTCGTCTGTCTGCATCGGAATAATCCATCATCTCTATTCTGAACAAACATGAAGCATGAAACTGTGTGAACACTTTGCAACATGAGAACGTGAGTGTTTGTTTTAAAATGTTGTAAAATTGCCGGATGGAAAATTCCATGTGGAGAGGATGGGACTGATTAAAGACAGAATTCCGCAGCCATACAATAACGAGGGAGGGGTCTGAGAGGATAGGATGAGAGGGAGGGAGGGTTGGGGTGTGAGGGTGTGGGTCTGAGAGGATATGAGAGGAAGGGGGGTGGGGTTAAAGTCTTTAAGTTTTGCTGTCACATACTGTAAATCAACATAAATAATCCTTATCAGAGCCACAAGAAATCTTTACCCACAAACTTACGCAGACACACACACACATACATACATTTTTAATTATAATTGCATTGTGGAAAAAATGTGAATGAAGCGTAGAACTATCCCATTAAACCACAAGTAAAAACAGATCACTTGAACGTCATTCTCTCTGCACTAAACTGTTTTAGAAAAGCTTTTACATGAAGCCTCCAAAGACTCAATCAAGACTCAGATTTGAGTGAAACAAAAGAACTTCATGTACCTTCAGGGGGAACCGAGGCTATGGAATCAGCACATCTGTATACGTTTAGGTGAGACAGCCCCTTCTCTCCCTCGGCCCACCCCACCCTCCCCCTCTCTCCCTCGGCCCACCCCACCCTCCCCCTCTCCTCCCTTCCTCCCTCCCTTCCTCCTCTCTCCTCCCTCCCTCCCTCCCCCTCTCTCTCTCTCTCTCTCTCTCTCTCTCTCTTCCCTCCCTCCCTCCCTCCCACAATGCCAGGGTCTGTGGTACCATTCCTCCTCACTGCAGAGCATGGGAGGCCGGCCTATAATCAGGCCCTGACCTTGGGCTCCGTGGGGTGGCCAGGGTGTGTGTCGCAATCAGAACGGGACCAAGTCATGCTCCTCCTCCCCCTCTGGACACAGCAGTGTGAGAGAAGTGGGAGAGAAGTGGGGGAAACGGAAGGATAACGGAGATGGAGAAGAGGGGGTGGGACAGAATGAATGAAGGAAAGAAGGGGAGACAGTACAGAGAGTATGTATAGGAGAGGAAGAGATTGGAGAAGAGCGTGGGAAAAGGATTGGACGCAATACAGGAGGAAGAGAAAGATAAGGGGCAGAGGAGAGGACAGGAGTGTGCGTAAGATAAGGGGCAGAGGAGAGGACAGGAGTGTGCGTAAGATAAGAGATGAAAGACGAGAGGAGGAGAGAGGATTGTTTTCCTCAGCAGGGCTCTAGTCTGGTCTGGTCCAGGAGAACATAGCAGGGTCTAAAGGAGAGGTGTGTATCCTGTAGGTGTCTAATAGGCTCTGGACAGCCTCTGGGAGAGGTAGAGGCAACCATTACCTTTCCCTGGGCCCCAAACAAGCAGCTGTCTTTAATCAGGACTCACAAAAAGCGTGCACACACACACACGCACAAACACATACCAATTTACTTTTTTATGCTTTCTGTAGCATCGTTTTTTTTGTTTCCTTTCCACACTGGATGCTTTTATCTCTCTTTCTGTACCTCAGTCTAATGAGGGGGGGTGGGGAAGAAAGGGAGGGAGGGGGGGGGCGGGGTGGGGGGGGGAGAGGGAGAGGGGGGAGGGGTGGGGGGGGGGAGAGGGAGGGAGGGGGTGGGCGGGGGGGTAGAGGCAGGGAGGGTGGGGTGTGCGGGGGGAGAGGGAGGGAGGGGTGGGCGGGGGTAGAGGCAGGGGGGGTGGGGTGTGCGGGGGGGAGAGGGAGGGAGGGGTGGGTGGGGTGGGCGGGGGGAGAGGGAGGGAGGGGTGGGTGGGGTGGGTGGGGGGAGAGAGAGGGAGGGAGGGTGGGAGGGTTCACAGCCAGATGGCTACACTGAGGAGAGCATCAAAGACCCATCAGTTCATTTGATCCTTACATTCTCAGGTAAAGCAACTGTAGGTAAAGCAACAACCCTGACAGTTAGCCAGTCTTCTCCTTGAACACCTCAGAAATCATGGGCTGTCTCGCTGCGTGTGAGGGGGTGGTTTAGGGGTGTGGGGCACATGACATATCTGAGCAAAGCCAGCCCTCCCTCCTCGCTTGTTACAGCCAATGGCAAAGCCAACGAGAGAACTGCTTGGGTGACCACAGTGCAGTTGAAAGTGTAACACATGGCATCACCACCCCCCCCACGCTGTCAGCCCCAAATCTGCACGCCACATGTTTCATTAAGAGTGAGTTGGCATCAGGCCCCTCTCATTCGCCCAATCAGATCACTGGGCTGGTCCACAGAACCAAACTGTGTCTGAACCTAATACGCTCAACTCTTGTTTTTATAGATTTCCGAGACTGAAAAGTTGTGAATGGAGCGATGCTGGATGCTTTATCAATTTTGAGCAGAAGTATGGGAGGAATTAGGGGCTAAAACTCGGTTTACCGTAATGGTGTCTTCATAAAGAAGAAAAAAGGTGTTCAAATGTCTGCTGACATATAAATAGATTCTTCCAGACACCCGAACATCATACATGGAAGAGAGGAGTTGAACTACAGAGAAGAGAATAGTAAACAAGTGACAGAGACAGAAAGAGGGAGCAAAAGACAGAGAGATGGAGAGACAGAGAAAGAATGGAGATGAGAGGAAGGATAGAGAAGGCGTGTAGAGAGGGAGAGAGAAGAGCATGGTGTTTGTTCCCGCTCCGTGCAGCAGCTCTGCCAAGCTCCTCTAAAGCATCAGCCCGCTGCCAGACTTTTATGTGGGATAGAGTAACCAGGGGAAGCTTTCATAGCTCCCAAACAGGTGACATCAGACATCCCCCAGCAGTCTCTCCTCCTGCCTGCCTACCACCCCTTTCTCCCCCTGGAAAACACTGCACATCTTTGTTCTCATCCCACGCTCTCTCCCCCTCCCGCCTCTCCCCTCACCCCTAAATATAAGCACACATGCCACTTTTTGTCTATTCTTCTAGCCATGTGCACATATGATTTTGAAAGCACTCCCCCCACCCCCCCATCAGAAACAAAAGACGCGAACAGGATGCTCGTTGACTCTACTTCCCCTACCTCGGGGTGAGAAAACATGGCAAGCTGATCTGGAAGGGAATGAATCCAAGTGGATGCATGTGTAAAGAATCACTGAAAGCCCAATGACTGAAACGTTCCTTGGCGTTGGTGTTATAATTCCCAAATAATAACAATTTAAGTGTTGGGTGAGTGACATGGAATCATAGAAAGTTGCTATAATGTTGCTTTTAAATGTATAAAAACTTCCTCTTAAAGTTACCCAATCTCAAAGTCTCATATTTCTTAAACTGTACACAGTATGTTATGACCGGATCTTTCAGGCTGTATAACCAGTCTTACAGGCTGTTTCTTTGCTTGAAGTCCTGGAGAGTCTCTGGATAAAAAGACTAATAGATGTATGGGTTGCAGGAGTTTCAGAACATTTCTAGAAAAACACAGTCACCTGTAACAGACATAGGCAGGGGCCACCAGAAAGACTTGGTGGCTTTTCCTGTCCCATCATTCCTGCAAACAGGAAACAGCGAGCCGGAGAAGCTTGAGGCTCTTCCCATGCTGAGGGTAGCCTGTTGAGGAGGACGAGGAGTGTCCGTGTCATGAAGGGAACACCATTTTGTCAACAAACACGACGTGTTCATTACCGCAGTCTGAAACAGGAGAGGGAGTGGAGCCATTGAGAAATAAAAGTTCTTAATTCCAGAAGAAACCAACCTGGCCTTGACTCAAAACCAGATGTGAGTTGTTATGTTGAAGGGAGAGGTAGAAAAAGAGAGAGAGAGTAGGGATGGGGGGATGAAGAGAAGCAGAATGGGATGTGGTTGAAAGAAAATTAGGGAGTTAAGGGGGGCGGTGGGAGAGTCAGGGGAGTTGCACAACTTCTGTTTCTTGACAGGAGAAACAACAGAGAAAAAACGATATGTTGGTCTCTAGTTGATGGTTGTACAGTCTTCTCTCTGATCAGAGCATGTGGCCTACGTGGAACACAGAGAGTCCTGAAAGGATTTTGTGAGCTAGACGCACCACAGCCAGTAGACACACATAAAGGCAGTATTAAGACATACTTTCAGACAATAGTTTGTGCAAGATCTCTAACCAAATTTCTCAAAAGCCCATTTCACAGTCCGATGGTTCGAGCAAAGAAATTGAGCTTTAAGTGGTGTTGACTGTTTATGGAAGACAAGACACCACTCCTCAACTATGCTGTCTCCTAAACTATGCAACTATAAATAGCGATGACAAATACAGATATGTGTCACTGATCTGGATTCACGTAGATAACAGTCATATCCAACAGCTTTAGATCATAATCTCGCATTTTTCAATCCAATCCCAAGCTGGACAGCTGAGAATGTAGCTTTATCCATCAATTGGGTTTCTCCATGTGTCTGTCTCTACCATGACAGTGGCTCTATGAATGGGGCTGAGATGAGACGTGGATGCCACCATGGCCCTGGCCCAGATCTGGCCCTGCCAGTGCAGCAGAGGCTTCACACGTCAGACGGGAGACAGAAGCTCTCCACTGGCAGGACATGCTTTGGGGTGGAGTCCTCTTTGGTCACAGTGCAACAACAGCTGTGTTGAGCTAGATGAGCACGCTTGTCCGTCTCTGCGTCACAATTACTCCTCCGTCATCCGTTTGAAGTCCCCACCCCCCCTCCCCAGCACCTCCCCTGACTCGGACATCTTCTGGACCCCTATATACCCATATATATGACCTGCTGGATGTCATAAATAAAGATCAACATAACAGGCTGACTGGCCCGCGTCAGCACTGTAATCATCTTCTCTTCATTAAAGCAGGCTTTGATAAGAGTCTGATATTACTCTAGCCTCCTGTCAGCTGTCCCACAGAGGGCACCTACAATATGATCTTGGACACCATGTGTTTCATTCCAGTGACTGCAGTGGCATTATCACCGGATGATAGGTGAGTACTGAATGGATGAGATCATAATCATTCCCCCAGCTGATCTATGACATCATGATTGATGTACTCCACAGACAGGTGGACATAACAGAACCAGATATCCCGTGGCGGTCACTGGAAAGGCAGTTTCGGACTGCTCCCAAACGTTGTAATGCAGTCTCCATGTTACAGTCTCTCAGCTACATGCTGCTCAGTGAGCACTGCGGTTCAGTCTGACCAGTTCACAGGGCTTGGTTGTGTTACATGATACTCTCTCTGAGAACTTTTATGTGACCAGTGCCATGCTCTGAAGTACACTCAACATTTATTGGCCTAGTCAAGAAGGAAAAGTAGCAACATGGCTTGGTCTCGACAGAATAAAAGACATGCCTCATAGTAAACTATTCTGTGAGATGGTGCTCCAGTGCCAGACAGCTAGCGAAGCTATAGACAGACCCAAACCAGACATGACACACACACACAGCACACATGGCTACACACACACACATGGCTACACACACACACATGGCTACACACACACACGGGCTAACATGGAAGGAGAGAGACGGACGGCATATCAAAGGATGTGTGGGACAGGCGGTTGGACTCAAACAGGATGTTCCTCTGTTTCTGGCCTCCATGTGAAATTCTGTAAGCTCCCGCGCAGGCCCCGGCCCTGCAGGCCAGCCAATAGGGAGCCCCGCCAGGACGATAAAGCTGAGGGGATTTGTTCCACATTCCTCCGACCTTCGTAACAACACAGAGGAGCCGGGGAGCCAGGTTGTGGGTCAGGTGGCCAGGACATGAATCCCACTGTGATGTCTTACAAGTCCTTCTCTGACCTGAAGGGGGAAAGTCCTACCTACCGGTATCCCAGCGCAATGGGATGGGAAAAAAAGAAGGTTAACGGATCACCGATCACAGGAGATAGAGTGCTTTCACTCACAGTCTTGGAGCTTCAGTCTAACCCAACCCATGGGACACCTTTCCCTTATGTCTCCATGAACCACAGCAAGCTTTACAGTGAGGTGAAAACCCGTTTCAACACATCCAATCCATCTGGGCTGCCAGGGTTTATTTTGAAATGTGGTAACGTGTCAGTTTTCCCCCCCCCATCTTTTGTTTGGTGTTGAAATCAGTTGCCTTTTTATTGTCCTCACCTGTCAAGGCTACTGCCCTCATCACCATACTGCCTTGGCATCCTCCTTTGTTGTTGTTCAACAGGTATCAGTCACGAGGCTTTGAAGGCGGGAGTGGGCAGCTGATAGGGGCTGGGCTGTGGTCGGGGGCCCGTGGAGCTGCAGTCGTTACACAGTCTCTGTGGGTGACCGAGAAATGTAAACAAAGCATCCAAGGAGGGGAGGCGGATCTGCGGGCCCCGCGAAGGGGATTAGCAGCATGTCACTGACTGGACATGTGATATCTCACGTACATGCCGTCCCACTTAGCCGGTGGCTGTACTGTAGCGCTGGTGAGGAAACATGTATACCTATGAGCTTGAGCGTGTGGTATATCAGCCAGGGGTTTCACCAGCCAGGCTGACGGGGCATGAGGATCAGGCAGGCCCCAGCCCTCAACAGCTCCAAGTCCCAGAACCCAGAGCAGCTACTCACACACAGAACCCAGACCAGCTACTCACACACAGAACCCAGAGCAGCTACTCACACACAGAGCCCAGACCAGCTACTCACACATAGAACCCAGAGCAGCTAGTCACACACAGAGCCCAGACCAGCTACTCACACACAGAACCCAGAGCAGCTACTCACACACAGAGCCCAGACCAGCTACTCACGCACAGAACAGATGCACATGCCCACCAGCGATAAGGGGGCACCACCACAGCCGTGACAAATCAGCCAGTAATGTAGCGTGAACTCTCACAACAGGTCCATCTGGAGGCGCACTGAGCAGAGACAGAGGGGATCGGTGTTCAACTGTTCTGTTACAGCCATTTGTCCAAAGAGGGAATCTAAAAGGGCCATCAGAGACAAAGGCAAGACACAAAGAAGTGCTGTAGGTTTGGAGTAACACAGTTCTGGGACCAATTACTGCTGACTGTAGTCAAATCTAAACTCCCAAGTGAGAGGACATCTTTTCTTAACATTGAGAAACGATTCTCTGTTGATCTGTCTCTCGCTCTCTCCTGTTTCTCTCTCTGTCTCGCTGCCTGCGCTGGTCTGGAGGGACTGCCAGCCTCAGAGACTGCCAGCATTCTTGACACTGGTGCAAGAACAGGCTTAATTCCAAGCTGTGAAGTTCCTCACAGGCCTGGAACTTGACAGGGGGTCGTTCCCGGGTCAACATAGACCTTCCTGAGGATTCCTAAAAATACTCCCCTGGGCACAGGAAGTTGAGCAGACTCCAGGTTCCTGAGGCTATGTAAGGAAGCCTGGATATGTCAAATGGACCAGCGCCAATGGGACACTGGCAGTATGGATTTGGCTAACATTGCATAACTTCCCATGGGAACGAAAGTGTAGTGTAGAGAGCTGAAAATGGATAAGAAAATAAAAGAGAAAGAAGCACAACACGTGTGATGTCAGAGTCACAAGGACGAAAACAAGTCCCTGGCTCAGGAAGTAAAAACTCAGATGGAAGTAACACTGGTCTGAGAGCTGAAGAGATGAGAGAGAAGACAGGGTCTGAGAGCTGAAGAGATGAGAGAGAAGACAGGGTCTGAGAGCTGAAGAGATGAGAGAGAAGACAGGGTCTGAGAGCTGAAGAGATGAGAGAGAAGACAGGGTCTGAGAGCTGAAGAGATGAGAGAGAGGACAGGGTCTGAGAGCTGAAGAGATGAGAGAGAGGACAGGGTCTGAGAGCTGAAGAGATGAGAGAGAGGACAGGGTCTGAGCCTCCTCCTCTGCTGCTAGCATGTGTGCACCTCAGTGACCTGAGAGGCGAGCCGTGTGTGTCTGAAACACTGTTCCCCAGTGGGAAATTCTGGAACATAATTCATCCATAGCACAAGCAGAGATCAAAAGGCTATGGTGCAGAGGGCAGCTCCTCCTCCCCTCCTTCCCTTCTTCCTCCTCTCCAGACCGGTCTCACAGCACAGTGCACTCTAGACTGCTGCTTTCAGGGGGATCATTACTGGAAACCAGGCCTGGGAGAAGGAACTGTCAAACATGGCTGAGTTCCTTCACAATTCTGACTGCTCACTGAGATGTCACCATTCTCCAGTGATTCTAATGTCAAGTGCGTTCATATCTGAGGTGTATCCGGGCCATCTTCCTACTAACGTAGGGACTTACAGCCGAGAGTGGAGGGAAAGGTTAAGTCAAGGGGAGAAAGCCCACTTGAAAACACTTCAATCAGTGTGTGATAAACTGGGTGTGAGAGAGAGGAAGGGGGGGCTGGTGCAGCAAAGTACAACATGATGATATGCACACCATGTAATAACAGCCTGAGAGTGTCGAGATAAGTGGGTGTCACCCGGAGAAGAGAGGCTTCTTCTCAGAGACGAGTGCATGGCAAAGAGGGTAAAAGTTCAGATGTTGTGATACACTGGCATTCTTGAGCAGATGGGATCAGTCAGGCCCATATCAACATGAAGGAGAGGGTGCCGCTGTGTTCCACTAGAGTGGGGGATGAAGGGAGGAGTAGGGTGGGGGTGGAGGGAGTCGTTAGGAGGGACAGAGGGGGCTGGAGAGAGGAGGTAGGCGAGAGAGAGGGGGGCTGGAGAGAGGAGGTAGGCGAGAGAGAGGGGGCTGGAGAGAGGAGGTAGGAGGGACAGAGGGGGCTGGAGAGAGGAGGTAGGCGAGAGAGAGGGGGGCAGACTCCTGCTGGGCCGGAGACGTATCCTGTCTCAACACACACAGTGTCAAGCATGGCCGCCAGTCTGTGTGTTTAATGTGTAAACACAATGCACAACTTGTGAGAGACAAATGTGCCAACCTTACCATTGCAGTCACACACTGTTTACAGTCAGCGGGTCCCTTTCTTTTAGTAGACACTTAATTTCTGTTGTTATAGTCTCTTTAATGCTAAATATTTTTTCTATTCTCTATAAATACAATTTTTGGGGATTTGTTCAACTGACAATGATTTGTTGAAACTACTTTTTTTACCCATTTGTGAGGAACAAATGGAAAACACTCCTAAATTGGTACAGCAGACACTATTTCTGAGGCTACGCACCTTGAATAAAATCCACTTTCAGTAAAGTCTGGTCCCTTTCCAGCATGCCTCACATGGGCACACACACAAGCTCTCTGAAAGAGCCTCAGTGGCAGGCAACTCAGAGAGACCTGCTGTTTATTTGAAATGAGCCTTTAGGTAAACATGTTACACGGCACACAGGCCCAGGTCAGCGTTTGAAGTGGACGAGCACGGAGAAGAAGTGGGTGGGTTTGGGAGGGGGTGGTTGGGGGGATGGGGGGGGGGTTGCCTTCAGAGGAAACGAGAACAGTGGCCTCTTTCAGCCCTTTTTCATCCACTCCCTCCCTTTTTGTCAAATTGGAATAGCACAAAGACGTATAGCGGTAGCGGATATCCACGTAAAATTGCGAACCATTGAGTCCGCTTTAAAAAATATTTATATTTCTACAGAAAACCTACAAAAGATAGAATTTGACTATTCAAAACACTACAAAATCTCACAGAAGAATACAATGACAACAGATGGATTGAATATTACCAAACTGAATCTGCACTAAATGAATCAGACAAAGAACGAAAACCAAGACGACATTTTCTTTGGCCCATATGGAGCCTGACTCTGTAGCTGTTGATGAGGGGAGCAGGTTTGTGTCTGCACAGCCCAGCTCCGGACTTTGAAGCTGCTAGTATGTTTCAACAGCTAACCACTTTCAGATGGGCCCGTGGTGTTTTATGAGCTGAATAATAGCGATACCTACACATGTGTTTGGGGTCCACAAAAGGGGAAGGCTGAACGCAGAGAGAGAGAAGAGAGAGAGAGAGAGAGAGAGAGAGAGATAGAGAGAGAGAGAGATAGAGAGAGAGATAGAGAGAGAGAGAGATAGAGAGAGCTATAGAGAGATAGAGAGAGAGAGAGCCTGGTCTGTGCTGGGGTTCTGTCTGGGATATCTTATACTAACATTTTATGAATTGCATTAAAGCAAAGAGGCATAGAGGTGTCTACTGAGGAGTAATATTGTCAAAATATGTATTTGTATAATGAAGCATACGTACATTCTGTTTTCTGTTCCAAGGTTAAATGTACCTTTGCTACAACCCTCATGGTATTGTGTCTTTGTGGGTAAATCTCTATCCAAAATCCATATAAAAGCCCTTCATCTCAGGAGACTCCTGAAGTATAACCAAGAATAAGCATAACAGTCTGAAAGTAGGATGCTTGTTTTGTAGTTCAGACTCTGTGAGGAGGTGTTGTGTTTCAGCCCCAATGGGGTTTCAGCCAACTGTCTTCATAAAGCTTTCAGCTGCATTGCATCAACACAATGTATAACAACCAGGCCAAAGACTCTCTCTCTCTCTCCACCCTTCTCTGTGTCCTCCT
The DNA here is from genome assembly GCA_903064625.1 of Mallotus villosus. Taxonomy (NCBI): domain Eukaryota; kingdom Metazoa; phylum Chordata; class Actinopteri; order Osmeriformes; family Salangidae; genus Mallotus; species Mallotus villosus. The sequence continues at coordinate 113,970 of CAEFZP010001503.1, forward strand.
CTGCTTCCTGGACCTCTGTTTGTTTTGTGTGCAGACAGGAAGCCCAGATTTGAGGTGTCTGAAGGTCTCCGTTCCCCAGCTCAAGACCTAGCAGGACGTCAAGCTCTGGAATGTGGAGAGAGGATGAAGTTTCTAGAGCATTCAGGGTGTGACGTGGAGGGCACTCCATACAGGGACGACACGCTTATAGACACGCACATACACAAACACACACTGGTAATATAGTCTATCTGGGATTGATTCATTTATATCATCCTTATATCATCATTTAGAGGATGTAGAGCAACTCAGGTGCTGACGTTTATGATGACTGCGTTCAGGTTTGATGAAAGTTGGTTTCAAAACTCTGATGATGGTATCCTTATCTGTTACCTTTTACCAAGTAAATAAGCAAAAAGAGAAAAACATATTCACTATGTAAAAGATTATTCAGTATAGCACATTTAAGGTTTTATATAGTTTATATACAGTTTCATGGAGGGCTTTTGGTGTCCATGTGTTCAAACACAACCTCGCCACTAATTAAAACCATAGATTCAATTAAGAGGGTCCATAATGACACCATATAATAACACAAATTACAACCGTGACTGAAAAAATTAAATATTCCCTTGGCTGCGCTAAGGCTTGCGAAATGAAGTCCACTTGGAAAAGAACTAAAGCTTTCTACGAGGGAACAGGGGTTTATGTGGAAACATACCTTACACACTAAAATGTAATAACCTTTGAGTCTCCCGGTGTTTTACTTGGCCAGGAGAAGCACAAGATCAAACACAGACTTGGATCCAGCAGACTTAGCCAAAAATGTCAGCGCTAAGCACTGGGCTCCGGCTCCAGGTATTTTCTTTCCTCTGGCAGTGAGAACAGCAGAAAGCCCAGGCAGCGTTAACCCTCCCTGGGGCAGCCCCCTGACAGCCACCCAGCCACCACCTCTCCGCCCTGGGTCACTCTGCTGTAGTCTGTACCAGCCTGGGGAAGCCAAGCCTCTGTGGTCGCTGGAGCTAGGCCTAATCAGTGATCACTCAAGGGCTTGTTGAAACCTCATGGTGTCATTCAAGAGAAACAAAAAGGGAGAGGTGTTTCTGACATACTTTAAGAAATAGATAAGCAACGACTGTGCGTGTGTATGTCAGGAGTGGGCATTACATCAAAAATATTGCATGCAGCCAGTTCATACAGATTCCAGGGTAGAGAAGACATAGCAGTTGGCTAATGAGGTGCCTCCAATGGTGCTCTAGAGACGAATATGCTTTACTGCATGTCCATAGATAAGACACCAATTTCAAGACAGCAAGGGGGATCTGTTACTCAGTTTAGCCTCAACCCACACTGGGACTATCTTATACCCACACAGCTATCACATGGCTGAATTTGGACAAGCAAATTCTCCAGGGTTGTTGTCAGAACTACACATAGACAGAATGTTCTACTTGTAGTGTTACTTTTGATGTCAGTCTCTTCTCAGACTTCTTTAGATAGATTTTCTTTACTCTACCCAGGTGCTGTTGACCGTGGTGCTTGCAGAACAACGGACCTATAGACTTTGGGGAAACAACCCATTAGAGGGTGTGTGAGCCAGGCTGGTGACACCTTGGTTGCTCCTGGTGCCCTGTGCTGCTCAGTCTCCCTCCCAGGCAGTGCTTGTAGGGGGATTAGGTTGAAAGTCAGCAAACAGCTTCAAAGGGCCCCCGACAGTATAAATATCCTTAGATAAATAAACATTCACTCTGCCTGCAGTGTTCTAATGTCTTTTTCCATGAAACACAGGCCATGCAAAACGCACACACACACACACACATACGAACACGCACTTACATATTCTCTATCTCTCTTTGCCTCATTCTTTGTCTCTCTCTTTTTTTTTACTTTGAATTTCTCTCTCAAACGTACAACCACAAACACAACCACACACACAAAGCCTATCACTCACTAATATAAGGATAACACAAAAGGAAAACACCAGTATCACGCCTCAAGTCCTAGTCAAACAGGTGTCAAAGTCAACAATAACAAAGGACTCAATGTTTACTTCTGACATATGGGACGGGGGGATAAGTTTGCCTTTCAAGTTACAAGTCAAATGCCTACTAAAGATGGTCAAGGAATCGCTAACCATCTCCTGCCACCGTAAACAAAGCCTCAAAGGAAGTTGATAAGTTTTTACGTCCTGTTCCTTCCCCCTCTACCTCCAAACCTCCTCAAACATCTCCCTGAAAAAAAGAACAGCACCCACCACCCACCCACCCTCCTCCTCTTCCTTCTCTCCTCCTCCCTGCCACCTCCCCCTTTCCCACCACTGCCCCTCTCCCTGCTCCAAGATTTTGCTCTACAAACCAGGAACAGATGTCTGCCGGGGCCGTGCTGAAAGACCCCGCTGTTCTGGACTCCAGCCACATGCTTTTCATTCAGAGATGAAGGCTCACAGCTCGCCTTCTTGTGAAGCCAATTTTTTTTTAAATGAAGGGGAGAGAAGAAATTGCCTGCAATGCATTCAAGTCCCTTCAAACATGATACATACTGTATACACATATACGAGCACACCTTTATCGCATCCTCCTCTCCATGGCTGTGGCTGGTGTCACATCAAAGGGACACTCTTTCCATTCTCTATTCCCGTGAAGAGCTAGAGCAGATGTCATCTGAATTTCTGTATCAATAGGGAAGTGATGAAGAGGAGTATAGATATCTGGAATGACATGGCTGTGAACAGACATCTAAAATGAATACAAGGACAACAGAAACAATGGCTACCCTCACTCCACACTATGCAACTGCCACTCAGTTGAAAGTGAATGACCCAGTTTGGACGACAGAGAGACAGTTCAGTGTGCAGGTAGGACCAGTTTGGACTACAGAGAGAGAGTTCAGTGTGCAGGTAGGAGGACTACAGAGAGAGAGTTCAGTGTGCAGGTAGGAGGACTACAGAGAGAGAGTTCAGTGTGCAGGTAGGACCAGTTTGGACTACAGAGAGAGAGTTCAGTGTGCAGGTAGGAGGACTACAGAGAGAGAGTTCAGTGTGCAGGTAGGAGGACTACATAGAGAGAGTTCAGCAGGTAGGAGGACTACAGAGAGAGAGAGTTCAGCAGGTAGGAGAACTACAGAGAGAGAGTTCAGCAGGTAGGAGGACTACAGAGAGAGAGTTCAGCAGGTAGGAGGACTACAGAGAGAGAGTTCAGCAGGTAGGAACAACACAGATATCACTGAGGGCCTCAGCCTTATTATTACCCAGATATCCTTGCACCATGTCCAAACCAAACACCCGCTCAGTATAAAAATGTACGTTTAGAGTATATGATATACGCAAACGCCTTAAGGCTAGAAAGTCCAAATTAAACATCCCTTTTCTTGAGTGAAATGAAGAAAAAAAAACATATTTAAAGGGGAAGGCATATTAAAATCCTTAAAGATTCTTGTTTGTCCTTACTTTAAAAATCTTCTTTTACTCAACTCCAAAACCCTTGACAGTCAGAATATTTTTAAGTGTCTTACAGATTTTGGCACTGGCTTATGGGGTCATCCCTAACAACATCTACGTCCCTTTGACAGTGTTAACCTATCTGGGTGAGGTGTAATATGTCTTTGTTACAGGGTTTGTAAAGTTGACACAATCCCTCCTAATGGCCCTGGACTTGAAGCTTGAGACAAAGATGGTGCTGAAAGGCTGATTTAGCCCTGTCATTATTTAGGCATCCGAGCGTGTTTCTGTGTGTGTGAAACATGGCGGAGACTGTTGATGTTTCCAGAGGTGAGGAGGCACAGTGACCCTTCACAGAGTCCTCCTGACTGGTGAATACACACTGCTCTGGATAAGGACAGGGTTGAGGGGGAACTGCTCCTTCTCCATATAGTATGCATCATTTACAGACTGGGCTTATTTTTCGAGGGGGAAGTGTTGGGTGCTGTACTCATTGCTCTTATTTTGGCTCTCAAATTTGGCTGTCACTTTGATGTTGGCTGTGGTGAAATGTCCACGCTGCACCAGGTGCTTGCACAGGTATGACTTGTCTTGAACACCTGCAAATGAGTTCATCAAGATCTAGTCTACTTGTCACAGGCAGGGCCAAGTCATCCCATGCCCTGTCCTCCCACTGGGGCCTGAGGACAGGATCAGCTTACATCTTCTTGGGCCGCAAGCCAACTACAACTTATATCATCAATCAAAACCAAACATTATGGGTTGTTCATAACCAACATCAATACTTGATTAAAACACATTGCTTATGTATCTCAATGTCTGTACACACAACACCTTGTAGTGAATATACTTCATGCACACAAAAAAACACATTTAGTCAAAACAGACCGGGAAATAGAGATACAGTTCAACCATGCACTCTCATATTATGAGCTGACGCCCAATACAAATGCCCCAAATAGGATAATCGATGCTAAGATACGCAGTAATACCAGGATTGTGTGAAACATTCCCTCCTGTTCCTGCCCCCTGGCCCTCCAACCATCCCCCATCCCCCAGGACAGAGTGAGTGGGGGGATGGAGGAGTAGAAGAGGGCTGAGGGCTCGGAGGCTCCAGTGATATCAGAGCCCTTTTATAACTCCCAGCTCAGCTCTTTGAAGTTGAAGCCAGACAGCTCAGGAATCCCACTCCCCCCAACCCCTCTGACAATGGGGAGGGGGAAGGGGAGGAGGGGAGGAGGGGAGAGCCTAACAACACGTTAGGCCGAGCATCTCCCAATATGGAATCATAAGCGCTTCTAACTGTTCCAAGAACCTTCAAGCCAGGTCAGTCCTCTTTGGGGGCATTAAAACATGGCTAAACATGGCAGCAGATCTGTTAATCCATTAGTCAGTAATTAGGCAATCACTGATATTGCATTGATGCAAAATCAGATATGACTGGTTTTGAGACGTGACTTGGAAATATCATTCATTTGTTTCAAACAAGATCCCATTTATGGTGGTTAGGGATTCTGAATCTCCATCATTGCAGCCTGATTTGCAGCCAAATGTGACTTTTGTTTAAGTTTATTTAACTGATAAATTACAGTCACTGTCCATGTAACAGATAATAAATCCTAAACTTTGATATGAGATGTCTAGAGAGCCTAAATATTTTATCCAGTATGTTTAAAACGCAAATAATGCAATAACAAACCCCATTGTATTTAATCACTCTAGCCAAAATTCCTACACAAAGCAAATTCAAAAGTAAACAGGAAAAACTAGTTTTAGCTAGATGAGCTTAAAAGCCGATATTTACTCAGTTTTGGTCATAGTGTGCAAGTTGCTTTAACAGCCTGCGTCTGACGAAAAATAAATCAAGGCTGCAACTCTGACTGAACAGAGAGTGGGACCCACCTACTCATAACATCCAAGCCGGAGCATTCGGTGGTTTTCCCCTTGGGGGAGTGAGCGCTAGAATTCCTCTGAAGCTGAGGAAAGTTCTCTTTTAATTTGCCAGGAGTGGGCGGGTAATAACCCTGATATAATCCATAACTCGTCCAGTATTACCGCCACACACCTCCTAAGAGCCACCAACACCCCTGGGTGAACTCCTCAGCTCTCGTGCCCTTCAACATGACATGTTACGCTGCAGAGAGGCGTCTGCTCAGAGTTGGACTAGAAGAGGAGACACAGTCCCCAGTGATGCTGCCAGCAGACGCAAAAACAACATTAGCATCCCACAGTCTCGACGACAGCTACCTTTCCTTTCAGTTGCCTCTGATGTAATGTTGCCTGTGTGTGGGGTTGACTGGGTGACTTTGTTTGTATGACTGACTGCGTATGTGCATGTGTGTGTTCTGAATTTCCAAACCTCCCCTCAAGCCTCATGGCTGTCATAACTTATCCAGCTTTCTGGAGGATAACCACAGCACTGTTGTCCCACTGCCAGTATGGGAAATAACAACAAGCCAGGACTTCAGAGAGACATCAACATGTTTTTGCAAAGGTCTTAAAATACAATTTGTTTCACTCTTAAGTGTTGTTAAGAGACTATTTGATATTATAGGTAAAAGGAAACAAATGTTCCTGCCAATGTTCAACTGACACATAAAATCCAGATAAACCAATAAGTGATGGACCACAATCAATATAAGTCCACACACTGACTGTCTACATGTGCTTGAACAAAGCTAGACATCTATTAGCACATTGAAACTTACAGTAGTTAAACCCAGATAATAAAGTTTTCCGTTAACTCCACCTACTCTCATTAATGGACATTTATGGGGATCGTTTTTGTACTTTACAGTATAAAGCTTTAACATAAAGCTATTAGGTAGGATTAATAGTAGGATTCGTAATTGATAACATGACAATGAAAGTGTTCAGTACTAAGGAAAGGTGGGACATTTTTACCTGGATGCTCTTCAGCTTGTCATCTGACGCGGTGTACCTCTCACATTCCTCCATCCCTCTTCGGAGGAAAGCGTTCACAACAAAACTGTCTCCTGAAAATCGGCACCAAACGACAAATCAGCGAGTCTTGATGATATACTAACACAAAACACAGCTATTGTTACTGATTAATTAAGAACGGTCGAGGTTTATTCTCACCTTCAGGATTTTCCCTGCGTTTACACGCTGGTTAAAAGTAACACATGGAAGGATACATTAGAAATTAAATTAAAAACATAAAAGAAAGAGGAAATTTACTATTTTTGAATTTCGAACAGCCTTATAGCAAATACATCTTACCATGTTTTGATTGAAGTTTCCCCATCCTAACGTTCCTTTCCTTAATTAATCACTCTTCTGTAGCAATCCGTCATGGATTACATTCAATGGGTAGAAAATGTTACATTGTGTCTTTTATGCAAGAACAGGTAGATTCCAAAGTTTTTCAGTGGTTTTTCGAGAGCCATTCAAAAGTAATGAACACTCCGATTTTCTGTCTCAACGCGGAGGAAACGCTCTCTTGAGAAAATAAAGGTCTTCACAGAAAGAGACCGACTCTCACTTGGTCAGGCTCTACATCAGAATGGTATGCAGTCTAGCGCACACAGCAGGCGCGCTGGCAGTGAATACAACCGACATAGTTCAACTGCGCCTCCTGTTGGTGCCAATAAAAAAAACGTTGTTATCCATCATTGTAAGTTTTGGACTGTTACAGTCAATAACTGGAGTATTACTGGTTCATATTACTAATGGGTGAAATTGGTTCATATTACTAATGAGATGTTTCAGATGTGCCTGTAAAGTGCAATACACAGCAAGGTGAGAACATCAGTTTGTGTCACTTCATAAGCAATTTATAATGTAGGAAACAGCAGACAAATTAATGCTACATAATCATTTGCATGAATGTAGGATACCACAGCATTGGCAATTTCACTAGAATAGATGTCGAGGTTGAACAAGAGCTTGAACAAGTTCAGAGATGACAGAGAATTTATATTGGGATCTGAGAAATAGGTACCAAAACCACTGAGAAGAACTGTCATCCCCAGTTGCATCACAGGCACGGCACTAGGCTATCTATCTATAATTCCAGAAATCTGTGTGTCTCCAACATCATCGCGGGCACTGTACCCTATCTATAGTTCAAGGAATCTGTATTTGTGTGTTTCACTGACATCACCGACTTTATGGATCACAGCCAAATATTTCAACTGTAGTCTGCACAGACAATTGTTCTACACACAGAACTAGGAAGAATTCCTGGCAGCCATCATCAGAGCTCTCTTTGAAGTTTTACTGTTTGCTTACTTCGGAGGTGTTGAACCAGGCCAGGGTCACAAGACAAATGTAAAGTTTCCTGATTATCCATTTGTTAAGGCACTCCTTTGTTCAACAGAAAGATGATATCATCACTGTCAAGTCAAACTACATGTACACCCTGAAATACATTTTTAGCATGTTTATATTTTTGCACTTCTGCTAATATACACCTACTGATTTAGTACAGATTGCTATTTATTATGGGCAAGGTTGTCTTTGGTCTCTAATATCACACACACACACACACACACACACACACACGCACACACTCACAAACACATGCACACAGACAGACACAAATATATATTTTTCTATCCCTCAAACTTTAATGTCTGTGATGGTATATAGACAATTATTTGTTGTTCAGCCCATGTATCAGCGTTGCTGTTTGAGGTGATCTTTCTCTCTCTCTCAAGCTGCCTGACAGAGGGAAGCTCTCAGATCGCTCTCTGGGCCTGACAGGATGAGCAGATATTTGCATAGCTCATTGATGGCTGTTCTCTTTGATCTAAGTAGCGGTGCCTAATTATCACGGTTCCTCTATGCAGCCTGCTTCTCAAGCTGCATGTCTCTTTTTAAGCTTCCTCTCTGCTCTCTTCTCCATCTCTTCCCTCCAGCTCGTACCTCCCTCTAGCTGGCTGTTTCAATGAATGACAAACATATGGGACATGAAACCAACGTACTGAACAGCACAAATAACAACTGTTATAATAATAAAGAATGAAAACAGAAGTAGCTTTAGCGTGTCATTTGTCTCCACTTATCATCTCTCAGGTTTCTCTCAGGGGAGACGCTGAGAATGAAGCCTGTCACATGGATGAAAGGGAGTGAGGATGAAACAGCTGTTCTGACACTGTTAACGTTGGTTTATGCATTCCTGTGAAAGATTCTCACAGATGATGGCATCATTATTGGGGTGGTTTCAGATTGTTAGCTAGTGCCCTCTGAACTCAGGTAGGCTATTAGTGAAACATGATACATAGGAATATAGGTTCAGTGGCTTCAAAGGAAATAACTATGTCATACACAAACGTCACCCCTGTCAACTGGACAGATCATTAAAAACACCACAGGCAGCAATGATAGAGATAGAAAATGATTACTGTGCTATTAGGCATGTAAAAAACGTAGCTTTGGGAATATCGGCCCCCCCAAAAAACGAAAACTATATGACAAACAAATGTGCCACTTAATGTATAGCTGGAGTGTGACCAAAGGGGTGGCTCACTTAATGGAACTGACCACTTTTTCTTAAACATGTTGTGAAATATGTGAAGTCTATCCCCTCCCTTTGTAATCACCCTGCCCTGATCTTCCAGAGCGTTTCCACCATGTTGGGTAGAAGACAGCGGTTGTGAAGATAAACATCAGTCTATTTGTTTTGTCAGGAGTTTTCTGGCAGTTTCTAAAGAGTAAGAGCAACAAAAAAGCCTTGCAACAATAAGTCCTTTGACTTTTTTTTCTTGAGTCTTGATTGCATTTAGACAGCTGTCTAGCTGTTTTGGACAAGTAGTAGTCAAGAGAACAGAGCCTCCAGACAGAGCAATTATGGTTTTGTTTATCATGCCCGATTCTGCCCAACCTTTTTCTCTCTGCCTCCAACGACTTTTTAATCGTTAGTCAAATGACAGGAAAGGAGAAGTGGCACACCAGTGGTTATTATCAGGTTTTATTTGCAACTAAATTATAAATCTGACATTAAGGAATGCAGTGACAAATGAGGCCAATGAATTATAATTATCCGAGCTTTGTAGTTAAACAAAACAAGCAAGCATAAGACAGGTGCAAGAAGACAAACTGTCAAAGCGAATGAAGGCCGTTTGCCAAACACCGTCTTAGTCATCATGAGCTGGTGAAACGGCAAAATAAGATATTCTCAGAGCAGTGTGCTGTCACCTGCGGTTGGTGCCTCAAGGTATGTCATTGAAATAATGTGACCTTTGAAAGAAAGCATAACAGATGAGAGGCTTGTACAAAAGCAAGTTACCTGTAACCCACTTAGACTGTTCCAGAATCCATCTTTAAAGTAAGTTTGACTGTTGGCCAATAACAAACAAAGCCCTCATTGTTACAGCTCTGCAGCTGTAACATGCAAAACGGCATTCGCAGAATGCAAAACATGCACAGGAACTGGGACTACACATGGACCTGACTCTTAACATGTGAATGTCTAGACTGTATATGGTAGTTTATCCCCAATAATAAGACATTGTCTATATCAACTAGGTTGTTGACGTGAAAGTAAATGTTTCACTGTAAATCATCGAGACATTGATCAACAGCAGGCTAATTGCCAATTCAGTTGGAGCTTCTATATATAATCTAGACTACTGATTGAAAATGCACTTATACTTCTAATACTGTCACTGATATTAGTGATATACATCAGTTGAAATGCTTGTGATAGTATTTAATCTATATACTGTACCTGAACACAGAACAAAGGGACTATAGCTTGCATCAATGCACCACCATGTGGTCATACACCAAAGGGCACCTTTTAACAGGTGCTCTCAAAGCACTCAGAATCCAAGGGAGTTTAATCAAGTACATTTATAAACACATAAAAAGGTCATGAACATGAATCATGAACATGAGTGCCAAGTTCATATGATGGGCTTTACTCTACAGATAATGGCACATTCTTGAGAATATAAAAACAAAACAAGTTCACTTGAATCAGAACATATCTCTATGCTATTTAGAACATGGCGATCATTTTACAATCCTAGAAGCATTTACCCCTTGTTATCAACCAAACACAAAGAAAACAGCATACTCAAGTTTAATTAACAGAAACTTAATACTCTCTCATCGATAGATCCATGAGATCCTAAAAAATCTTGACACAGGTTCTTATAGACATTAAATAACAGATAATAAGCCACCACTACACCAAGACAAAAGTAAACTGATATATGACTGTGTAAACATATCATTATGAATATTTTACAATAAAGCATGTAAAAATACTGCAATCTTAAGTATATTTGATCAAACTTTGAAGTTAGAGAAATAAAAGCATTCCTAGAGTTACAAACATATTGGAGCTTTATTACATTTTCACATCATAGTCTTTAGGCACCACATCCACCAACCCATGAGCAGTGGAAGACCTGAGTCGCTCATTCCAAATCACACACAGTTCACCATATCCTTCTTCTCCTCAATCTGTTTATCTACTGCTTGGTCCATGGCCTCCAGGAAACTCTCCAGAGTCACTATAGGGGTCTGCAGGCAGAGAGGACAGTTAGGTAACAGACTGGCACCTCAAGGAGAAAGACGGTTTATTTTGATTTCTGTGTGTAGAACTCTTTACCTTTACATAAAGTGCATGGGCCAAAAAAGGCAGTTTCCTCAGAACTCGTCCACTCAAGCCTTTGCTCTTCCTGTGAGTCATCAGAACAACAAAGCACCATCAGCAGACGTTCTACTCTGCGTTATCGTTCCACTATCTGGTGTTGGCTCTCCATGGGTGTGGCATAAGCCAAGTAGGAGTATTGAAGTATATACTTCTTATTTTATATTCAATTAGTATTCAGTATTTTGTTGCTTCCTATGCTACTGTTGCATAGGAACAGGGTAACAATTTCCTCCGTGAGAAAAATACAATTCTAGTGTCTACTACTAGACTCGAAGTAAAGAGAGCAGGGTACTCACAGCGCAAGTCTCCATAGAACCATACTGTGCACAGACACCTCACTCTCAGCGAAACCCATGGTCTCCAGCTCATACACGGTGAACAGTTGTTGCCGGGGGTACACAATCTGACACTGCACACAAGAATCCGGGTCAAAGAAAACAACTGCTATTAACAAGCAGACTCCTCAAATATTCTCAATAGGAAATTGCAAGATAATGCTTTGTAATGTACAGTGTGGATCCAGCTATCCCTAATCCTATTCACCAACTGCATCTATTAACTACAGTGCACAGTACAACTTTGCTCCAAGTTTGTGATGCAAAACATCCAAGCTCAACCCCTGGTAGACCACTCAGGTCCAAACCATCTCAGGTTCAGTCTGACCTTCATGAGCTCCTCCAGGCAGGAGAGATAGATGTTGTAGATGCCCTTCTCAGAAGGGGGGCCGATGTACTGCTTGATGTCTGCTCGGTCCACAAACGCCAGGTCTATCTTCTCAGTCACATTAGAGGTGGTTAGGATCACAACATTTGGATGTCTGAAGGATAAAAGTAAAATATACAAGTGAAAAATAAATGGAGGATAAATCTAGTAAAGTCCAAAAAACAGAATAAAATAACTTGAGTACAGATTAAGATTTGTTACTACACCTTTTGTAAGTGATGGGGTTTAAAGTAGTAGTATACATGACATAGAAACAGTGTAAGCCTTGGGTTACTGTTAAGTGTTCCAGATGTGAGCATCTCTGACCGTTTTATCTGGTCCAGTTGTGTGAGGACAGAGTTGACCACTCGGATGGCATCTGAGGGTTCAGTTCCTGCCTGGGAGGCAGTCCTTGCTGCCGTCAAACTTTCCACCTAGAGACACCAAACACCAGCCTATCAAAACAGCTATGCTATCAAACTCAATTTGAACTACCAAATCACAGGAAAGATAGGTGAAGGACATTGGGGCACACGTGTTCACCTCATCAATCAGGACAAACACAAGAGCTTCTTTGTCATCAATCAGCTGCTGAATCTTCTGGAACATCTTAGTCACCAGTTTCCCACTCTGCAATGACAAGACCTTCCTGTTAAGAGCCAACTAATCAAACAAACACAGCCAGATCATACAAGAATCTACAGCCCAAGTTGAGTGTTAAAACCAGCCATCTGTACCTCTGAGAACCACTTGGAGAACAAACTGTGACTGTTTATCTCCACAAACTGCCCATAGGAGTACCTGGAGGGGGACAGGAGATGGTGATATACTGCAGAATGTGAATGGTAAGGTGTGAAGGGTAAGGTTACTGCCAGAGTTTCAGACTGCCAATTTCCTTTGTGAAGGTTGCCTTACCTGTTTGATAGTCTGATTGACAGTTTCTGGGAAAGGGCTTTACATAGAGATGTCTTTCCTGTGCCTGGGGGTCCTAGATGTGGGCATAAATACAGGCAGATATTCGTCTCTGTCAAGTGTCAAAATGCATAAGACTCCCAGAGGTGTCATTCATCATATAGAACATGACGTGCACTGAGGTGCGGATATGACATTTACAATTAAATTAATTTCGTATAGCCCTTTTTACAAGCAAAGTCACAGAGGGCTTCACATACCCATAGAACTGCACTTACACCACCCTAAACCCTCTAGGAAGACAGGGAAAAACTGCTAGAAAAACTAGAATGGAACAATGTGAGTTCTCAAGATACTTGTATTATTTACCATGAAGAAGCACGACACGGTTCCATGCTATTAAGTTGCTGTCTACATTTTTGTCTGAGAAGAAGAGTGTTGTTGAGACATAGTCCAAGAGCTGGGGAGAGGTAGCAAAACAGCAGTGTTTGAGTATTAGTTCTGTAAAAAGATGCTTAACTTCTCACTTCTATAAATGGAGTCAGAGCCGTGTTTTCTACCTGTTTTTTCACACCATTTTCATAGACCAGACTCTCCCAAATTCCATGAAATTCAGCTGCAAAATACAAACAGGTCAAGTGAACATTTGCCCATGCATTGGCCCAAACTCCTGAAAGTTGTTGATAGAGTTCCAGTTGTGGTGGATTCAGCTCACCTGCTGGAAGGAGCCAGTGATTGGCTGCAGATAGTTCCTCCTCCTCCTCCAAGCTGAGCATGCTTGGCCCGTCATCATTGAGAGTGAAGATGTAGATGGACAGATTGCAGTTCTTTAGGTCCATAGGCTGAATGCGGATTCCAAATAAAGCACGACAAGTTCAGAATCAGTCAAATGTTAATAATGATTAGAAGACTGCTAGAATATCAACTGTTACAGAAGCATCTAAAACTTTACCTGTCTTTCTGAATCCACTATGGCCACCGATGCCACATGTTTGCTGAGGAAGTCTTCATCAAACTCTGACCATTTGTAATTACCAAAAACCATGGAATGGCGGTTCAGCAAAGCCATAACATGTGTCCTAATGTCAGATTGCTTTGCAGTGCTGAAATCAGTGTGAGTAAGGAACACTATTCAGTCAAGGCAATCAGTGAAAAGCTTACATTAAGTTAAGGTAGAAAAAGGACGGTCACCCCAGTTATAGATTGGTGGACTGTCGACAGTATGATAAAGCTGTAGTAAAACATGTGCAAATATTAGACACCTGTGAGGGTCTTCGTTTGTCACTTGTGAAATAGGAGCTTCATGCTTACAGTCAAACTGTAATACTGTAAGTTTAAGTATAACAGTGCCCTTCATCTGTTTGTGACCACTAGCGATAATGGCTACTTTTTGTTGTAAGTTGAAGTTCAATATAGCAACAGTAAAAGACGGTAAGATACCTTTGAGATTTGACATGAACTTCTACATGGACTTTCACGAGGTTGTTGGGGTTTTGATTGATGTTGCCAACCTCCATCCTGTCACCCTCCATTTCTTTCGAAACATTGAAACGCATGAATTTTCATGAATATTCAAGTTAGATGTAACATTCAAATAACTTAGTTAGACTAGCTCATTTAAATTGCATAACTAGTTATCCAAACTAACTAACGCTACATAATTTCACTTATCGCTTTACTTACGACGCTATTGCTAGCTACAGTAGCACACTAAAATGAAACTGCAATATTCAAATCAGAAGAAATCTTACGTCCTTACCAATTACAGAAATGGTTTGCTAGTTATGCGTCAGCTGACTTGCTATTTGCTTATTAATATTTCCTTTTGTGAAGTTATAAAAATCTAAAAAGCTGTCTCATTGAATACCTTGCATGAATGCGGTTTAGCTAGCTCTAGTCTAGCTGTCAACAAAATCAAAATCTAGCGGGCTGTGTGGCTCACGCGGATGTGATTGAATGTTCTGACGACGCGGCCGATATAGTACTTCCGGTGCTTGCTAGCTTTTGAAATGAGTATTGTTTGCTAGCTAGCTTCAACATTTTGGACTGCATTAGCTAATAATTTATCTAATCTCAATTCAAACGCTTTAAAATGGGGAAGAAACACAAAAAACACAAGCCGGAATGGAGAACAGTTGACGGTAAGATTGCATAAAAATGAACGGGTAGTCTTTGATTAATTGTTCGCACAGATAAGATTAGGAAGGTATCCAGTTTATAGCTAGCCTAGCTAACCGCTAATCAGCTCTCAGCTGATGATGATGGGCTGGATCAATCAGCAGCATCATCATCACCATTACTACAGCAGCCTACACGACACGTATAACAAATGGTGTTATTGGGTTTCCTATAAACAATTTATGCACGGTAACTTAATGAACTTCTAAACTGGAATATTGACATAGCTTCATACAGCCCATCATCAGATATGGCACAACGCCTCTACGTCAAATTACGGCATTCCAGTGATGCTCAGTCTACTTGCATCCTTATATTCATCATCCGTTATCACTTTCAACACACAACACTGTCCTGTGCGGTATAGATCTTTTTTTAAATTGAAGACACATCATCTTTACATGCATACTAATACATACATATGTATTAGGCATAAGGCATAAGGCTATGTTACTGAATGTTGGTGGGGTTAACTGTGGTTCCTGGTTTCAGACTACGAAGACAAACCTCTGGAGAAACCTCTGAAACTTGTACTGAAAGTTGGTGGAAGTGAAGTCACAGAACCGTCAGGCTCCGGCCATGACTCCAGTTTCTACGATGACAGGTCAGACCACGAGCGAGAACGCCATAAAGACAAAAAGAAGAAGAAGAAGAAAAAGTCTGAAAAGGACAAAGACAAGCATGTGGATGATGAGGAGAGAAGACGCCGGAAGGTGAGTATGAGGAAAGTGAGGGTTGCAACCAAAGGTGAGTCTGCCGGACGCAATATCATTCTCAAATCTCTGTTCATTCTGGTTCAGGAGGAGAAGAGGAAGAAGCGAGAGAGGGAGCAGAATGAATTAGAGGCAGCTGCCACCGCTGCTGTCTCCACTGCCACTGCCTCGGGTACTGGCGTGGCGGTCGAGCCCTTCATGCTGCCAATTGTGCCAAAGAGCATCGGTATCAGTATTGGTATGGAGGTAAGACATTTAATTAATCAAGATCAGACAGATGATGTGTGCGTAACAGTTACACTATAACCATTTCAACAGGACCGCTTCAACAATTAGTCATTCTGCGTATGTGTTTTTTCTGCAGCTGGAAGAGAAGAAGAGGAAGAGAGAGAGGTTTGAGATGGACCCTGAGATGGATGAGTTTCACCCCAGCATAAAGGTGGAGGTGGAGCAGCAAGGAGACAGACCTGTGCGGTCGTGCAGAACACAGCAGGGTAGGAGAACACCTCAACTCTGCCACAATCGGGTTTATAAAGCTGAGTCGGCTGTGTGAACTTGGGGATAAACACAGTTCATCACACCATGATTGTGTTAGTTTAAGATGTTCAAATGTACCATGTCCTCCTGGTCGTGTGTTTACCGAGATATGATGTCTCTCTTTGTCTCTTTCCTCAGAGAGCGAATGCACTCCTCGTCAGCAGCTGCTGGAACACTTCCTACGCCAGCTTCAGAGGTGCGGACTAAGGAGAAGCGAAACACTCTAAGTAGTTCTTGTTATGGTAGACGCTAAAATCCATATCTGTTGAGAATCCTGTCCTTAATGTTGATGTTGTGCTTGTCCTCGCAGGAAAGACCCCCACGGGTTCTTCTCCTTCCCCGTGACAGATGCCATCGCTCCTGGGTACTCTATGATCATCAAACACCCCATGGACTTCAGCACCATGAAGGACAAGATCACAACCAACGATTACAAAACCATCACAGAATTTAAGGTGAGGGGGAATATGTATTTACTGTTATACCTGATTTTGAGGGTTGAATCAATTCACAGATTTGAAAGCTTATTTTCTGTGTTGTTTTTTCAGGCTGATTTCAAACTGATGTGTGATAACGCCATGATCTATAACCGCCCGGAGACCGTGTACTACAAAGCTGCCAAGAAACTTCTCCACACCGGCTTCAAGATGATGAGCAAAGTAATGTGGGCCTCATGGAGGGACTGCTTTCACATGTAGCCTGCATGCTGACTTCAATCTGTCTGTTTAATTTGACCCTTTTTACAGATGCTTCTGTTCTTGCAGTACCAGCTTGGCTTCCTATTTATTGTTTTGCTGTCCCTATCTTTATCAGCAATGGTGTAATTCCATTTGCTCACTGGTTTAGTGCATCGATTTGGCAATTTAGATTTTCTATTTAAGTCACGGACATGGGTAAAGTGGGTAGGAGAAATGTAGATTTGGTATTCAGGGTGGATCTGTGCTTCAGGAAAAGTTTGCCTTGTACTAACCCCCTTTCCCCTCCAAGATTCGCCTCATCATCATCATCGTCGTCACCGACTCACCACCATCCCATCCCATCTATCTTACCACTCTTTCGCGAGTTCTGCAGATGTAGTAAAGCCCTGCCCCCTGGCTCTCTTATCTGTGCTCTGTTTGCAGGAGCGGCTCTTAGCTCTGAAGCGCAGCATGTCTTTCATGCAGGACATGGATTTCTCTCAGCAGGCAGCCATTTTGGGGGACGAGGACATATCAACAGAGATACCGGTCCCTGAGGTCATTCCCCTTCCTTTGGAGTCGGCCAAGAAGTCCAAAAAGCAGCCTGTCAAAGACCTGAAGGAAGTGATCAGGTAAAACAGATGCCGCACAACCCAAATCATGTCTGTCTTACCTCCGTTTGTCCCTGGCTGTGATCACTGAGCTCAAGTGAGATCCAGTGGAGATCTGATCACCTCAGTGGGGGTCTCTCACAGGACACCGTGTGTAAGTGTGGAGTAACCGTGTAACTGTGTGGCCCCAGCTACCTGTTTGAGCCGGAGGGGAACGCCTGCAGCCTGACAGACAGCACGGCCGAGGAGCATGTCCTGGCCTTGGTGGAGCACGCCGCGGACGAGGCCCGGGACCGAATCAACCGCTACATGCCCAGCTCCAAGGTTCCACAGCTCATTACACTCACTACAATAACAGGATTTATAACGGTATACATCAAAAAGAACATAAAATACATGAAAGACATGTAGCCACTAGATGCATAAGGGTGCATCGCACAGCATTGATTGTAATTGTAAGTACAGTGTGAAGGGTGGGTTGTCTTTAACACTCCCTTTGTTTCTGGGATTCCAGATGGGCTACCTGAGGAAAGCTACTGATGGCTCTCTGGTCTACAACGTTGTGAATAAGGTGGAACCAGATGGGGAAGGTGTGTTTTCACACAAGCTCACATCTACATACAGCGCTCCTGAAAATTGATTATTTACATTTAGCACATCTTTTGTCTTTTTTACAGAGGAGGAGACCCATCCTGTTGATTTGAGTTCCCTCTCAAATAAACTCTTACCTGGATTAACAACGTTAGGGTTCAAAGACGACAGGAGACACAAAGGTGTGTAAAGAGTATATTCTACATTTGTATACATTTTGCAGAAGCTTTTATTTAAAGCGACACAGAAAGCGGGTATGAACCCTATTGAGTCACGTATCATAGCAGGTATGAAGGAAAAATATTGTATAGCTTGGTTGTTAACAACCAGGCAAATAGGAAAGCAGTTGTTCTCCACGTATAGTTATGGTATAGTTATGGATCTCTCCTTGCTCCTTGTCTAGTGACGTTTCTTAGCAGTGCCTACAACACCCAGAGCCTCCAAAACAACTCCATCTACCCGGATCTGCTTCCCGATGAGATGGACCTGCTGTACTCTGCCTATGGAGATGACACAGGGGTGCAGTGTGCTCTCAGGTACTGCCTCACACGCTAGTCTTCCCAGGACATGTTGGTAGAGCAGTTGGAGCTACATGTAAAGCCCTGTCTGCATCAGGAACTGCAGACCACGGCATCCGTCTTCGCTCAGGAACAATGTCACCTGTGTTTAAAATGTAGCTGCGTTCTCCATCTCTCAGCATACAGGAGTTTGTGAAAGGGTGTGGAGGCTCCACAAATAGGTTGGTGGATGGGCTGCTGGATAAGATGACTGCTGGGGACCACTCTAAAGCGGTTTTCCAGATACGACAGGTACCTGCCTCCGCACACAAGGTGCTGTGTCTACAAGAAGATCTTCTAGTTCCGACAATTCTGATCTCAGTGTTTTGGATGTTCCATTCCAGAAACGAAACATGGCGCTGAAACCAGACGAGACCAAGAACAGCATCTGTGACATGCAGGTACAGTAGCACACCATGCTTATTCTGTGGTTTACTATCAGAACTGAAGTCTGATAAGGTTTGTCAGAATAGCAACTCTAGCCTCAGCCTCCCGCTGTCACCTGACTCATTGTGCTCTTCTGATCAGGTTGCAGACGGAACAGGTCTGGGAGAGAGTGGCTCAGTGCTGGACTTCATGTCCATGAAGAGCTACTCCGACATGTCTCTGGATATTTCCATGCTCAACACTTTAGGTAAGAGTCTTAAATCAGCACTAGCAAGAGATGTCTCATTGTCATTTAAAAACACCAATACCTTTAAATAGCCTGACGATCTTTATCATTCGTATATATTTAGTTTGTTCATTGGTGCTGGTCAATGGGCCTCTGTGTGAATTCCCTTGTGACATTCGTTGTAAAAAAAAAGGGCTATACAAATAAAAATGTGCATTTATTTAAATTTGAAGTGTGGTTTCTTGGCTCGGCAGGTAAAGTGGTTAAGAAGGAGCCGGAGCAGGAGGAAGGCCAACAGAACTTTGACGAGGCAGCCAAGCTGCTGCAGGAGTTTCAAGATGCCCAGGTGGACCGGGTCGGGTCCAGACCCTCCTCCAACCTGTCCTCCCTCTCCAACACCTCTGAGAGGGACCCGCACCACCTGGGTAAAGGACCACTCAGAGCTTTGAAAGCTATTATTTCATTTGGAAGATTGATAGTACTACCTGTAACAGATCGACTGAGAGTACTCTTTTTTTCCTTCCCTTTACAGGGAGTCCATCCCATTTGGGTGTGGGTGACCAGTCAGAGATGGTTCATGACCCCTATGAGTTCCTGCAGTCTCCAGAACCAGGCTCCACGGCCAACAGCTGACTCCCTACACACACCTGTGTCAAGACCTTACAACGTCTTGGTGTTAACCACACCGATCATCTTTGACATGAAGAGGAATCTCAGACATGTAGAATAAGAAACGTATCATGATTGTACAGACTTAGTTTTTTTGTATGAACCTGTTGACAATATTTTATTTTAAGTATTGTATTATATGTTCTCTTGAATGTTTCATTTGTTTATTTTGTGCTTATTTTTGTGCTTTCTTTTGCTTTTTTCATATGTTTTAATATCTAGATTAATGGAATTGTGGAGAAGGCCTCTGTGTCAGACTTGGTGTAACACCAGACCTCTGATTGTGCCTGCTTTCTCCCTGCTAAATCACCACTAGTATCATACTGGCTGTGGTTTTACCGCAAAAAACGGTTGCGTGGCCTTATTGTTTATTGGTCATTTTTATTAAAAAAGGAGCAAGCATGTTTGAGCAGTCAATACTAGCCAATTTAAGGATGTTTCTTATTTTTGTCTAGTTGTTTGTGTGCAGTTCCAAAATTGATGTACAGTACTAAACATTACAATGAAACATGCCTGTATCTGCTGGTTTGTTTTTCAACATCATAGGCAAGATAATTAGTTAATAGTATCTGCTATGTTTCTGAAATGGTCTCTTTAAATGCTAAGAATCATATTGTTATGCGAAATGAATTTTATGTTGGCAAACAGGCTGCTGACAGTAAAGAAACTAATCTTGAAGGGTTACATTGTGTCATGGTTTATGTTTGTGATGGTTAACAAGTTAATCGCGAACACAAGCTAATAGTGGAAGCAAACTGGGGAGCTACACAATCTTTGGAAAAAAGGAAGTTTCATATAGGCATCATGTTTCTCGTCTGATTTTAGTTCCCCAATTTGTGGTGTGACGAGGATAAACTTTCATAAGCAGCTCAGCTGTGCAAATGCCTCAATTATAGCAATAATAATAATAAATCCAATCCTACAGATGTTTCAAATGAACAGCAGTTGTAGAAACACACAGGCATCGGCCAAACAACTGCCAAGGCATCTGAGCGGACGCGCTTGGAGACTATCGGGCATGCGCATTTTCTTTCTAAGGACGTTTCCATAGTACTGGAACTGTAGCTACTAGAGTTAAACTTCTGCGACAACCGTGGAAAGCATAGTCTGCTGGTACGTAAACCATATAAAATTACGTAGTATTTGGCTTTTTTCCGATTTCCACCCAACCCATGGACACTATTGTTTTTTCATGCACGTTATGATGAGAAAAATCTGAAACTAATTAGAGCTGGGTGGGTGTGAAGGGCAATCAAGACACGCCGGATATTATAGTAGCTATAACTGACAGCTTTGGAAGCCAAGAATGGTAGCTAGCTAAATGTAAGTCAACTTTTATGGGAAACTTGACATGATGGTTAATGTTTTGATTGATGTTATCAAATTTACTCGACAATCGAGTACGATTGTGGTAGGTACTAGTGCTATAGACGTCTCAAACTAAAATTAAACTGACGTATCAATTTAGCCGGGTCTTTTTTTCCGTCACATTTCACGCTCAGGTTGTTTCATGGTCAGTTTTAGTAAGGACCTATGGTCACGATATGCAAAACCTCGGACACAACGAAACCTGTGACTGCATGAGCGCAAATAGGAGCCTGGGGTTTTACTGCTCTTGCTAGGCAACCACATTTCACCCGTCATTATGCTCAGGAGCCAAAGATAGTGTGTGTGTGTGCGTGTACACCTAAATTAACTCGTACTCTTCGAAACATGCAGGACAAATGGACCCTTGTGATGCTACAACTTTCTCCAAGTGGCTGCTTGGGAAACATCCTGCTTGTGTAACTTCTGTTTAAAGTTGAAGGAACAGGAACAAAATAAGAGAGCGTGAAAAAAAGGTACGTTTCATGTTAAGAGCTTGCTTTTAATATCGGAAAGTTTCTGACGCCATTATTGCCTGTGAGGGATGGTAAATATGACAGTAATTTCCCTAGCAAATCAGCTACCCTAGAAGTTCATTGTGCTTCTAGGGTAGCAGTTTGCTGTATGAGGAATGTTGAGGATTTGTTCACAAAAGATTCCATTCTTTTCCGTATGGTCTAGATGAACTGCTGTAGACGAAGGCTGAGACGCACAGCCCCTGCTGGCAGCAGGAGCAGGAATGAACTGGTGCCCGCCAGCGTCCCCAAGGTCAATGGCTGGTCATGCCCCCCACACATTTTCCAGCTGATTGGCTGGATGGTGTACATCTACATGGTCATCGTGGGCTTCGGTATCTACATACCCCTCCTGCCATCTCTGTGGAAGCTGGCTGCGTACTCTGTATCCCTTCACGACCACGACAGTCCTATGGTTCCAAGTCTATGAATGTCTTTAAGGTCTCATGAGACTGTAGGCTGTGAAACTATTGCACTATTGGTTCTTTGTCTCAATTGCTAGTTGCCCATGTTTCCCACCAGGCATCACCACTGCTCTTTTGTGTTGAATGCTGTATGAGGTCACCCCCTCCTTAACTTGACTATAGACATAGAAACAGTTGGTTTATTCAGACTTGACACTACGTCCTACATAAAGATGCTTTTGTGTTGTACAATGGTGTCTTCTGAGATAGGAGAGCCAAAGTAGTTTAAACAAATAATGATATAAATGAATGTACAGTTACCACTTAATTTAAACATTGGTGTCATGGTTTGGTACTATTTGCTCCTCGTGTGCATTTTGCTTTGAATTCTCTGACATTCTTTCTCCGCATTTTGCCTTGACATTCTGTCTGCAGCTGATTGCGATAGCTTTCACTGTTCACCTGGTTGCTCACCTTGCTGCTGTGAGCATAGACCCAGCGCACACCAATGTGCGAACCAAAATAGACTACACCAAATCATTGCCTTTCTTTGACAGGAAAAAACAACCTCATGTTATCCATAACCTACACTGCTACCTGTGTGATGTCCAGGTGTACGTATCTGACCTAAATGTGTGACCTCCACAACATTGTGATTGAAAATATTGACTTAATATAATACTTTAGGTATATTATATGTCATGACGTCCTACTCATTCAGGGCATAAAAAAGAGATACGTTACATAGTTTAAACTAAGGAATTTCTGTTCATTTAAAAGGGGCCCTGAAGTAAAACACTGTGGCGTTTGTCATAAGTGTGTTGAGAACTTTGACCACCACTGCAAATGGCTGAATACCTGTGTGGGTGGAAGAAACTACTGGTAAGAGGCACATTGTAAATTCTATGTGAGGAACAAATGTCCAGTAAAGTAATATTTCCTCTCCAGAATGTGTTAACGGCTGTGATATTCTTCTCTTTCCCACAGGTACTTCTTTGTGACTTTGCTATCTGCCACACTTGGTGTGTGTCTGCTTCTTATGGTTATCTTGTTCATATTCATCCAGCACTACATGGACCCTGCCAGCCTCCGGACAGCACCACAGTTTGACAGTGAGTCTTTGCTTAGTAATCGGCCTGTTGTTTATGGTTTCAGCCATGAAAGCAATCATATCAGGCCTTGATCTTGCTAATAGCTGTATTGCTCATGACTAGAATCATCAGCAACACATTTTAAGTTCTGAGAATGCTGTGTTGCCGTGTGTGCAGCTGTAGTGAATAACGGAACATGGCTAGTGTTCTTGCCGCTGGTCGCAATGGAGACCAGCTCCGTTGCTCTCCTGGTTGTGGCCTTTGTCACCATCCTGATCCTCCTCATCTGTCTGCTGCTGCTTGGCCACCTGCTGGGGTTCCACTTCTACATCTGTGAGTTCAATAGCATGTGCCCTCACATACTGAAGAAGTATCTTCAAACAAATGATAGTATTTTTAGTACGTCTCCATAGACACACTTTGAATGTCTTCCTGTGTATTTTGTTGTTGTTGTAATTGTCTGTGCAGTGGCCAAGAATATGAGCACATATGACTACATAATGAAACAGCGCCAGAAGGAAACCAGCAAGCGTGAAGTTGAGGCAGGGATCTCCAAGCATTCCAATAACAATGACAAGGGGGACCAGGTCAGACATCTTATCTTATCAGCCTTCTAAGGATGACCACAGATGGTAGAATCATTGATAGCTGAACATTTCAGTGACTGCGCCACAACATGTTTTTTATTTTATTTTAGAATCCAGAGACTTCTGTTGACTGTGAAGCATCTTTGTCACGCAGTGTGGGGTATGGTCAAGTTACTATGGAAACACTGTACCCAATTACACCGTCAACACTACTCATTGCACAATGTTGCTTAGCACCAGTTTGTTCTCTGTGTGCTGAACTGCACAAGGGCATAAAGTCAGCTACCTTTTACATGTTGTCATCTGTTTATGTGGTCCCACAGTACCTGCAAGTATGAGGAAAAAGGAGAAATTGCAAGTCGACTCTCTGGGTCCATCTGCACTGAGGTTAGCTCTACTTTGTTGTTTGTTTTTAGTTTTTGTGTACAGCTGAATATCTTGTTTGTCTACCTGTTAACTATCCCCTATGGTGCTTTTAACATTTAGTTGAAGAATGTTCAGAAATTGTCTAATAAGGAGAACAGTATCTTCTATGGGACAGAACTCCCCATGAACGACACACCAGGTGAGATTGACTGTGTAAGAGTTGAGTATTATCAGTGTGCTGACCAATGTAACTGAATACACGTTCACCCCTAATTTCCTCTTTCCCAAAGTTTTAATAGTGATGGGTGACGTGTCAGGTTTGAAGCTGGCAGGTGGCCAAGGGGGCCAGTGTGTTGAGCAGCCTGCAGGGAGGTCTGTGGAGGGGGTTCCCATCGTCCAGAACTCCCTGGGGAGCTCCGTGATGGAGCCCAAGGGAGCTCATCTGTAGCTGGTCTCAGATGCACAGCACGGTTCATGGTTTCTATGATACACACCTCTTGGGAATTATTCCTGGAAATCCCAGCTCTATTGAATTACCACGCACTGGACCACTGTTGACTATACTGATTATGATTTACGACTTTCGGGACTAAAGATGTGATGCTTATCGGACACAGAATAGTTTGGACCTTCCTTGAACTTTGCTGGAATGAGACAATGGGAGTTCAGCTCTCAGACTGCACAGGATTTTTAGGAACATTTTAGGAACACACATTTTACCAGAATAAAATTATTTTAACATTTTAATTGTTCAAGTATGTAATGGTACAAATTGATTGCTTTTTAAAGGTTTGTGGGAGCTCAGAAAAAGCTACTACTTTTGTCTGAATTTAATAATAGAATTATGTAATTACTGGTACTTTCTAAAGGTGTAGTTCAAAGAGGCTACTGCTTTTTCTGAATTAAGTAATAAATAAATATGCACATACAATTTCTCAATGAAGTGTCATCTTTTTTGCAAGGTGACCACACAGTGGAGCTATTGAGACTTTGAATCACAAGCAATGAGTGTCATTCATGTATGCCTTCAGTACATTCAGTTGTAACTTGTTTGACTACATGCTCTTATGGTTCATCCCTTTGGGACTTATTTGTCATTCACAATGTATGCTTCATGTTTTGGCGACTCGCAATGTTATGGGCTATCTCGTTGTTATGATCAGTGACCTATGCACTTTTGTAAAGCTCTCTCTTGGAAAATGCTAAATGCGTAAATGTAATGGAACGTAACGTAACGTAACCTGCCTATTAAGGCTTTTGTCATAGCACCGATTTTGCATTAAGACATAACTCAGAGCGCTGTCTCATCTCTGAGTGCATGCTGTATCAGGCAGGACACTGAGGACAGGTTATATAATAGTTATGTTCATGATCATTATTACTGGTTGTGTAATAGGCTACGTTAAGTTCCGTACCGTGGAATAAAATGGTGTAATTGAAAATGAAGAACCTTCAAGTAGCTCCACATAAGTGACATTTGTCCTGAGGTTAGAAAGGCAAAACGGTATGTGCAAATCACGCATGAACGTTTTGGCTACTTTCGACCAGTTTGAATCTCTTATCTGTGATTTAAATGTGCCTTGCCATGAGAGAGAATCCCACTGTCTATTTAGTCACCAACCCTCAAGACTGGAGACATCCTGTACTTAAGTTCCTGCCAAAGTGCATTTCCTGCTGATAATTAATGTTATTCTTTAAAAAAAAATAGTTCTACTGGTGCCATAGCCTCTGACCCTGAGATGTGCTACTGGATGTTTGCATGTAGCGGCTGTTCTAAGCGTCTACTTACACGTAAGTATATTATATATCAATTAAAAACATAAATAAACGTTTAACTAATTAATAAATAATACAAACACCAAACCAAATAATTTATACTGCAAAGCAAGTGACTGAGAGAAAATGATGGTTTCAATGTTAATGTCAGTTTTACCAATAGGCCTACTATTGGTTGAGAATTTCTGCTAAATATTGTTCCATTTAATTGCATGTTGAGATTAGGGTCTAACCTTTATTTCCTAAATCATCATAATCGCCCAGCGAATGGTTGCTAGTGCTCTTCCCAGCCAATCAGTGGGCTAGATTTGATATCGCAACCCTCTCAGGAATTCAACCATCAAGAAGATTCGAGCACGGGTAGCGGGAGAACAGTGTTATTACCAAAGCACGCTCAACCGCCTACGGTCCAACGCCCAGACGCGCAATTATGTTATTGTGGAATTAACATCTGATAGCAAAAAGAAGGTAAATATTAAATAGGCTGCATATATTTGTTGACACTATTATTGACTATGCAATACATTTTAAAAGGTAATCAGCTGTGTATATTGACAGTTATTTGTTTTACTGTGTGCATTGTCTCATCGATTCATTTTCTTTTCATTTAAACAATCGTCTTTTATAGAAATTGTCTCAAGGACGTCAGCACGTCGTTTTTATTGGTTTCGGTTGTGAAATCGCGGTCTTTCTGACTCCGTTGGTTGTCAGTAACAATCATTAACCTTTCCGTGGTTGTTGTCAATGTAGGCTGAAATCGTAAACACAGATTTTTTGTAAACACGCTCCATCATTTAGGTTTACTGACAAAACAGGGGCTGCTGCAGACTATGCTGGACAATAACAATGATCACGTGGACACGTATTCCCCAGTTTGAACATGATTCTGGCATTTCAAGTTTATGTAACGTGTCTCGCTCAAACATGCCTTAGGTTGGTTTATCAAATCGTAAGATAGTAGACTACCACGACCGTGCGTATAGAATAATTGAATGCAGCCTTTATAATCATGTGCACCAGTGGTCTGCACGTTTATCACTGGCACAGTCTGGCTATTGCAAAGCTTCTACCCTGGAGCTGCTTCCTTGTTCAAGATGCTATTCTTACATAATGGATGGAGGTTTACATCTAGTAGGTCTACAGTTAGACTACTATAAAAAGGTGTAATATAGTAGGCTGTAGGCCTACCAAGCAGGTCAATGTAACTACAGTGCTCCATAAAGTTATAAAACGAATGGAATGTTGTCTTCAGTTTATTTGTTATATACTGTATATTTTATACATTACCAGTCAGTGAACCCTTCTTTTCAAATTTCCATTGTTTAGATTGGATTATTAAAATGCTATTTGAGCAAAACCTTTGTGCCTCAATGAGTGTATCAGATAAATTATGAATATGCCTAGTACCTGTTCATTTTCGTTGCAAGGAGGTAAAAATGGGTTCAAAAGCAGTTTTTCTAAAGCATGTTTGTGCATATTTGTTTGCCCCATATGTTGTATTAGGTGCGCATGAGGAGAGGATGCAGTCATTGCTTGAGTTTGCCCCAGATTTCATAGGCTGCAGTGCACTGGTCCGAGAGCCACTGGCTCTTGTCAGAAACAATTAGCTTCATTGTGTAAATTAGTGTATTTTGTGTTTCATTAGTTCATATTCAGGTCAGGGTTCAGAAATGAAAGGTTCTGTTTCTGGACAAAATGAGATGGCCGTGCCTGACTCCGCAATCTCTATTGACCCTGTTAGCCTCTTGATAGGAATACCATGTTGAGCCTTCAAACCTGGACATAAGGTATAATTTGCTCATTCTGTCAAGATGTGTTTATTTCCTTTACGTTTCTTTGCATGTGAACTTCATCATCAGAGTGACTGTGTGACATCAGTAGAATTGGAAAATGTAATTACAGTTTCCATAATATAATTTCAAGAATGCCAAAGTGAATCAACGTAAGCTTCATTCCTCATTGAGTTCAGGGGATATACAGCAGGACCAGTCCTGGTCCCAGTTCAAATAGGGCTGTGTCACAACACTCTCTACTCAACACTGTTAGATGAACCAAACTCTCTCAATTTGAGGCAAAACAGAAACAGAACTGTCATTGGAATCATTCATCTGCGATATGGTAGTGGACAAGGATCCTCACACATCCGTGATATTGTTTTAAATACAAATATTTAATTTAAATATTAAATATGTTTTACATTTATATAGCTTATGGTGACTATCAACAGTAACCCCGTGGAAGACGCTGGCGTAACATATTGTTTCTTATCACAATGCCTTATTACAGCATTATTGTTTGGCTGGGATAGAGGGGATGGCGTGGAGGGCACCGAGACACTGGGATGACTTCAGCACCACGGGAAAGCATGGTGATGTCATCCTCTCTGGAGTGAATGGGAAGGAGGGTGAGACTGGCACAGTGGCAGACTGGGCATGGTTAGGGGGTTGGGTCAATGGTCAGTGGTACAATGGCAGTTCATGGGGGACTAGCAGGGTTTTGAGGGCTAGTATTTCACTCCTACTGTCCCCTGAGGACACAACTTGCCAGTGGAACGGCAGTTAATGTCAGTCTTGGCATTGTGGCCACGGAGCCAGCAGACTGGGTGAACTGGTTAGACGTGGGGCTGTGGCGGGCCACTGGTCAGACTGAGGGTTGTGGTACAGCGGCGCCATCTCCTCAGTGGTGACTTGCTGACAAGACTGGGTTCCAGAGCAGCTGGCTGACTGGGATAGGGATCTAGATAGAGAACAGATGGGACCATGGCAAGCACAGTCACAGTGATGGCATGATGTACACACGCCTCCCACACCTCACAGACGCCTCTATCTGTGGGCAATATTGTCATCATTCTCACAGCATTTTTGCTCACAGCCCCAATCACAAGCCACGTTTGTCAATATGTCAGCCAATGCTCTGCTGACTGTTTGCTTTTCTAGAGAAGGGATGGAATATTCCTCACATGGCGAGGCGTTTGCTAGCTATAAATAGTTTGAGTTGAAAATGGGCCAATTTATAGTTAAAGCACTCATCTGTGCAATGCATGGCCAGAAGGCGAGTAGTATGTAAGTCTGTCATCCAGTCACAGATTTGTCTCTTGAGATCTGGACTCAACCAAATGGGTTTTTTCTTTGTAGTTCACAGATATATGGGGCAAATCAGAGGCCAAAGATTGAGCTCCACAGTCTGGCAAACCCATGGTAGTTAACCTTGTACTATAGACATCATAAAGATCATCTAATCAAATCCCCCCCATGCCAGCTCGAATTTATGACAAGAAGAGTTTTATTATTATTAGTTCTACCACAAATATTCTATACTCTGTATAATCATTACAAATATATATTAAACAGCCATGGCACTACTCTGTCTGCATCTACAGTATATATTCCACATCATTCAGACTTAACTGTGCACACTAGGATTGGAGACTGAATTAACTGTTTCTCACTGGTCTCTTTATGTGTTCTTGACCATGCTGTGTTTTCGAAGAGGCTGGCTTGATGAAGGACTGTGTCACTTGAGACAACTCACTAGAAAATGCAAAAGAGCGAGTGAAAGTAATTCTTTGTTCCGCATTGATTTGGTTTCTCCCAACTGGGCACAAAGAGTGTCACAGAGAGCTCGGCCGTTGAAATGGTTTTGCCTCCGAAAAAAACACTTTCCAAAACCTTAGAACCGGTAACTCCGGGCAAGGCAGCTCTATGTGTCTGTACATGTTGACAGTTCTAGAAAAAGTAGTGAATTTGCATTAGGTTTCGTATACCAGGTGACAGAGCACGTAAGGTTAGTAAGCTATCAAAATGTATTTGGTATCAAAGTAGCATTTCTTAGACAGAAGGTCTGACAAATATTTGGGATATCATTATTAAAATGTTCTTTTACTTGGAACTAAGCTTGCAAAGTCTGCCTCAGGTAGTCTAGGATTGTGTTACATCCCTTCGACTAATACCATTTATCATGTTGGAAGTTGCTCTTCCATGCTGATTCTCTCTCCATGTTGGCTGAAGTGTCCTACATGACGTACGCCTCTTCAACCACCAGTATCAATAGTGTTACTCTGAGATATCACCATGCGTGTGCCTGTGTGTGTGTGTGTGTGTGTGTGTGTGTGTGTGTGTGTGTGTGTGTGTGTGTAGATACCATGGTTCAGGGCCAGACAGTGCAGACACTTGCAGAGGACAATGGCCTACCAGTGTCCACTGCTCTGAATGCCATGATTGATAGAGTTTAATCATCTCTTGTTTTTAAATAAGAATTGACAAGCAATACATAATAACTATTTACAAGGGTCAACCCACATGCCTTTTGTGGCCTTTTGCTTTTTCAATTGAAGCCATAGATTTCACAATTGTGGTGGGTGCTCGCTCTGGCTTGTGTACAGAAACCTATGGTGCCACCCATGTTGTGGGTATTGAAGGAGTTCGGGAGCCATGTGAACGTGAGAGTCACAGTAGAAACAACACCAGTTGGTGTAGATGTAACTCGCCTGTCCTAGTTTTGGACCTTGTGCTGCTCGCTGGCAATCTAGGTTTGAGAATCTGTTGGTTTGTACTTTGCCATGGAAACACAGGTCATTTGAGGATGCCGAGGTGGCTATGGGAGCAATTGGAAGGTGAGCACAGTCATCGCTTAGTGTTCAGCTTATCAACTGCTTACCAGGAGGTAATACCCTTTCTTTGAACCAGTTGTTTATTTCTTGGTCTTCTTGAAATGTGTGGTCAAATAGTCTTAGCGAATGTAAGACCACCTGATAACATTTCTGGTATTCGAATACAAAACAAGTGATGCATATTTGATCCAAGTGTCAAAACAGTTTTTAAAAAGATCGATGCTACTGGTATTTCTGTATGAATGTACACAAAGACAATGATGTCGTTAAAGAAGAATCCTTGTAGTCATACTTGACTGAAAACATCTGGAGGGTGAGAGAGAATGATTGTTTAAAACAAACCCTCAACAGAATGAGGACTAAAAAAGGCAGTCCTACTTGAATGACAGAGATTAAGGCAGCACAATTGCTTGGTTCGGAATGAATAATAGTGAACAGTCAGCTGTAGATTTGTTCTACTAAGCGATAATGAATCTAATCTTAAGAGTACCTCTTACAGACCACCAGATACTATCTGCATTGCCATGCCATTACAACTTAAATACTTTGGATTTGATCCAGGCAGGCAATAAGCCATGGTATGATTGAATGTGTCATAAATATTGTGAGGGTTTAAGTTTGATTTATTGGGCAACACAAGGTAAAGTGTGAGTGCTGATACAGTACTTTGAAGAACAATAAACTTATGAGGTTTACTTTTCCACTTTCATTTTCGTATGCATGCACGCAAACACGTACACAATCACACACTCACACATACACAATCACACACAGACACCTACAGACACAAACCACAATCTTTCACCAACTTTCTCACGCACTGTTTGTATCTTATGTTCCACAGCACAAAGAGACAAAGTAAATCACCTATTCCAAGCAGTGTAGAGGGGGAAACCAACTCCTACACAGGCATGGCAGCCGACCCAAAGTAAGTTGCGATCCAACATTTTTACTTTCTGTCTTATGTAAACTGGTTTAGAACTCACAATTAAAGTAAATTGGAAGTGTGTGTGTGTGTGAGAGAGAGAGAGAGAGAGAGAGAGAGAGAGAGAGAGAGAGAGAGAGAGAGAGAGAGAGACTGTCCGTCTGCTCTCTTGGCACTTCCTTCCTTTGCTCTTGAATTCTACTGAGATCTATTAATAGCCCCACCTTTATGCCAGAACACTTGCGACATCTGCCCATTCAGTCAGCTTATGCCCAACAAATCACTTCAGAAAATGGTTCAAGCTTGCCCCCAGCAAGAAACTAACTTACAGGGAGGATGCCATAGTCAAGACCTTGATATGGGTATATGGGTCCTGGCTCAGTGGTCAGATACAGTGCATTCTTGCAGGATCAGAATATGACTCAAGCCAGTCCCTGCAGCTAATATGTGAGCAAAATCACAGCATCGTTCCTGTCTTCCAGTGTTCCTACTGAACCAGCAGTTGTCCAAAAGCAACACAGAACTCTATCCATTTCTGTCTGTCTGTCTGTCTGTCTGTCTGTCTGTCTGTCTGTCTGTCTGTCTGTCTGTCTGTCTGTCTGTCTGTCTGTCTGTCTGTCTGTCTGTCTGTCTGTCTGTCTGTCTGTCTGTCTGTCTGTCTGTCTGTCTGTCTGTCTGTCTCTTCTCTCTCTCTCTCTCTCTCTCTCTCTCTCTCTCTCTCTCTCTCTCTCTCTCTCTCTCTCTCCCTCTCTCTCTCTCTCTCTTTAGTTTTTTCTCTCTTTTTTGAACTCTGCATGGTGCTGCTTCCTTTTCCACTGTTCCCTTTCTGCTTTAAGAGTGTCGAGTTTCTCTTGCATCTGATGTCATTGTATGCAAACATTTCCCATTTCCCATGACATCAGTCCTATTGAAATCAGGCGTACTTAACTTGAATGCCGATATAAAGTTTCACATAAACAGAAAACTCATTTCTGGCTGCCCTGCTAATGTGCTGTTCTTTTTCTCAGAGACAACATGCCAGAGTTTAAAGTCCAGACGGCCAAGCATCCCAACATGAGCTCAGCTCCCCTCAGGCCGCCCAGTGAACAGTCCAAGGACCGGGCAGCCAAAAGGCTGTCCTCGGACTCCAACGGCACCAGCGAGGGTGGGGCGGGTGCGTCCACGCCCGTGGAGGTGACGGCGCTCGAGGAGTCCTTTAGACGCTTCGCCATCCACGGTGACACGCGCGCCGCAGGGAAGGAGATGCACGGCAAGAACTGGTCCAAGCTGTGCAAGGACTGCGGAGTCATCGACGGCAAGAACGTCACCCTCACAGACGTGGACATCGTTTTCAGCAAAGTCAAGTAGGAGAGCTGCTTCTGCTGTTCAGGGGTGTCGGGAAAGGGGCAGAGAGTTCTCCTTCACTAATAGACATTTTTATTTTTTAGTTCTACATTTTAGTACCCTCTTGGATGATTCTATGTTCGAAAAATGTTGTACACAAATGAAGAAATGCATTATCTCCATAGCGACTCCATAGAGACTGTTGGGAGCAGTAAAAAAAAAGATAAAATATTAGTGATGAGCTTGCTTCAAACAAGTACATTTAGCTGCCAGTGCATTAAGAACATTTCATTTCATAAGACATGTTAAAATAACTCATTAGATGAGACATTTATACTAGAAACAAGTCCAACAAGATAAAATACTAGCTAACATCTAAAAATAAAAAATGACATGAGTCTATCTATTAATGTAAGGTTTGTGCCATACAATGCCAGGCTAGATTACGCCTGCTCACCTGTGGGGGTTGCTGTCCCTCCGTAACAAGAGCACACAGCCAGGGGTCAGGATGGCTCATCTTGTTACTTCCCCAGGCCTGGGTAGTCATAGCACCACAGCTCAACACAGCAGCATAGGTGAAGCTTAAAAGTACGCTGTGGCCTCGATAGCCTCTCACCAATAGTGAGTCTTTCATGGCGCTGCTCTGGGTCTGTTTTATTCTGATTGCCGAGACGTCTAGGAAATACTGCTCTATTCCTGAGAAAGGAGACTTTCTCTAGAGCTATCACTGTAAGGGAATGCTTACAGTAATAATTGTAAATCTTGAAGCCAACAGATTAAATCAATATTTGAAGGAAGGCTGGGTCATTTTATGACAGTCAGTTTTGTGTATTTGTTGCACACATTTATTTTCAGGGGCTCTTTGGTCATGCAAGCCGCCATGAAGTGATTTGTTTCATCCTGGCTGAGCCTCGAGAATAAAGATGATTCTGCTTGGCGGCGTAGGAACAGTGGGGAGAGAGAGAGCGCAGGCCACTCAGCACACTGCTACAGGAGGAGATCTGAGGGCTCTCGCGTGGGGAAGCTCTCTCTGATTTAGAGGATTTTCCATCTTTCTCTGTACATGCTTGCCTGCCTTTCTGTTGCCATGTGCAGTGCCAGGCCCAGTCAATGCGAATCTACAGACTGCGTATCATTAAGATCACACCAGTGTCCTGCCTAGTCATTCAGAGGGCGTTTTCAGTTTCCTCACGAGCGCCTGACGTTTTCTGTGGTGTGTTCTGCCGAGTCGTTCAGCGAGACCCTAACACCTAACAGAGAGTGTGCTGTGTATACAGTATACAGTATTTCAGAGCCTGGCAGAAGAGGGGGAGGAGGATGAGGAGGAGAAGAGCGGGGGAGGGGATGTGTTGTAAGCTGTTTCTGACTTGAGGCTTGAGCTGGGGAGCGCTGTGTGCCGTGACAGAGATTCAAATCTGGCCTTTTCTTTTAATCAGAGCTGGAGCTTCGAGCGAACACATGAAGAATTAAACAGCTTTATGAGTCCTGTCTGATGGCAATGTGACTCAATAAATCCTCTTTCACTCAGGGTGGAAATGTCTACTGTAACAGTAGAGTGTCTACAGTGTGTTGTTTGGTCTAAACAAAACATTATAACAAAAGCCTGGATTAACTACAGTCAGTGGAATAATCATCGGTATCTTCTATTTTCATGGCATTTCTTGCCAGTGATGCCTCTTTACTCTCTCATCCTTTGTCCACTTAAAGATTTATTGCAAACATTGACCCTTACGAACACGTGTGTCTTTTGGAAAAGAGACACTCAGAGTAAACTACATCTGCACCACAGTCTTGAACTAAACACATTAGACACAACATTTGACATGAGCACCACCCCTACTTCTGATGTGTTTATTTGATGTGGTTCATCCCTTCGCACGCTACTGAAAGGATGATTTACTGAGTTGCTTTTCCAAGAAAGACAGGGCCATCCTCTTCAGACAGAACATTCCAGCTGGAAGTCCGATTTCCCATCTGACATTAGACAGCATGGAACAGGCTCAGAGGAATCTAGCTCAAGTGTTCACCACTGACGGATAGCCCAAACAGAACTGGTCACCAAAGGAGTCAAATTAATAATAAACCCAAACAGCCTTGTTTACTGTAGCTTGTTGCCATGGCAGCAGGTTACCCGGGAGACTGCTGTTGTTGAGGTGATTTATCACCACAGCAATAGGCCTGTTTGTGTTTGTGTTACTATGCAGTCTTCACGTGAGAGTCAGTGTGGGACACACTCTGATTAAACAAATGTCTGAGGGGGAATGTGATTTGTGAAATGAGCACCTGACTGAAACAAAGTTTACAGTGAGCATAGCAAGGACGATAGTCCAAGACCTAAACTTAGTTCCCACTAAGCACACTTTACAGTTAGTCATCATGAAATACAGTTGCCAGTACAGTAGTAAGCTCATTGTGATGTGATTCTACCTCAGTGGTAGAACGTTTGACTGCAGGTTGGAATCCTGCAATGTATGTTGCTTTGACGGAAAGTGTCTGCTAAAATAACACTTTATTATGCTATTCGAATTTCACCTTAATAGTGCTTGATACATTGGTCTATGACCCCCTAAAAAACGAAGTCACCGTTGACATCATGTAAACAAATCTAGTGACTCAGTAACAGAGAATTCTCGGTTCCTGTGCAGAGCACACATAATAGCCAGCCAGAGCCTTGACTGATCAGGACACGTTCCTTTAGTCTCAGACTAAGCAGATGAGTCATAAATTAGTCATTAGAAAAACATTGCAATGTTTCGAAGGATGTTATTTGATGTTGCGTGCCATATACAAACTCACAGGCTGCCTGTCCTCCCTCACTTCTTAGGAAGAAATCCTGCCGTACCATCACATTTGACGAGTTCAAGGCAGCACTTGGTGAGCTGGCCAGGAAGAAGTACAAAGAGAAAACAGGGGAGGAGGCAGAGGGAGAGGTCTTCAAGGTGATTGAGGGTAAATCACCGAAAATCGCAGGAGTGACGGTAAGACCCAGTGAAAATGACATAATAATCAAATGACAGTACAAGTATTGTCATTGAAGGCAATAAAAGAACAAGTGAAAATGATCTGTCTCAACAGAGAGCTGTGGCCTCCCCGACAGTGTCTCGTCTCACGGACACCACCAAGTTCACAGGGTCACACAAGGCGCGCTTCGACGAGAGCGGTCGAGG
Organism: Mallotus villosus; assembly: GCA_903064625.1. Taxonomy (NCBI): domain Eukaryota; kingdom Metazoa; phylum Chordata; class Actinopteri; order Osmeriformes; family Salangidae; genus Mallotus; species Mallotus villosus. The sequence goes on from CAEFZP010001503.1 coordinate 149,903, forward strand.
GAAGGGGAAGGCCGGGCGTGTGGAAGTGGTGGACACCTCCGGATATGTCTCGGGATACAAACACGCCGGGTCATATGAGAAGAAAATCACCAAACCCCCCCTAGGTAAACCCATGTGAAGACGGAAATGGTGGACAAAGCGTTAGTCCAAAAACTAGGATCATTTTCAAAGAAACTCCATGAAAGCACAAAAAGATAGGATTTCATGATTTCCCACCCATCTGTTTTTATGTGTGCTTGAGATGTTTTAAGTTCCTCTCTTTGTAAAGTGTGAGAACTGGAAAACTGTTTACATACATTTTTACTAGGACATCACCAGCTGGTACATTCCAAACAGAAAGATTATAACTGCCAAACACTGAATTGAACTAATAAGAGCAACAGCTAGTCGATGAAGAATTAAGTCTCCATTTGAAGATAGGGCCTTCAAATATTTTGTAAATTGTCAACAACATTGCACTTTGCCATGGCAAGAGCTCAAGGTATATAATTTTACAATGTTTAGTGAATGGGATTAAAACGTTTCGCTCAGTTTATTGTTTATTGGGTAGTTTATTTGCAAAGACCAAGACTGATGAATATACCATCCTGTTTTTCGACTCTGCCTTCCCCCTGGTCATTGAAGTCTACTGTTTGAGTCTTAATCTGTCATGTTGTTTGTTGTCTTGAGTCCATAATAGTTTACACAATAAATACATAGTTTGCCTTCAATTGTTATTAAAACCATGAATAGGATATCTTGAAGTTCTGCATCTACCTGTTTTTAGATCAAATAGATAATATAAATGATAACATTGTTTTAGTTAATCCTGTAGAACGTGTTACCTCTAAACTTCCTATTCTTGTGAATTCTTACTTTTATAAATGTCATGTAACATTATACATTATTAGTGCACTCACAGTATCTTTTCAATTTAACAAAGGATACCAGAATCTTTTGTTTAAATTTCAAATGCATTACTCTGACATTCTGTAATTTTGTATTGGTTGTTCGAACAATGACCCTGAAATCCACTTCAATTGTTCTAATGTATACACCTACCATTTTGATAACATTCAACTGTTCAACAACTATGTTGGTCACCCCTGAATGGGTTGTTGAAGATTGTATTTTTAATATTTTACTGATATTGTTATGCTGTCAGATTGATATAGTTATAATATATTGTTGGTGATATTGTGTATATTTCTAAATCTATAGCCGCATGGCTTAATACAAGACACTGGCTGCCGTTCTGTTGTATGTATATTGCTGTATCTTGTGCATGAAGTAGTGCATTATGCACATGATTGGAAAGCAATTATCTACTGTACATTAGTGAACATAAAAAACATACATCAGATGTCTCTTTTCAACTGTTAGGTGTTTGGGTAAAGACTGGCTCTGTTGCTGTTTTTATGTGGACAAGACATACTTTTAGAAAAGGATGGTTTGCATAATTGTGTGTAAAAACATATCAAGTTTATCAAAGGGATGTTGGTGGCCAATGAGTTGGGTTATTTATTGAACAAACAATATCAAACTTTCAGTATTACAGTACAAAATATTTTGGGAAACTAAGGCATATCCAACCAAAAATCCAGGGATGAAAAATACTGTCCTGCAATATCAAGTAAGATGCTGCACAAAGTAAGATTTGTGTCTAACACAGTATTCTTTGTCAGCTACCCTGTCAACACAATTGTCGGGTAACTTTTAGTCGTAAGCACAAAACTGTCTCTTGCACTAACTTAGCTAAATACACACGCACGGAAATTTGCTACACAAAAAATATTTCTACGGATATAATGTATGAAGAAAAGGGAAGCGCTAAAGAAGAATACTTTTGTAGGAGGTCTATTTTTCAAACATAGTGACATACTGTTCCTCTCATACATCACACTACCAGTAGCCTCAGCTGATGGAGACTCAACCCAACCAGCAGCATTGGTTTACTAGTCGCTTTAGCACCCTTCAATGGATTGTCTTGTGTAATTTAATGCCAAATACTGTGCACCTTTTGTGTGGAGGAACAAAACTGTCTTATTTTTCAAAATAACTTTTTAATGTACTGTTGTACCCTGGTGCATGCATTGTGTTTCTGTTCTTTAGATCTTGCGTGTTCCTGATTTATAGCATTATTGAAAATAAACTCCAATCCTGCCAAACAGTCTCCAAGTTTCTAATATCCTAACACTTTTGATGGGAATCAAATCCATGTGAATGCATGACATTTCTTACTGTATTACTCATTTTAACAAAATAATTCATTCGTTTTAATAACTTAATGTACAATACTATTTCCTAAATGCAAAAATCCCTAGAGCTGTGTGTGACTCCATCGGTTTAAGTGAAATTGTGTGTGAGCACAGACATGTCTATATGTGTGTGCACACATCTCTTGACCCTGGGGCGGACATACATCCAATAAGGGCAGAGTGCAGCTGGAACGTAGACGCACACATTCCAGAACAGCCTATGGGAGTGAAGTTGACCTCAAAACAAGGGTACCAAGCCACGAGGAAAAAATGCGGTCTCAACAAACTCCCCTCTCCTTGTACTCATTAACATCGACTTATCCAAATATCCTCTCCTCACCACCATTGCACAGCACTCCCAAAACAAACCACTCCCGGCCCTCCTCTTTAAACAAAAACAACACTTCAACGTGAGGCAAAAGCAGCTTTAATGCAATAAATACTTCATTCATTAACATGCTTACAACTCAATAAATAGGAAGCAGGAAACCTGCAGTGAAGTCACTTTTGCAGAATACAATCTAATGTGCTGACATGATACAGTAGCCATTGTCCAGCTCACATGTCAATTGAAAAGGGAACACGGCTGTTTCAAATCACCAGGTCAGCTTTCTGATACCACACCAACTTCCTCCTAAAGACAGCATGCTATTGCTGGCAGCAGTATAGAAGCATAACCTGCTGTAGGTAGCTGCTGGTCTGCTGTAGTGGTGCTGGTCTGCTTTAGGTAGCTGCTGCTGGTCTGCTGGTCCTCAGGGACGCCTGCCCGGGGTCTCCAGCTCACCCAGCAGACGCTCATTAGTAGCTACTAGCGACCTGGAGTACACACACACACACACACACACACACACACACACACACACACACACACACACACACACCACACACACACACACACACACACACACACACACACACACACACACACACACACACACACACACACCACACACACACACACACCACACACACACACACACACACACACACACACACACACACACACACACACACACCACACACACACACACACACACACACACACACACACACACACACACACACACACACACACACACACACACACAGCACTAAGTCCCATGCACAAGCACCTCTCATCATCACCCACTATCTGTTATTCCATAGCAAATTGTTTATTGACTGAATCTGCAGGACTGACTTGATGTGACTAATTGTTGTACCTGTGGCTCTCCTGCAGCATGCCCGCCAACTCCCTGACCTTCTCCCCATCCTCCACCTTCTCCCTCAGCAGCGCCACCTCCCTCTTCAGCTCCTCCACCTCCGCCAGCTTCTCTGAGAGCAAGAAGAGAGAACCACATACTCACAACCTCAATCATTTAACACAATGAAAACATAGTCGTTTAATGTAATAATGTAAATATCAATGGTTTGTGCTAGTGGTTTTGTGTCTCATGTGTAGGTCCTTACTCACCCTTCAAGTCTGTGTTGCGGGAGCTCTTCATCATCGAGTTCAGATACTGCTGCTCTAACTTGATCAGCTGCTTCTGCAGGGACACATTCTCCTCCAGGACCAACTTCAGGTGCTCATTGAGGTTGTCCTGAAAATCAAGAGAAAGCAATGAGAAATGTTCTCTGGTCAGTTATAACTCCTGTAGTCTTATATTTCATTTCCACCCACGGTGTTGCCCTGGGCCTCCTCATGCTGAGTGGTGAGACGTTGGATCTCTGCTCTGTGATCCCGGTCTCGACTTTCTGCGTTCTGCTTCAGCTCCTCAACCTCCTCCTTCAAGGTGCTGACCTCAACCTCCCGACTGGAGACGTCCTGCTCCATCATAGAGAGGATGTGAACTGCCTGAGCTGGATGAACACAACATCACACTTTTGTCACTGAACGCTGAGGCAATATGATACAATATGGACCGTCTGAACACCAACTGCTCAGGAAAAGACCAAAAAATTATTTAAAAAGATGCTGTGTGCGTGGTTCACACTTACAGAGGAAGTTGTTGTCCTGGTGAAGTGATTTCTGTCCTTTCCAGTGCTTGTCCACCAGACCAAGGAGCATCTCCAAGGGTTTTCTGTAGCTCCCCTGTCATACAGATACAGTACTTCCATGACACAACACAATGAATGACGGAAGATGAATTTTCAACCATGTGACAGTAAAAATACAGGATTCCATCGTATATACAACAGGATGTGAGAGATGGGATGAATAAATGGCAGGGTAAGGTAAGCAGATATGATGTCTCTAAAGGGCGACCCTCACCCTCTGCTGTTGAGCATGTTGTTGTGGTTGAGTGGCGCCCCCTGCTGTTTCCTGCAGGCTGTGGTAGGAGAGCCTGGGAGGGTGCAGGATGGGGTTGGAGGAATCAGAGAGTTTCACACCAGGACTTGAGGGACTTGGAGGACTGATCTTCATCAGGGGAGAGGCAGGCTTGTCTCTGTGATCTTTAAAATATATATCATTACAAATATACATTGTGTATGCATTTACGCCACTTCATATGAACTCACTTAAACTTGAGTAAAAATCATAAATATAGTCTGAAATCCAGCGTTGTTCCAATGAACTCTCTCTGCAGCAGCTTGAGCTCTCAGCTCCAAAACTGTTGGGAAATAATAAAGTGTTGTCTTTATCTTAGCCTCACCAGGATGAGGGGTGAAGTAGCCTTTGGCAGGGACTCTCATTTGTTTGGGGGGTTTCAGGTGCTTGTCCCTTCGAGAGCCAGGTCTGTGCTTCTCGACATGAGGGTCAAAGGTCACTCTAGGTCCCTTAGTCACTTTCAACGAGGAAAAACTTTTTCCATTAGATGTGCCTTTCATTCGTGGATCCTTAGATTGAATATGTCGAGCTGCTGGACAATTACAGAGAATAAGATCACCCACAACAGGAGCATATACAATTTTGGCTAGCCTACTGTAAGTAAGGCATCCAATTTGTCAATTGTTATAAGAGACGATTATATTTTGAAATTCGGATTGTGGGACACTCAAGTTTATGTGCCTGGACAAATATCTCCCTCTGGTGGACAGTTCCTGCAATGTCAGCAAACATCCGATGAAGTCACAGCAATTTATGCTGAGCAGGACTGTGCTAAAGCATGCACTCACCTGAAGACCTGAGGATGGATTTGGCTGCTTCCTAAATAAAAACAAAATAAGAGTCACTCAGTTTATGATGGTGTATTTATAATCCGTTGTCTGAGTTTCGTTAAAAATAGAAGAGCATTACCTGACTTTGAGATGATGCACTCTCCAAATTCTCCAAATCTCCTTCTACATTATGGGTAAGATAAAACTTGAATATAACTGCTATTTGAAATGACTCAATAAAGCAAAAACACAGTATTGGCAATCCAATGCAAGTGAATCCACCTTGCAGGTGATACAGCTGCGACTCCAGCTCCTTCTGGAACGATCCAGAGAATGGCTGAGGCTCACTCTGGCTCCAGTTGCTCCTGGCAACAAGGTTCAGTACAACATCATCCTTGTCATCCAAGAAAGAAAAGTTCTTGGTCGTCCGATTCACTGAGGCCAGCCTCAGCTCACTGCTCCTGCGAGACACAACAGTGCAGAAGACAAAACAGCCATAAGATCTAGTGGAATGTGGATGTAGAATTTGGGTTATACTGTATATTTATCAACCAAGTTAGATTTTCTTTTCCATAAGCACATCTATAAATCCCCCTTGTTTATTGTTAGCCTGTCACATCAGTTCACAGTGATGTCACCACTGGTCACTGAGCTCTGTCACATCAGGTCACAGTGATGTCACCTCTGGTCACTGAGCTCTGTCACATCAGTTCACAATGATGTCACCTCTGGTCACTGAGCTCTGTCACATCAGGTCACAATGATGTCACCTCTGGTCACTGAGCTCTGTCACATCAGGTCACAATGATGTCACCTCTGGTCACTAAGCTCTGTCACATCAGGTCACAGTGATGTCACCTCTGGTCACTGAGGTCTGTCACATCAGTTCACAATGATGTCACCTCTGGTCACTGAGCTCTGTCACATCAGGTCACAGTGATGTCACCTCTGGTCACTGAGCTCTGTCACATCAGGTCACAATGATGTCACCTTTGGTCACTGAGCTCTGTCACATCAGGTCACAATGATGTCACCTCTGGTCACTAAGCTCTGTCACATCAGGTCACAGTGATGTCACCTCTGGTCACTGAGGTCTGTCACATCAGTTCACAATGATGTCACCTCTGGTCACTGAGCTCTGTCACATCAGGTCACAATGATGTCACCTCTGGTCACTAAGCTCTGTCACATCAGGTCACAGTGATGTCACCTCTGGTCACTGAGGTCTGTCACATCAGGTCACAATGATGTCACCTCTGGTCACTGAGCTCTGTCACATCAGGTCACAGTGATGTCACCTCTGGTCACTGAGCTCTGTCACATCAGGTCACAGTGATGTCACCTCTGGTCACTAAGCTCTGTCACATCAGGTCACAGTGATGTCACCTCTGGTCACTGAGGTCTGTCACATCAGGTCACAGTGATGTCACCTCTGGTCACTGAGGTCTGTCACATCAGGTCACAGTGATGTCACCTCTGGTCACTGAGCTCTGTCACATCAGGTCACAATGATGTCACCTCTGGTCACTGAGCTCTGTCACATCAGTTCACAGTGATGTCACCTCTGGTCACTGAGCTCTGTCACATCAGTTCAGAGTGATGTCACCTCTGGTCACTAAGCTCTGTCACATCAGTTCAGAGTGATGTCACCTCTGGTCACTGAGCTATGTTACGTCAGGCAGAGTGATGTTACCTCTGGTCACTGAGCTCTGTTACGTCAGTCAGCGAGGGTTTTGTCTGCAGAGGTACATCACCAGATTCAGCAGAGAAGTGCATGATGGCCAGTTTTCTCTCCCTGTCCCGGACTGGACAGTCATCTGGAACACATGAGAGAGATCATGGATTCAACATTTTGGGTTAACGACAAATACAAAGAGGTAAGACCACAACATGTGATGGTCGCTCCTACCAAGCTTGCGCAGGTTGGACAGTGCATGGATCAAGTACAGACAGTAGTGTGGATCTCTCTTGGTCAGAGGGTTGAGTCTCAAGTCCAAGTCTTTCAAAGTTGTCAGCTTGCAAAGCACTCTGACTTCCTCTATGGAAGGTATACGGTTGTAGTACAGGTTTAGTCTCTCCAGCATCTTCAAGTGTTGAACCCCCTTAGAAGAAGAACAATACTTAGTCATTTATTGATTTTATTTATTCTACAAACATTTGGCCTGCCAGTGATATAGACCTACATCGACAGAGGTGAGAGCGTTACAAGAGAGATCCAGGGTCTTCAAACGGACGAAGTTCTTCAGTGAGATTCCAAGATGTTTGATTTTCTCCTTGTATGTCCCTGGAAGACTCAGAGACCTGACATCCGCTATAAATAAAAAAGAAGCGAGGTACATCTGGCGAGTAAATTGGCTGCACTAGTATTATTCATGTCACATAAATACTATGTGGCCGCCAGGAAGCAACGCTGATTAGCTTGATATGAGCGAGATGAGCACTTATATGCATGAGCGAGATCAGCACTCTGATGAGCTAGCTGTACTGAATGTACTGTACTAAAGCAGTTAGATAGCTTAGCTACAGTATTGGTATCTGAGCACTTGCATACAATCACAGGTAATCTGGTATTCTGGCAAGCAGGCACTACAGTATAAAACCTGGTGGTTACCTTAGTCAGTATGCTTTGTACTAAAAGGGAGATAGATTAAAAACATTACCAAGACGTTGGTGTTCTAGATTTAGTTTCTCCCGTATCCATTGCTCTGTAATCGTTGTCAAGCACTCCGCCGCCATACTTTTCGAAGTTCCCTGGCAAAAGTAGGATCATGCGCAGTGGGCCATATCCTGGTTCTCCCTGCTCACGTCACGTGTCAAAACAAATGCATGCAGTAAAGTCAGCTACATGCTGTAGCTAGGTGAGATATGCTAACTAATATTTTTGAATACAGGTCATTCTATAGAGTCTAAATTAAATTCAGTAAACAATTACATCGTCAGGGATTAACTGTTCGATTTACGTCCGCTAAACGTGGCGATCATAAAAGAAAAGAGTCATGAATGATACATGGAATATAAACTTAGTTTAACTGTACATTCGTGCGTTGCGAACTTCTTTACAGGTTATTAATTTCAATGGCAGCATCTATAACAGAGGGGATAATAACATGTTCCAATATCATTCAGTCGGTCTCAGCCCTGTACTCTGCTCATCAACTCTTTAAGGTAGTTTACACTGTCTTAATTAACTCGACATTATTGATAATCTCATGCCATTCCCAAACCTGTTATTGTGCACCTGACTGTTACACAGTAACACTCTTATTTTACACCAACGTATCTACCCTCTCCTCTCTCTTCTCCTCCAGGACCACAGAGCTCCATCAGTAGGTCTGTTCCTGCTTGGCCTCTCTGCAGGCCTCTGTGCTCTGCCTCTCTCCAGCCCAGTACTCATCTGTCTGCAGACAGATCTGGAGTGGGCAGGAGAGGTCCTTGCCCCACCCCTGGTCTCCTTTGGCTTCCTGTGGCTGAGCCAAGACCATGCCACTGCCCATGTGCTCCTGATTGGCTCCGGCCTTCTCCCGCTACTCTGTGATTGGCTTTCTCCGGATGGACTCATGGTGATGACCCGCTGCTTGGCCCTGTCTTCTCTGTCCTGTTCCCTGACAGTGTGTCTATTTGCTGGGAATGCAACAGGGGCCCTGGGGAGTGTGGCCCTCAGCCTGCCCTCACTGGTAGCCCCAAGGGTTGTGCTCCACACTCCACTCATCTCTCAAGGTGCCTCGGAGGGACTGCTTAAGTTGCTGTTGAAAGGCTCCATGGCTGTAGGGTGTATTGCTTCTAAATGGGCCCTTGGTGTGTACCTGGAGGACCTGAAGAACTGGGACTGATGTTACTCATTAACTAACGATATTCCTTGACTGAGCCAGCGTTACACTGACTGAACTGATCTGTTTGCAAATAGCAACTAACTGCGTGGGAACTGAAATGAATTATCTATTTATGTATCTTCGTTGAAAAATGTGAAACAATGTCCTAACAATTCGTTCAGAGGGTCCCATCTGGTATACCATGTCACTTTGGAACTGATTCATAGGGACATGGTGGCTTTGGCCTATCAAAGGCCTGTCTGAATCCAAGTCATTGTTCTGACAACAAAGCTGCTTATCACTGATGAAGCCTCACCACAGGCATCCTTTTATGTATCCCTCAATGTAAGTCACAAGGCACTGGTATACGTGCGGACTGCGTCTAAGTGACACATTAGGTGATACAGTTTACAATCATGTAGGCACTGATTCTGGTTTCATTTTGTATTTGAATCTTTACGATTATTGTTGGTGTCACTCCAAATACTCTTTAGCGTTTCACACCACTTGGAAATCCACACCTGTCAGTATTTATTTGGGACGGCTTACTTGTAGAATCCTTGCCTTACAACGGAAGATATAAAAGCATAATTGAAGGCCTTGCAGATATTCGTTCATCTTTTTTTCCTCTAGGTGAGCTTGCCAACACTGTGCAACAATGTGCTTGCGCACATTTCAGTCTGTACTCGTGGGAAGCCTATTGTAACTCACAGCACGTCTGCCGGCCAATAGCTTCAGTGTGTGAGGACATGCTCTGGGTTCCGAAGCACCACATTCTGTTCATTCTGCAGCCTCAGCAGTTACAACCTCAGCTAAGCAGATATGTCTGCCAGATATGCTTGGGATCCATTTGGGTACATGTGCATCCACTTTGCTTTTCATTTTAAGGATGCTAACAAATTCAGTCAGACATATTTTGATCTGCATAAAGGTTATTCAGGAATGAGTCTGTAGCTGCTTGCTGGATGCGTCTTTGTTGCGTCACCTCATTCCCTCTGCTTAGAACATGGCCAAGCATTGTAATGTGGATAGACGCTGAGTGGGCACTGCAGAACTGTTTGGAGTCCCTGGACTCCCTGGACTCTTGAGCAGAGCAGCACTGATCTCAGCACTTTGCAGGCCAGGACCCTAACCCAGATCCAGGACTATGTCCAGCTCACACCTACCGATAAGGTCATAACACTAAACACACCAAAACAGACATTTTGACCTGTTTGACTATGCAAATAATCGATATTAAAATGAATACACTACCACTTACGGACTTCTCCTAAATAGTGCCCCATTGCATGTGTCTGGGATTAGCAGAAAGATGATCCTAACTCTAATCCTAGTCTTAGTCAACCCTTCTCCAAACAAAAACCATGTGACTAAAAGGTGTGAGAAAATGCCAGTGCTCCATATTTTTTAGCTGTTTCCAGTATCAAGACAGAAAGAACTGTTCAAAATTGGCACGAAACATGTACATTAGTGATAAAAACTAAACGGTTTCCTGGGGTATTGGAGTGCCAGCGTCCTGTCTACCATGGAATTGTCTTTAATTCAATAAAATGATGAAATAAAAGAACAGTAAAGAGCAGTACTCACTGGCCCTGAATCCCTTCCACGTGAGTGGCAATTAGATACAGTACCTGCCTTGCCTGGCTCCCTCTTCCCTGACTAGCTTCTGCAAGGTTGATGTCAGCATGAGCACCCAAACCCAATCAATCTCCCTCTTTCCCTCTCTCCCCCCCATTGCCTTCTACCTCTCTTCCCCTCTCCCCTCTTCTCTACTGCAGAGAACGACACAGATCCACTGAGCATGCCCGCTGCAGTTGCAGCATGTGGATAGAGTGGAGAGGGGGGAGAGGGGGGAGTGTGAGAGAATGAGGGAGAGGAAGGGGAGGAGAAAGAGAGTCTGAGAGGGAGCTACACAGGAGCAGCACAGTGCTGGGATGCTGCAGCTGAGAGCGGAGAGGTAACGCAGGGGGAGTTTGTCATTGACAGCTTAGACAGATGCGGAATCTCAGAAGAATCCAGGATGTAGGAATACCGGGATGACATCACAGAAGAAATGAAGACACATGCAAGTTAAGGACGAGCAGAAAATAAGCGTCTTCATAACGTGATGCACTAGGTCAGTTACAAGTAGAAAATGAATTGGAGGTTGACCTCAGCAAGGATCAAGTGTTACCAGTCGTATCTCATTAGTCATGCTAAATCTGTTGCTAAATCACACTGAGCGTCAATATAACAGTCATAGAGAAGAAAATGGGATATAAAGAGAAAAGGACTTGTCATTCTCCTATTGTGCCTCCTTTCCCTGCAGCCTGAGAAAGAAGCTGGGCAGAGAGACTGCTGAGCTGGGCTGTCACTGTGTCAGTGGCCCCCCCGGACTGGGTGGAGATGTATGCCTTTTACTCCCTGTTAGTCTACATCTTCTACAGCGTCTTCAAGAAGGAGGAGGAGGAGGATGGAGCTGAGGAGGGGGCGTGTGGAGCTGCCTCAAAGGTGTGTCTAGCCACAGCATGCTGAAGCCCCGCTGGGTTCCTTTGTCTCGTCATCAAGAGAACACTGCCGGCAGTTTGCACCCCCAGTTTGCACCCCCAGTCTCATGACTGCAGGGAGACTACTGTGTGTTTGTCTCCGGGAAATATTTCCAAAGTGATCTCATGCATCTACCTGAACGCTATGTCCATGTTATTGTCATGCATATTCAGCAGGCAGATTTTGTTATCGAGGATACTGAAGTTCCTTGTCAGTCTTTGTAATATGTTTGCATGCTGGCAGTGTGAATGTTTGTGTTCTCTCTGCAGTGTAAATGTTTTGTACATTTATCACTGTTTCTGCTTACCCCTGTCATGGGATGTCTGTTGCTATGATCAGGAGCCAAGACATGTTTCCATGGAAACAGGGAGCAGGAGGAGAACTGGCCACACCCCCAGGAAGAAAAAAAGGGGATGTGCCCGGTTGAGTGACTCAAGTGAGGGTTTTTTTTACAACAATGTTTATAAATAGAACGAGTGTTGTTTCTCCCATGGTTAGATATTCTCATGACAGATATGACATTTTAACTAATAGTTTTATAGACAGCCTACTTAATTATCAACTGTTTACATTTATGACTATTCACACTTGTCTTTTATCCCCCTAGGCAGTAGCAGTGAAAGTGACGGCCTATCCCCAAGTGATGATGACAATGGTGGCGGTGACATCCCAGATATCCCAGCATGCACCCCTCTCGCCGCTTTCCTGTCCTTCAAGCAGGAGGCGGAGAAGAGGAGGGCTTCCCAAGTTCAGCTTGAGACAACAGGAAAGGTACCGATGTTACCTACTCTTGGGAAATCTGCACTGACTGTGAAAAACAGCATAAATTATCATACTGAGCAGCCTCTTGCCTTTTCCCTAATGGCGCACTGTGTGTTTAAAGCCACATTTATCTTCCCCAGTTGTCAGAGTCTCCCCTGGTGGCAGTCATGTCCCACTTGCTGAGTTTTCTGGAGCAGTACTCCCACCTCCAGCAGCTGCAGCAGCAGGCCGACCAGTACCGAGTCCAGTTGAAGAGGCATCGGGCCCAGCACCGGCACCAGATGAAGGCCCTGCGGGCCTCCTACCGCCAGCGCCTCCGAGACAAGAACAGCGTCATCAACAGCTTGGAGGAAGTCCTCACCCAGCAACAGAGTCCGAGCCCAGCGAGCGAGGGTGAGGGACAGTTTGAGAGGAGGGGCGGGGGGAGAGATTGAAAGGAGGAGGGAGAGGAGAGGAGGAGGGGGGATGGTTGGGAGAGGGAGGGGGAGGGAAGGCAAGATGAAGAGAGTCGAAGGTGAAGGGAACAAAAGAGGGAGGGTGAACGTAAGGAACGAATACAGGGAGGATAGAACAGAGGAAGAGGGGGAGGATCGAGAAGATGGTGTGAGAGAGGTGTGAGATGGGGGAAGGAGGGGCTCACTTTTCAATCAAGGATGGAGGCTTAATGGAGAGGGAGGGGTGAGAGGTGGAGGGCAGAAAAAAGGAAAGGAAGAACACAAAGAAGATGAAAAGGAGGTGAGGAAGGAGGTGTGAAAAGAGGAAGAGAAAGTCATTGGCAGGAGGGTGTAACTGCAGTCAGATGTATTGATACATGTTATACATGGGGTCAGAGGCAGGGGGGAGAGTCTGGGAGAAAGGCAGAACGCTGAGTAAACACAGCTGCTCTATGAGTACTTTGATATTATTAACTATTTATTTTAGTGCTGCCTTTTGTGTTACAACATAGTACCGTGTTTCTAAGGTTTTGCATCACTAGATTTACATCAGTGACTGTGCAAGTCATTTCTGAAGGCGTTTCTGTTATATAAATTCAAGTACATTTCAATCGTTGTTGAGAATTGGAGGGATGATTCATAGACAACCGAAGAAATGTCTGTTTTAAATCAGACTGTGGCTGCCAGTTTGGAAAATCCAGACCCAGATACGATGAAGGTGATATGATGTTTTAAATCAAACTGTGGATGCCAGTTTGAATAGTCCAGACCCAGATACGATGAGGGTGATATGATGAAGGACCCTTTTGAACTTTAAAGGGATGAAAGCCGCAACAGTGCTTGTTGATTTGATTTCACGATGTCCTTGGTGTGAATCAATCTGGAATTAAGGATGACTTCAGAGGACTATTTTTGGCAGCCCAGCTGGTACTGACCTCAGAGTCATGGAGGGATCTGCTATCTGTTAAATAGAGGATTGGACCAGATGTACTATGGACAGGCCTCAACCTACCCGACTCTCCTAATACTATCTGTGTGTATGTGTGGTGTGTGCCCGCACAGGTGTGTGTGTGTGACCCTGTGATGACAGTGTGTCTTGACACATAGGAGCCAGACTCGTCTGTTGCAGCTCACTGTCATATAGCCCCAGAGAAATGTGTCAGTTAACCAACCCAAACGAGGTTGTAGGCAGTATCACATGTGGCTCTCTAAGTGCTTCCCTACACATGTACGCCTTCCCTTACCTTTCGGATTGAAGATATGTGGTGGGTGAGAGTCTATGGCACTGGCCAGTGACTCAGTCTCTTTTTGACATCAATAAAACATCTATGTAAGGGCTCCTTTTCTTCCCACAGCAAATGCACTTACACAGTCCCTGGCACATGCCAGCCTCCACGTGTCCCCGTGTGGAGCTAAGAATAGCCAGAGGGGACCACTTCCTCGTGCTGTGGAGGACAGGATGTTTGAGTGGTCTGTTTCTGTGTTGTGCTGGTCTGCATGATCGATCGCTGGCCCACTCAGCTGCTATCAAGGTGCTGCATTGTTCTAGCGCTCTAGGGTTTTAATTGTTCCGTTGTTAGTGCTTAGTGGTTTTTGCTCGGCTCAGTTGAATTGCGTTTGTTCTGTGAAAAGGAGAATTGGATTATCCACTCAATTGCCATTGGTGCCTAATGACAAGCACTGAATACCATGCTGCATTAGGAGTTAATAGAGCCTATCAAGGCCGTAGCCATGGAGACAACATTGGGGGGGGGATTCATTTTTCTATGATCATTTTGGACAGCGTGCGTGGTTGCCTGTCGTAGGGTAGCACATTCATATTTGTATTTATATTTTTATATCAATATATTGGGGGGGACATTTTGACCAGATTTGAATATTGGGGGGGATGTGTGCCCCCACCTCCTCTCTACCTCCACCAGTCCATGTCTGCTGCTCTGGAGGAGTGACCCAACAAAGCTGCCTTTGTAATTAGTGTAGTGCTCAGGCAAGACAAACAACCCTGACAGAGCATGATCAATCATTCAGGGGAGGATTAAAAAGCCACTGAGCACGAAGTGTAGCTATGGTCTTATTTGGGTTCTGCTGAAGTGAGGAAGGTTTTATGAGTCATGAATCCTTTACTTCTGCCTGTTTCATTAACATGGTAGACGCCATACGTGAGAGCCTGATGTTCTCCCAATTGGGAAATGGAAATAACACAACCATAACGTGATCTTGAATCCTATACTATGCTGTATGGATACTCTGCACGCACACGTGTGTAACCAATCCCATGCACAATGGATGCCATAAATATTTACCTACTCATAAATATTTACCTACTCAAGCACAGCACATGATTCCATCTACGGTTATATTTAGCAAATAGGGCAGTTGATACTGTTTAAGCTGACCCACAGCTCCATTTGGAAAGTGGGGTAACCTGGTAAGAAAACAAGTTGTGCCCCAGTAGCTCAGCAGATAAGTTTGTGTACCATGTAGGATGAGGCCTTACTGCAGTGGCCTGGGTTCAAATGTGTCTGTGCCTTTCTTTCTCTTCCTTGCCTTTACTATCATACTTCACTTACAATCTGTAAAATAAAGCATGAAAAATGCCTAAAATGATCATCTCAATTCCTGTGTGTTGGTCCCCAGGTGAATGCAGCGTGTCCCCAGGGGCCCCTGCAGGCCTCCACAGGCTGGTGGAGTCTCTGTATGGCCTCCAGGGGGAGAAGAGCAAGCTGAGAGGGGAGCTACGACTGCTGCACTCCCAGCTGGAGCAGAGGGAACAGGACCGGCACTCACGAGTACTGGCCTTCCAGCAGCAGGTGCTGTGGAAAACATTTGACATTAACATGTATTCATTTAGCAGACGCTTTTATCCAAAGCGACTTCCAAGAGAAAAAGTGCATAGGTCAATGCATAGGTCAATGCATAGGTCACTGATCATGAACAACACCTAAGCACTTACACATGCATACATACCCATAGACACCTACTTACATACACATGATTACACATTCATGTACAAACATACACCACGTTGTGACCTGTCTTCCACAGATTGATGAGCTGAAGAGCTGCATCGAGGAACGCGAGGAGGAACTGTCCCGACTGAAAACAGACTCTGTAAGCATTGTGTGGACCATGTGACTCATTTGTCATCATCAGCACAGCTCCTACAAAGCAGTTTCACAGCAGCATTCTCTTCTAGAGATGGAGTGATATGGAGCAGAAATATATGTGAGGTGTCAGCACACAATCAGCCTTCACCATTAACCCTGGAGGGAAATCCCTTACCTAACCAAGAACGGACACTACAGAGAAGAGGCGCTGACAAATTGATGACTTAAATGCTGATGTATTCATACCAGAACTAAGTGCTGTGTTTTTTTCTCTCCTCCCCAGGGGGCCACAGATTCTGAGAAGCGTGTGGTCTGTCTGTCTGCGGAGAACGAGAGTCTAAAGCAGAGCCTGAGTGTCACCCAGGGCCTCCTGCAGCAGCTGTCCGTCATCCCCTCCCAGTCCAGCTCCGGGCTCATCAAGGTGAGACGCACCTCAGCAGCACCGGCTCTGGATCATTCGCAAATGCAAATGATCATCTATGCTGAGGTGGAGTCAGGTACATAGTTCACAAGGTACAGCATAGACAGATTCAGGAGGTGCTGCACTGCACCTTTCCTGTTTCCTGTTGTTTGCAGCTGAACTTGGAAATACCCTATTAGAAATAGACCGAGGAGTGCTTCTCTAGAAATGGAATGCAGTCTGATCACACCATAACTTTGCTATGGGACATGACTATGTATAGTTAATGTACTGGATGTGTCATGGACTGCTAGCTGTAAAACAACCCGCCCTCATGGTGGTTCATACAGACAATATCACTGTACTGTACTCTGTGTGTCATAATACACTTGTTCTTTATCATCTCATGCTTTCTTTTGGATTTCTGACACCTTACCTCTCCCCCCGCCCACCCCCTCGTAGGAGAATGAGAACCTACGGAGCCGGGTACAGCAGCTCGAGAGTTCCCTCCAACAGCGCGCTGAGCAGTTGTCACACCTGGAGCGTCAGAGCGAGCAGAGCGAGTGGAGGAAAGGAGAGGAGCTGAGGAGACGAGAGGAGAGAGTGAGGGAGCTTCAACTGGAGCTTGATAAGGAGAGGGGCAAGGAGCCGCTAGTCAAGGTAGCAAACTTCTGCAAAAGCATCCTACTTGACACGGAAATCTGAAGGAATCATCGCGCTTCAGATGTTGGGATGGAAGGTAGATGTGGGGCAAAAATGTAAGGTGATCCCCAACTGTTCTCTCTCCTCCAGTATGTCACTCAGACAGTGGAAGTGGAGTCTCCCTCCACGCTGAGGCAGTTGGCCGAGGCCAGAGAGAAGAACGACCTGCTGTCAGAGAAGTTGTCCAATCAGAACGATCGGTGCAAACAGCTGGAGGAGCACATCAGGAAATCAGATGAATACAGCTGTAATCTGCAACACAAGGTAACCGGGCAGTGTACACTATCAGTAGTAGAAGAAGAAGGTATTATATTGATCCTCAAGCGAAAATTGTGGCAAGATAAAAGAAAATATGAAATACAACAATAAAAAAATTTTTCGCTGGAATTCCATCTTAAATAAGTTGTAAATGTAAATAAGAAATGTTAGATCAAATCAATTTGTCTTTCCTCCCAGATTGCGGCCTACGAGAGAGAGATCAGTCAACTCCGTGAGGAGCTCCTGAAGGAGATCGGTCACCTGGAGGAGAAGAAGGAGGAGGCTGTGAAGGCAGCAGCCAACTGCTCAGCAGAAAACTTCCAGAGTCTCCAGGAACAGTTTTTCAGTGAGCCCCATCAAATACTCATACTGTCCCATAGGACACAAAGTTGGTAAACCTAGACTGACATAAAATGGTGTGACAAGCTCACTCCATTTTCTGTATTTGGTGTAATGTCTGGATGTTAATTCACACCATGGTGTGTCTGTTGTGTGTGGCCTGCAGGTCTGCAGGGACGCCTCACAGCGCTCCCTCCAACCCTGCGCACCATGAAGACAGATTACGCCAGTCTCAGGAGCCAGGTCCGCAACTTCTCTGACTTCTATGGAGCGGCCATCACCGACGCCAAGAAACAGGTCAGACACAAACCAGACCGGATTTCAATCCAAAGGCCTGTGTTTGCATGATGCCTTTACTGCATGTTATCAGTGGAGTCAGTGCCAATTCTGTAATACCAACTGTGTGCTGAAGGGGGTGCTGCTAGATAAATGGGAGATTCAACCATGTTCCTGGCCTGTCTCCATCATAGATCTCAGCTGCTATGAGTGAAATGTCTGAAGCAAATAAAGACCTTCTGGAAAAGTACAGGAAGGAGGTGGCCCTTCGCAGGAAGTACCACGAGCAGCTGGTAGAGCTCAAAGGTATGATGGGATGCAGAAGAGGATCCTCTCCTCATAAGTCCTCAAAACCAATGTTATCTTTATGAACCAATTCATCATCCATACTTCCTGTTTCCAGGCAACATCCGTGTGCTGTGTCGTGTGAAGCCAGTGTTGAAGGAGGACCAGCATGAGGAGGGCCAGTCAACTGTGGTGACCACCGACCCCCTCAATGAGTCAGCGCTAACAGTGATGAACAAAGGAAAGGGCCGGATCTTTGAACTGGACAAAGTCTTCCACCCTCAGGCTACTCAGGAAGAGGTACTGAAAACAGAGACACAGAGACTCTGACCTCCAGCATACATCCTAGTGCTGTCATATGTATATGCTACCAGGACACCAGAGAGGTTAAATGGGCCACATAAATGATTTACACAGCAGTAGCTAGACTTTTGACCAACTCTTTTTCAACTTACCAGCTCTTTTTCTTTTTACTTTGCCCCAGGTGTTTCAGGAGATTGAGCCTCTTGTCACATCATGTATAGATGGATATCATGTCTGTATCTTCGCCTATGGGCAGACTGGCTCTGGGAAGACCTACACCATGGAGGTATAATGTTTTGTCAGCCAGTGTTGTACCACCTGACGAGATACCACACATCTAGTTAGAAATCAACTAAGTGATAAACTGACAAAAATGATTCTAACGGACAAACCTTTGTTTCCAGGGAAGTGTGGAGAACCCAGGCATCAACCAGCGGGCCCTGAAGCACCTGTTCACTGAGATTGAGGACAGAAAGGACATGTGGACTTACACTGTCAGTGTCAGCTCTGTGGAGATCTACAACGAGGTCCTTAGGTACTGGTTTCTAGACTCACCCGTTCTAGTGGTTCCTGGAAAAGTAGTGTGCATTACGATGTGACAGTGGATACTAGTACAGCTGAAACCATGGTAATGTCCTAAATAAGAATAGAAATATGAAATAAAGGCCCCTCTTGTGTATGTCTGGTCCACAGAGACCTTCTCAGTAAGGACGGAGAGAAGCTGGACATCAAGATCAACCCTGATGGGACCGGGCAGCTGCATGTCCCTGGCCTCAGAGTCATTGAGGTCAAGAGCTTCCAGCACATCAAGAAGGTGAGAGATGGATCATATCTATAACCTATTTAGATCTCATACTGTAGAACCGTAGTTCAAGAAATGCTGTATTTTCGTCACAAGGGAAATGTACCTACTCAATACACGTATCAGTGGTGCCTATTATTCCACATGGTACTCGTGTTTTGCAGATCTTAGCGATGGCCCGTCGTAACCGGATCACCTTCGGCACCCAAATGAACCAGCACAGTTCCCGTTCTCACGCCCTATTGTGCATCTCAGTTCTGGGCACAGACCTGGCCACCGGGGCCAAGACCACAGGTCAGCTAGCGGACAATCACCTAAACCTATCCAGTCCCACCACATACAAATATATCTACATCCCTATATTGCTACACTGAAGATGTCTCCTAGAGCGATTGGGAATTCAGTAATATATAAAAGGGATTTTGGGCTCAACGTCCGTTCATCCTCTGTTGTCTTCAGGCAAGCTGAACCTGGTTGACCTGGCTGGGTCTGAGCGGGTGTGGAAGTCTGGGGCGGAGGGTGAGAGGCTGAAGGAGGCCCAGAATATTAACCGCTCCTTGCTGGCTCTGGGGGACGTGATCCAGGCCCTGAGGGGGCGGCAAACACACATCCCCTTCAGGAACTCCCGCCTTACCTACTTGCTGCAGGACTCCCTGGGGAAAGGCAACAAAACAGCCATGGTAGTACAGGTAAGGTGCACTCAAACTTTATCTTTAGAAATGCCATTTGAAACAGTGTTCTATGACTCTGGCTGGACAGAGGAGCAGTTACAGTGAATAACTTAAATTGCTCCACTGCAGGACTGAGAAGTTCAGGAGATCCTTTGTCCCAAGAGCCATTAGGCTGTTGGGACTGTTGAATTGAATTGTTGTCTTCAATTCAATCGGAACTAGGCTGTGTGCAATGTAACTCTCTTGTGTTTGCATGTTATTGTTCACAATATGGAATTGTTGTGATGTGGATAATCATCCTGTAAAGTATGTTCTATTCTTTAAGACCTGACCGCTTTTTAAGATTTGGATGTAAAACTATTTGAGATTGTATCTGTAAGTGTGGGTTGACTGTGTTTCTTTCCAGGTGTCTGCTCTGGATAGTAACGTGGGCGAGACGCTGTGCTCCCTGAAGTTTGCCCAGAGAGTGTGTAAAGTGGAGTTGGGGCCGGCAGCACGAAAGATCGAGGCCGGAGGCCATTGTGACTCCAACTCCTAAATCACCCACTTCCTGTTCCCATGGATCCCAGGGACTGACAGAAGCATCCCCAGAGGCACTCATCTCTATCAGTCATCGTCACAGCTATCAGCTCTTATCAAAAACAATCCTGCAAAAGGGCTAATGCTTTGAAGGTCTCCATAACATCAGGATTGCCATTTCAAAGTGGACACAGTTGGGATTAAAACCATCAAGTGGGAGAAAACTCCATCTCTTTGACCATCGACTGGTCCGCCTGCTGCAGTGTTCATCTGTGTACACAACACCCCGAGTACCAAGACAACGTCCGACTCACCAGTGGCTACGTTTGATTCTTCCCACAAGAAATGCTGTTGCCCATGTCTACATCGCTGAAGCCCAGGGTTTGAAACTCCACTGAACATCACTATGCTTAAAGCTGCTTCATAATAGGTTTGGCATGAGATACATGCCACAGTAATCACTTTCATTGTGCAATTATAGCAGTATTAATTATCCAGCTACAACTATATGTATTGCGTGAGCTTTGATTCTAATATACTCAGCTGTATTTCAAATGGTAGTGTGTAGGAGATTTTGAGTGTTAGTAGTGGACGTGGGGGGCGGACGTGTAGTTTCAGTGGGACTTTAATCACATTGTCGTTTGATCTTTGATGTGTCGTTTTTTCGTGGAAGTTGAGAACAGCAGTATTATCAAATGCTCCACTTTAGGCCTGTTAACTGGCGTTCCATGAGATGAGGGGAGTAGGCTGGGTACATGTGATTGTTCTGTGACGGTATGGTAATGGCCACAGTATATGTGCAATATCTCCCTCAACAGGGAACGTTTAGGTCCATGGAAAGGACAAGGGAAGCACTTTATTGTGAAAGATAGTGTGTGCTTATCAGACTGAACACAGTGCTTATCAGTAGATAGGCAGTACCACTAGTCAAGCATTATGCCAAAACCTGCTTAGCTGTGATCTGTTCTCCATCCTAGATGTACCTCTATGTATTAGGCAGCTCTGGATTCAGGATGGAAAGTCATTCATGTTGCAGAAACGAATAAACGTGGACTGGTGTCCCTTTAGGATATGGTTGAGTAAGAATGGCATTTACAGAAGATGTTTTGAATGAATCTGGAGTAAAAACTTGTGTATGTTTTGAAAAGTCTCTACTGATATAAACAGCCTTTTTGAAGGAAATTGTTACAGGTAACATCCTCAACAAAAAAAAAGATTTTACTGGCAAGATTTCATAAAACATTATGACCATAAAGACAAATACATTTCTACACCTGCTTACGCAATGCATCATCGATTGTACATAAATAGCCCTTACGTCACATGACATTGATACAGGTCTGGCTCTCAAATAGCTGTTGCCAAGAAAAGACGACCTTCAATTGAAAACATTGAATTGAACTCATACTGTAGCTACTGCGCCCCCAAAGTCTCTACCCATAAAAGTGAAGTTGTTTCATGTTGTGTGGCCCCTTGGGGTGGAGCAAGCTGCAGGAGGTCAGTGTGGAGCTGGGCCCCTCCTCTCTCCTCCTGGGCTCAGTCCGAGTCCACCTCCATCACACTGACGGCTCCCACGGCTGCAGCAAGTTCCTCCTCGCTGCCTCGCAGACGGTCACCTGACGCACACACAATTGACAATCGTTCAATTACCATCCCTCACCAAGCCCCCCCCCCGTCCTTTCAGGCCCTCCCAGTGTGTCGTTACAGGACGTACATACAGCACGAAAACTAAAGGGTTTAGCAGATTTGTGCAGCTAAACCGGACTGAAGATTAGGCCTTAAGTTTTTTGATGGAATGTGTCGGCCAAAGCCAGATCTATTTTGGGAATGTAGATCACACATGATTAAAGCAACCACAGTGACATCATCGAGTGACAACATATCTCCTTGGGGTCGGGAATCCACCGAGCAATTACCCCAATACAGTATAAGCTCACACTGACCAGACTTGTGTGATCGCAGAACACACCACAGTTAAGGATGCCACTAAAGAATGTATTGCATGAGGAAGTATTGAAATGTACTAACATCCAGGGTTGTGTCACAATGAGGTGACCTAATGGGTACATATCATTCTGTCAGGTTGTTTACAGCCTACATATGTGCTGCAGAACTCACGGATCAGTTCAGCGATGGCCTTCTGTGTTCTCTTCTCAAGCTTCTCCAGCTTCTTGGCGACATCCCTCTTTAAATCCCTTCAATTCAAATTAGAACGTTAGATCGTTAACAAGATGACAGGAAATGTACGTTTGTTTTTAATAGATGATATATTTATTATTTAACCTTTATTTACCCAGGCAAGCAAATTAAGAACAAAATTCTTATTTTCAAGTGCAGCCTGAATATATTGCAATAACAGCAATGGACACATCACTGCCAAAAAACCTACCAGTCAGGTTTCCTCGGTGCGAGGTTGGCCAAGTCCTGGGAACAGATAAAAATACTTTCATGTTTACTTTACGGTCATAACACAGCGACTCCCAAGACCAATAAAAAGAATAATATTTACCACTTCTTCAATGACAGGCTCGGGGTTGGCAGCTTCTAGCTGATCCTTAACTTTATCCTCCACTGAAAAAACAAGACAAGAAACTGTGAAATACGCCCAATCACTCATTGGCACAGAGGTTTACCGTGTATCTGGGCTGGTTTGGATCATCCTGCTCTTCCTCACCTGATGCAGGCTTGGCTTTGGGCACCTGCCTCTCCTTCAACTCCTCGTCAGCAGGGGTGTAGTTCCTCAGCTTCAGCTCTCTACAGATGGAGGGAGTACGCTTAGAGCTGCACACTTGAGTTGTCACATCGCCATTAATAACAGAACAAAGTTCATGGATTTCAATTTTTGTTCCGTCGACATTTTCAATGAGACAAACAACACGGTAACAGATGCACAGTGCTGCCTACACTCCACGCAACACTGACGCACCAGAAGATGGCAGTGTGGTTACGCCAGAGACCGAGGAGACCCATGTGCAAAGCCCTCACAGCTGCACATCTTGTTTCTAGGGAATGTTTGTCAGCTCCGGGGATAAGGACCCCCTTTATTCCTCGGGAAGGCATCTAATTAACATGTTCTCCACCTGCTGCATGGGCACGGCTTGAGGAAAACCGCTAGCCAACAGCTGAGGAATTCCTCTATGGGTTGAATGATGTTATCTTTCATCAGGGCTCCTCATGGTGAAATTCTCAGCGAGCTTGCTTGATGTCGGAGGGGTGTTGAGACAGTGCCTTGAGAGTTGTATGTACCCTCAGTGTATAGTTCAGGGAGGACTTTGCTTGTTTAGAGATTCCTGAGACAGTGAGGGCTGATCAGGGTTGTGATGGGTGAGTTTAAGAGAGAAGGTTGAGAATGCATCCATCATGGCCCACAAGCCAACCAGACAGGCTGCTGCCTTGTTTGGATGTTGTTCTGGAATGTTCCATACGTCACACACTGCCAGTGCCCAGGGAAGTCAAAGCTCACTCTCTCCCCTCTCTCTATCACTCTCTATTGTTCTTTCTCTCTCTGACTTCTACACGAGAAATTAATAAATGTCTCATTAACATTGCTTATGTTAGAAAATGTATTTAACATAAGCAATCACTTCACAACTAAATAGCAGTCTTGGATGCCTCATGGGTTGGCCAATCTCAACTCACACTAACCTATTCTTCATGGACTTGTTAATGGTGGTAAAACGCAGAACAAATACTCTTCTCATCTTCAAAATGCAAATAGTCACTTTAAAGGGTTGCCGTCTTCCGACTTGCAACCATCTTGTCCTTTGATACCTTTGTTTTGGCAATCTGATCTCCCATGCAATTTTAATACTGCATGACTGGTCACAAGATAGGCTGTTGCACTACTGCTACAGCTAGGCCTAAATAAAATCCATCTTAAAAACTGCCTCTAACTAGTATCCGTATGAAACATCCAACTATATAATCCATTCACTTTAGAAATAAGATTTCTGTGTTTGATCTACAAAAGCAACAGCCGGCCAAAGCCAGGGCTCTCTAAACCCTGTGTGAGTAAGTGCCGGTGAACACAGTGAACAATCATTAAACATAAACAATGGAACAAGGGTCCTGCAGGAGAGGGATGGCGGGCCCTTCCTGCTGCCTGAAATAAAGCCCACAATAAGCTGCTGGATATTTGTGTAGCTATTAGCACAGGGCCCTGATCCAAGCTTAAGTAAACACAGCAGTGAGACCTGCCACTGGGAATTCAGGTTTGTTTCCAGGAGATGGTGTTCAGATAGACAGAGTAGATAATCTGCAGCATGATTTTGTCACTTGCAGATGCAAAGGGAGAGCAGATAGAATCCTATTTACTGACTCTACTTACTGAAACTTTAAACATCTGCGTTTGTTTAATTCAAGTCTTGAAGTCATCAGATATTTTGGAAGCATGCCATTGGTCTACTTTGTTTGAAGGTGTCTGTATGATGAACCGACCTGTGTCGCTCCTCTGCCTCGGCCTCAGCCTCCTCCTCCAGGGCTCTTTTCCTCTCTGGCTCTCCATCCTCTTGCTCTTGGTCTCTTCCCTGTCGGGTGATAACAAATGGGTCATTGTTACTGACTTGCCATCAAATTGAAGGATGGCATGTTTTGTCTCCCTCCGGCTACTTCACAGGGATACATCAATTCACATATACAGCAACGAGAACTAAACCATAACAAACAATAGTCCAAATCTAGTAAGGCTGTAGTTTGAATTGGCAAACAGCCATAACACACAGAATGTTGAGGATGACTGGTTATTTGGTCATTTTGCATTTAAATAACAATATTTACATTCAGAACATGTTAATCTCAAGGTGTCATACAGTAGTGAACCAAATGTTGCTGTACAAAAAAATACAAACAAAAAAAATCTACACAATTTCTTTCCATTGTATTTTTGAGATGGGTGACATCTGAGAATGTTGGAAAACCTAGACTGTTCAAGTTAGATAGCTACTACAACCAAGGACTCAGAACCCCTCCACACCCAATGTTTTCCTGAAAAGGTTTCCGGCCACCTGCTAGAACAATTCAGCGACTGACTCATTCTCCAAGTACAGTACCCCAGGAAAGACATCCAATGGTTCTGGAATGTCAACAGCCATGTATCAAAATAGCCCCCTCCAACCCCAGCCAAACAGCACATTCAAACATCTAGCTAGGTTAAACCGCCAAAACGGTGACCTGCCCCTGGCTGGAACAATATTTACAATATTTTTTGCAAAAGGCCAGTTACACACAATCTAATGTTAAGGACGTTCAAAATACAGCAAGCGAAGTGGTTTTAATTCCAAATTGCTGCCCTAAGCCCTGATGTAGCCTACACAGTTAAAAACGAAATAACGGGATTGTTTTCTTTTCACTCATGTCGGCAGGCTGGATGGACTCACTACAGACATAGGGTAACATTTGGTTTCATTCAGCGTTCTAGAGACAACCATTGTATAAATTATGATTTGCCTGAAGCCTTCAAATCCCCTTTGACTGTTCCACTGAAACAGCCCTGGTCAGTGGCACGGACACCAAACAAACTACCTCAGGTTATCTGTCCGCATAGGTGTGAAACACAGACTGAGGTAATACACGTGAAGGAAGTGCCTGGGTATACGTCTTCCCTTATCGTTATGCATGAACTCTCAGTAAAAGTGATGCTTCTTCACTTAGTCAAGTATCACGTATACAAATTTAAAGGAGTTTAGTTAACAGTAGGCTACAACATGAAGTGTTTGAATGAATCGTAATTTGTTTCAACTACAAAAGGATCTTTAATATTAATATTGGTCAAATTTATGAGCGGGGCATTGAAGTTGTAGAATAGCCTAGCTAGCTAACAACGTTAGCTATAGCCGAGATGTAGAACCCGCTTGGGAAAGCGCAAGTAGCCTACATAGAAGCAAAAGATAAAGATCATTAACGAGGTCATGCATAGGCATAACACGTATTCAGTTAACAATACATGATTTTCATCAACCCTTTAATCCAACCATAGCTAGACATTATAATAATTTGATAGCTAGTCTACCATTCTGAGCTTTTCAGGACGTGTGAGGAAGCTAACATCAAGATAGCATTTGGTTATTTACATGTATCTAGCCCAAATACAATGGTTTATTCAAATGTATATTCCCTTTATATAAAAAATATATATAATGACTCTTAAAAACCTGAAGTTGTCGACCTCTCAGCGCTTTCAGCCGCTCTTTTCTTTTGAGCGCTTGCTCCTGTAGTGATCCAACAGTTTGCTCCATCTTGCTAGCCATCACGTTGCTCTGTTTTTTTTTACAACATCGGCCATCGATTCATAGTACTGAAGGGGTCTAAAGCAATTGTAGAAAACATCGATTCAAGGATAATTCAAATCATTAATATATTAAAACGAACAAACAATATTCAGTTATAACATTTAAAAAAATTGACATTTGGAAATCCATCCAGATCTTAACAAGCCTACATGATTTGCATATTATTCTACACAATCGATACACGATAGCTACTAGCTTTCATAAAGTAAAATGATAAAAACGCACATCATAAAATTCACATTTATGTTTAGATTCATAAAACAGTCATAATTGTATTCATACTCTGTGAATATTAATCACGTGAGTGAATGCCCCAGTCATACACAGAAGCAAACACAGTGGGCCACACACTGGGTAGGTCCTGGTGTGGAATGTAGGGCATTGCCATGGCAATACAGCTGCCTGGAGGTTCTCATTGGCCATCCTCCTATTGACCAGCCTAGCTTGGCCTGCAACAAAACAGACATGTGTTAACCATGCATCCACACAAAATACAAAATTGTGTCTGATTAAGAATAAGGAACCAGAACAAACACAGAACCTGACACTAGTCTCTATGTTACAGCAACTTAAATAATGTGTGCCATAGGCTACTATCAATTTCTTATAATTAGATTGGAAGTTTATCTATTACCATAAGGAAAGAAATGTCAGAAAGAGCATGAGGGACATATTTTCACAGCAGCGACCTAAAGACGGTATGAACTCACCGCCGTCCAATGGATATCTCTGACAACACAACAGAACTGTCCAAACTTTAATCATGTGGCCAGTGAACATTGTCTACAAATGTAATTTCCATTACTGAGGTGTCAGAATTTGTGTTAATTCATGCTTAGCTCTCTAATGCTATAAAAAGAAAGGTATTGAAAAACCCTGGAAAGCATAAATGGTATATAACACAAATGAAACGAAGGGCTATAATCTAATTGGATAGCTTTAGATATCACCAGAAAAGACTGTTTAAGAAAAGGATGTTTAAACACATGTTCTGTTCAGGTTTTGGTGCACTTTACATGTCTGGAACACAGTTCAAGGGAGATTACACTGGAGAAATGCAAAAAGACAACGTGCGCAGTGCATGAGCAATATATTTCCTGAGCACAAATCAATCTTCTATGTTAACTGTTTAATGGAAAAATTAACCAATGATATTATTTAAGTAGTAGGACAGATCCTTTGGGAGACTTTGAGGTGACAGTTTAATTTAGGTAATTAGGTCAAGTTTCAAGTCAAACTGCCTAGACTGTTGAACATTTTAGACGACCATATTTAAAAGAGGCATTCTTACTGATTTAATGATGTAGCCTTACACTTTAGGGAGTGTCTGCCTTGCCCAAGTCGTTTACCAAATAATGGTGGATGTGTCTTTAAGAATATTTACCTGTAATGTACAGTGCGCTCCCTGTAGTAGCCTATGGACTATGTCAAGGGATTTGTTTCTGTATACGGGGCAAGTGCATTTAAGCAGCATTTAAATACAATCGGCACACCTGTAAACATTGTAACTACGTTATCACATGGGTTAGTTTACAGTGTTGAACGGATCACCCGTTGCTGCCGTGCCGTGGGAAGTCCTCAGTAACTGGAATAATACTGTCTAAATGCGGACATGGGTGTTCCTTTGGATTCGCATCTGTTTTCGCTGTGCTCATAATTTCTACGCAGATTAAGGCACGCATGCCATGCTTTCCCTTGTCAATGTGGAAATGAACTTTCTTAGAGCTTCTGTTTCGACGATCACATGTTGGATTCTGTCACTGTTTAATATCAAGATGCTCCACGCGAACATGTTGCGCCCTTACTTTTGGAAACAACAACAAAAACCTCCGACAGAAATGTAAACATTTAACATTTTATACTTAAATCAAGGACCACACTTCTAAACGCGGAGGAGAATGGCATCGAAAGAAAGATTGTATGAGCTGTGGATGTTGTATTACACCAAGGTGAGTGGGGAAAGATGTGACACCTGTTGGTGATTGTTGTCTTCTGCCTTACTGTAACACTGTAACACCAAATTATCCAGTCAGTTATAGATATGGGTGAATATGTTGGTACGTTTTCAGACTTCCGACAGAATCTACGCGGAAAGACGAGGAAGTGTAGCCTATTTGCATGAGTGGACGGACTATTCAAACGTTTAATTGCACGAGTGTTTTTTTTAATCTTACTGTTAAATGGTGGTTCTAGTGTAGCCTATCCTACATTATACACATTATTCCCTATTGAAGTGGAAGAGGTTGCCATGGTAAACAACACTCATTTCCAAATTTTACCTGTGCAGGCAGGTGTCTGGCTACTTCCTGAATCTTCCTTCGACTTGTTGGCACAACTGGCGCAAACATTTGTTCCGTATTTGTGAATAAAGATCAACTGGTGTCTTGCTCATTTTAGAATTGTTTAGTGAACAATGCCAGCGAGAGAGTTCTACACCTGCGCGTGCTAGGGATATTCAACCAATTTCAATTCCATTTTAGCTTCAAGCAGTGGACTGTAAATTTACAGTCTTTTTTGTGAAGAATAGTGAGTGATAGTTATTTGCTTATACTATAGTGGTTTAACTTACATTAGTCGCTGCTCAGAAAACCTAAAACTATATGTGCATCCCAAATAGGGGTCTCACAAACTACTTGAATTCATTTGAAATAAACATTGCAGCTATTTAAAGTGCAGTTAAGCCTACTTCCCGAGTGAGTTTCCTATCGCAGGGGGCCATGGAAACGGGAAGTACATTACTGGTGCAATTTATTTGATTCCTGTTTGGCTAACTGTCTGCTCGTTGGATAAAATATTTATTTTGAATTTTGTATAAGTGCCTGTCAGACGTCTTCGAAATGCCACAGATTGTGTGGGAATTAATAATGCATTTTTCATTGATAATTTTTGCCATCTGCTTCATGCCTGAAGGACAATCCAGCCTTGGGCCAACATTTTAAATTTAGACATGATTAAAACCTGTCAGTGAATAGAACCATGGTCTGTGATCCAGTCTTCTATCCGTTGCATATAGGCTATTCAAAGGCATCAGAATGAACTGTGGTCAAAGCCAAAAAAACCTGTTCTGCTGACAGGTTATACCAAACACTATACAGAGAAGCAGTACTCCCTTGCAGCCTTGAGTTTGGTCCACTGACTTGGTGTTAGGATGCAGGAAATGGTCATGTCAGTCACACAAACATCCTTGTCTAAGAGACTAGTTTTATGGCAAAGCATTGGCTTTGTACTTCCTTTTGTAGTTTTTGTATTTGTTTTTGTACTGATACTAGGCTAAGGATTGTCTCGTTACCAGGAAACTTACTTTTCTTGTTCCCAGTCAGAACTTGGCTACTTCGAGGCACTCTTTCAGCGGATAAAACCTTTACTGGATGCCAGCTAAGCTGAATAAAGGTTATTCTGTTTTGATAAAAGTCAACAATTAACCATGTTGCCAGCAGAGTTGGGCGCACTGAGGTGTATTCATGGTGAATTCTTACAGTGGTAATAACAACAACAAAAGAATCACCTAACCCCAAGACTAAAAGTTATATTTGTAAAAGCCTTATTAATTTAAAGGCCACAGTAGCATCTTTCAGTCCTAATTCTTCACTGCTAAGATCACTACATGGCTTGTGTGAGGGTGTGCCTGCCTAGCATCTGGTCATGACAGCTGTGTACCCTGTCTGTGAGGCTGACCACTTCCTATTGATCTGGATATCTGCTTTGGAGGACATGTGTGATGTCATCAAGCCACTTCCTTTCCTTGTTAACCTTTGTTGAGTGACACAGCAGTCAGTACTAGGCCTCTACTTGACAATATTGTGTTGTTTGCAATGATACGGTAGTAAGTAATTTTGCATGCATCGGAAGGCTTGTAAATGAACAGCCCTACCCACAATGCATCAGCCCTACCCATAATGCTGTAGTAAAGATTAGACTGTAAGGGAACTGGAGAGCTTCATTCGAAGTGTTTAGTCTGGCCACACATACCATTAGGACTTAGGTAAAAAGAAATGGCTTAGTGGTATTAAAATAATGTTGCTGATTTGTTTTGTGGATGATTTCACAACAGAGTAATTACCTCATGTAACGTTCAACACAATGAGCTCCAGCCGTCTTAAAGGATGACAGTGTAGTTACAACAGCCTCCTTGAACAATTACCTGCCCATTCCTATTGACTCAAATGTGACATTTAAAGCTTTTGTTAACAACTGGTAAGGCCAGTTAGTTTGAACAGTATTTCTCAAAATTTGAACACTTGTCTGTCAGCCTCTTGGATAATCTCAGGTATTTGTTTATAAATTGTTCATATAGTTATATTGTAATCACCCTGCTACATCACCTACATAATACATCACAAACGTTTTTGCATTGGTAAATCCACAATGAATTAAACTATTATCAACCTTTTTTCATATAACAGTCACACACTGTTCTGTATTTTGTATTTATACATTTGTTGTTAACTTTGTATCACTTCTATTCACATCAGTTTTCTCTGTTTCTCTGTTGACATAGCAATAAGACATTTTGAATGAATTAACAAATATACGTCAGTTGGTTCTCTAACCTGCATCTCTGAACAGGGGCAAAATAAACTCTTTGTCCAAGTCTTGAAGAGAAACACACCCATTAGGTATCCACCCATCATTAGAACAGCTCATTACTCTCTAAAGCCTAAACCTTGCATTTTGTTATTTGAAATTCTTGCTCTTGCATCATGCAAACATTCAGTCAACTTTTGAAAATATTCTCTGTAGAGCTATGAACTGTAAAATTGTACACAGGGTGAGCACACGTGTCTGTGAGTCTTTCTCTGTATCTCGAATAAAAACACTACTTGCTCTGGCATGTCAGTGATTGAGGAGCTGTGCTTCCTCTGATTGTGCAAGAAATTCAGCACACCCAGATTCAGGACTCGCGTAGCATCATCTTCTGGGATCTGTGCCACGTCCAGGAATGTTTTGATAGTTGATTTGATAGATATTCTCGGGGAAGGAGTCACATCTCAGGCTTTTGAGAAACAAATGAATTAAGTACACTTGTAGTTATAAACACAGTAGGCTACCTTCATGTTTATAACACCCCAAGGTTGCCGATCCTTAGCACCTGGCCGGCAGTGCTCTCAGATCACTTGTATGGTTAGGAAGATATACAACAGATGTAAATGCTGTGGGACTGCATGTTTCTCCTATCTGTTTGTTTTAATAGGCGATCAGCACATTTTGACTTCTGACAGGCATAGACACAGGCAGTACAGTAGACTTGGATCTGATGGCTGAAACAGAGACTGTGGACTTGTCAGCTCCTGTAAGATGAGGAAAGTTGCGTTTTTTTCCAAATGACACAAATACCAGCCTCCCCCCACCCACACACACACACACACACCACCACCCAAACTCACAAGGTTGTGATTGGCACCCAACATGCCATGATTGTTCTTTCCCTCACTTCACAAAAATGCATTAAAATCACATATTGAAGACTCACTACTCCGTTTGTTAAAGGATACCTGTCATTTGAGAGAGAAGATTGAAGTTTGGAGTACAGTATACTCAGGGTTTAACAACCACGGCACATGCTAAATAAATGAAAGCTTTAATCCATCACTGATTCATTCCTTCAGCCTAAATGTCCACAGAGTTTCATGTTGTCAATGCAGAATCCTCTATGCAGACGTCACGGTGAGTGTACAAGGGACGGACCCGAGTGCAGAGGAGACAGAAGCAGACTTTCAAAACAAGAACATGGCGGGGATACTCACATAGACAGATGTACACAGATACAACGACCGACAAAGACTGGACACAAAACAGGGACTTAAATACAAAACCAAACAAGACATAGGTGACAACACTCAGAACGAATGACCAAACGGACTCAGTTTTCCATGCCCACACAATAGGGCATGGAAAACCAAGTAAACCAAAACATCTAACAGCACTGACGTGGCCGTGACAGCAGACAAGGCACTGTGATCTGATTGGCTGTATAGACCATGACCCTGAGGGTAGGTGTTGGCCTTCCTGGCCTGATGTCCGTGGGGCCAGTTCAGCAGTGAGCGTTCTGGGCTATTAGGAGTAATTATGGAAAAGTCAGCTAGGGAACCAATGATCTCCCTGCCTAGGACAGGAAGTGGGTATTTTTAGTCTGTCGTCAATATATGCTGGTTACTGTTAAGAGGATTGATAGTCTAACAGCCCTTGTTATGGTGGAGCTGTAGCATTTTCAAGCCCTCCACCGCCTTGGCCACAGGGCACATGTTCAGTATTTGTCATTAGTCATTGCTGATCCATCAATGAGCAATATACTACCTCTTACTAAATATACAACCAAATACTATGGTTATATATGTTCTGAACCTCACCTCGCTGACACATGGCTCACTTATAGTGTTTGCGTTCTTTGAATAGAGAAGCAGCTAAGCTCAGTCTGGCCTCCTGTAACGTTCTGTCATTGGGATCCAACATGCCTGTTGACCAACAGAGAGCCTAATCAGGAAACCAAAAGTGGTCTTTGTTTCTAGTGGGCTGGGGCAGGAAGCTGGAATGGAGCTGAATGCCAAGCAGCAGAGAGCAGCACAGCTGCCCAGCCCTGTCTGGACCTCCACACAGACCACACAGGTCTGGGAGAGCACTGAATAATGGACATCATGGAGTTAGCACTTGTAATTATACTTTTCGATCTCCGTACCATATGGATACATGGCTTCAAAATGTTGAAAAAGGGTTGATTGTCTCAATGAATTAGGGAGTCAGTCTTGTTTTTTCATCCGGTTCCCAGTGTGAGAAGTAGATCAATGGAGTAGACTAGTCAAACATTAGCCCTCCAGTGGTTGTCAGCATGTTTCAGTCATATGAACTGTCTGGAGGTAATCACTCAGCCGTCATACAGATGTCAACTGTCAGTCAAGGAACATGGAGCTTTAGGGACTTTTTCCCTTTTATTGCACAGTATCAAATTATGGTATTTAGGGGGAAACCTGGCAGGGTCGAAATTAGATCAATGTACTATAGTGTACTTCCCTCCATATTCTTAATGTTAACACAATATTTTTCTTCTTTTATGATGATACTTTATTCTTATTGTTTGTTAGTTCCAGTTCTGCTTTTGATGGACGAGAATCTCAGAATAGTAACCAGTAACAGAAATGTGTTGTAAGGATCACAGACTGGTGCAATAGTATTATGGAGGGGGCTTGAGACAGAGCTAGCCCGAGTCACAAAGTTGTGCTAATGTGTTGGTATTTGCATGTCCCTGTGATAAAGTTAGGCTTTCCCTCATGAGAGCGAAAATTGGGATCTAGAACCAAGGATCATATCACCATTTGCCCTAAGCCTAGTTCTGGTTTAACAATGATGCTAAACAGAAATAGAGTAGCCTTTCCTTAAATCATCTGGATTGAAGATGTTTGAAATCTAGTGTTTGGGAATGTGGGAATACGTTTGTACAGTTGAAAGGTGGAACGATGACTGCTGGTGCTGGATGTTATCTTTGGAAACACTGACAATGTATCGCTAACAATGGCGGGAGTCAGCTGAGAGACTTGTTCACTAATTCAACTGCAAACATTGTGTCACAAAACATAAGGAGTGTTGCAAAGTTGGACCGGTTTTCCGAATATCTTCCCTCCCCCTATTGCACAGTCTGGCCCTGGCCATCTGACCAGATAGACTGTGTAAGATATGAAGCAACGGTTTATTTGGATATTTCCTTTATGTGGAGTAATTTTCAGACAAAAGGCAGAGATTATAAATATTTGGTATGACCCTGTCGGTAAAAATAGAGATTCTGTGCACATGTTGAGCATTCCAGGTGATGAGTGTGTAATCTTTTCTAAATAAATATGGCAGGTGTTAATACATTCTATTTTTAGTTTTGGCCCCCTCACAGTGTAATTGCATCATCATATGAATGGCTTGACTGCCTTCTTGGATTAATGACTCCACCAAATCTTCTAGTGGTTAGTCTTAGTGTATATCCTATAACTGAATATAGTGGTGGCTTATTTCACTGTCTGTGTTGTTGTGTATCATCAATATAATTGTGTGTGTGGGTTAGTTATTTAAGGACGATGATGAGGATTATGAATATGCTTTAAGCCCTTTTGATGATTGGGTATCTTGATGGCCATGTACCTGTACTGTTCTGTACTGTTCACACCATGTACCTGTACTGTTCTGTACTGTTCACACCATGTACCTTGCAAATGCACATATTGTTCTGCCTTCACTACAGTAGTACCAGTGAACACTAATGATTTGTGCAAAAAAATTAAAATAAGTTTGGTAATCTCTCAGAGAACCATAATGCTGATTCAACAGTATAGTGTTCTTGAATGTGGGTGTTTACTGGTGAGACCTAAAAAACATCACAGACTGCTCACAAATAGCTACAGAGCCAAAAGAGGAAGGAGGCTGAGTTAGAGCATGGAGGAAATGTGTTTCGGTTAAAGTGACTAGGCGTTTCCTGGTTGCTTGTTTGACTGATAGAGAGAGACGTAGAGAGACACAGACAGCCACTAGTGCTGCCTAGGAGGAGATGTGCTGCTACATGTTTAGTGGAAGTGTACTGTAGCCCTCGGTCTTGACTACAATCCAGGAGGGTTCATCAGAGACCCCCTCCCTTGTTCAGACACTTGCAATGAGACATGGACGGGCCCACAAATCAACTGGTAATGTAGACATTCTACATAGATACAAGGCATGATGGAGATCATTTTTGGATGCTGCAGTATGTAACATGGATACCTGGATTTTTGTCATGTTGATCTGAATATCCAGTATGTTTCTCTGTGGTGTCTGAAGCCTTGGGTAGCGAGCTGCCTGCGAGCCACTATGGTCGAGCTGCTGTTGACACTGGAGCCAGTTTCCTCTGTGGCCCTGAATATCAACCCAGTAGGGCTCATTTGTTAACGACTTCTGAGGAAACTCAAAGCAGTCGTCATGTGTTTTTGTTTGTAAGCGTTCTTCGTGTGGCATCCCCCTGTGGGAACACGTCTTCTCTGCAGAAAAAAAACAATTGTTGTACGTCTGCGGACAAGCTGACCTAATGCACTGTGACACGTTATGGCACAACTGTGTGCGGCTGCCGGTTGAGACAGCGTATCATCTTTAGATGTTTGCTGATGTTTGCTCTTTGACCTCAATCTGTGTTGCTGATCAGTTGTTCTCCTGAGACACGCCTCCTCAGTGTGGTGGCGGAGCCTCACTCTCACTCAGATTTTGAGAGAACAAAAACCTGTTACTGGTGCTGTCTGAGGTTACTTCTCAGTAGCTTCTTCAACAGCTAGTAAAACAATATCTGTGTTTCATGCATTCAGCATACGCATGAGAGTAATGAACGTGTGAGTCATCTGTTGTTATGAGATGGCAGGAGTCAGATGGAGCTGGCACAGGATATGTAGGGCTGATTGAACTGATCAGTCGTGTGATATTGTTACCACACCATAACTGTCACACATGTTAAAGTGTCTGCATGATAGCACCATCCCAAGACATGGTCGACCCCAGCGGTCAGGTTTCATGATTTCACACGTGGTCAATAAAATAACTTCTTGGTTTGGACAAGATATTTTTTGGAAAATGATTATAGAATACTTTTTTGTCTACTGCTTAAGAAATGTTGCTGTGCTCAAGCGTTTCAAAACCTTGCATTGCCTCACATGTTCTCTCTGGTGACGTCACTATGCAGCAACATCCTGTTTGAGACTCGTCCTCAGGTTCAGTTAGTGATGCTGTGTTTTCATACTGTATGGTATATCTACTACATTCCTCAGTGCTCATGGACATCCTGTATTGTGGTCAGAAGAATATAGAATGTAATGGAGATAGTATCAAAAACACCAATGTACATTCCTCTTCACTTTGTGTGCGTGTGTGTGTGGGAAGGGGGGTGTTTATGTGTGTTTGTGTTCGTACTAGTGCTTGCGCATGTGTCTCTCTTATCTGTAGACTCATATCTCTGTTCTTCCTACTGCAGAAAGATGTGGCTTACCTGCAGCAGTGGCTGGAGGCCTTTGTGGCGTCCTTTGAGCGGCTCATTGATGTGCAGTCGCTAGCGCCCTGGCGGTAAGTGGAAGTTAATGTTATTCATCCACTTTTAACCAACTGCTAAAGCACAAACGTATACAGGTGTTTTATGCCCCACTACACTGGTGGAAGTCTGACCTCGTCAAAGGTCGAGAAGCACCAATGTTTATGCAGGGAAGCATGACGATCTAACTAACTTGCCCTCTGTTCTTCCTCCATCCCCTCTCCTTCCCTCTGTCCCGTCTCCTCCCAGGGTGGAGGAGGGCTGCTCTGAGGTGCCCCTGCTGCCTCGTGAGGTCCTAGTGCTGCTCAGCACCCAGCTGTGGCACAGCGCCCTGCACCTCTCTGGGTCCGAGCAGGGCAACAGCACCCCTAACCCGCTGCTGCTCATCAAGTTCTTCATCATCGTCTGCAGGTAGGGGTGGGCACAGCTCACTGTCATCCTCATCTTCTTCTTCATCATCTAAGTCATCTTCATCATCATAATTTTTGTTTTTGAATGACATCGTCATTATAACCTTTATCAGCATTTTCATCATCAACAACTGCACGATTTGACAGCTTTTCTTCTGTGGGCAATGGCACCAACCCCAGTTGTAACAAACCTGAAACAGATTATTATCAAGCCAGTTCTTGCAGGACAGGAAGAAAGCAATTTTGGATGCTTTTAGTCATTACAATCTATAGTGAAAGGCATGGATATGTATTTTAACCATAAGGCTGACATCTGCTAAGTAATAGCTGTTCTCCTCACCAGCCCACCTAATGACCTCAGTTCAACCCTCTGCTGATGGCAAAATGATGTTCACAATAATGATTTGTGACACTTTTATCCAAATCAACTTTCGGGCAGGAACATTTAACCTTCATCCTTTGATCTGCAGGCAGATGCTTTACCACTGAGCTTACCTCTCCCCTTCATCTACGACTGAAGATACACAATAAAGAGATGGTACAGCAGATCTATAATGGTTTATGCTTTTGTGTGCTTTCAGGAATATGGAAAATATTGACCCTGACAAGACCCCTAGTTTTGTGTTTGAGACAATAAAGCTGTTGAATTTCTGCTTGACTCAGGTAAGGGCACAAACGTTGCAACCCCACACAATGTCTACAGCACACTTGTCAGTTTCATTGAGTAATACTATAGTGTCTCACCTAGACATAGATGATTTACTACTCTGTTAACAGCTGTGGGCAGAGTTATCAGATAAGAACTCACATCTATTTATACACACAGTTTACAGAGAGCAAAGAAACAGAACTGGTTTATAAAGAAAAGAGAAGTATGCTTTATACTTTATGCTCTTTGTTTACTGGTATGTGTTTATTGTTGGCATTGAGGACACCTTGTGAATAGGAGTGTGGACACAATGTTCATGTTGCATGCTTGCTCTGAGTGATACTGAGCTTGTGTTTCAGCTGAAGAAGCAGCCAGAGGATCAGTCATCACTCCAGTCAGTGCTCCAGTATGGGCTGCTTCTGTGTGAGAGTCTCCATGACCCTTACCAGGTCTGGAGGAGACGCCTGGCAGGGTAAGTGTGTGTGTGTGTGTGTGTGTGTGTGTGTGTGTGTGTGTGTGTGTGTGTGTGTGTGTGTGTGTGTATGTGTGTGTGTGTGTGTGTGTGTGTGTGTGTGTGTGTGTGTCAGGGTAAGTGTGTGTGTGTGTGTGTGCTTGCAGTGTATGATCATCCCCTCCTGTGTTGCCCTGTTTTCATGTGTGGGGGTTGAGTAGGACTTTAGTGGAGAGTGTGTGTGTTGGTCCTCCACCAACCCAACCCAACCTCTTAAAAAGAAAACAACACCCTCCTAAGATCTTGCTCTGATGAGGCTGTCATGTTGGAGTCAAATGAGTCTGCAGCAGGTCTAACAACTGCCATATCCAGTCTTGAACCAGTCCCTATGTAAGAATCACTCCAGCTGTTCAATAGTGTGTGTTAGGCGTGTGTTTGCTCAACCTGCTTGTGTGTTCCAGGGAGGATGTAAGTCTGATGGAGAGGAGCAGGTATAAGTTCTCCCCACTTCCTCTGCCAGAAGAGCTACCAGCTCTGTTCCATGGTGAGCTACTGCTTCTGTCTCCTTACAATCCTTCCAAGCACTCTCCCTTGTTATATTTCTCTCCATCAAACTGACACACTGTACTAAATGAATCTTCCACCATGTTGCCATAGAACAGCACCATTCTTTAAATAGATATTTCTGAACTTATCTCCAAACACACCTCACATACCACTGACCTCCTTTGACAGGATTCTGCTTTCACCTGGTTCAGTCTTACTGCTCAACAGAACAACATACTGTTAGTGACCCACTTTAGAAACATATTTCACCAAGCAATGTTTTTAATTTTTTTTTATTTAATATACAAAAGCAATGGATTACCTATTAGATGCATACAATGTCTCACAAAATGTATGCCTTGCTCTATTTGCTATACTGTATTTGGTTAAAGTTGAGTTTGGATAATGCTTGCAAGTCCTAGTGCTTAAGGTTTGGCTTAAAATAATAAACACTGTATTTGACTGGTTTCAAGTTTGAGATGCATTAATAAGAAGGTCAGCACTGTTGCTCCTTCACCACCCTACCATCTTACGCAATGAGCTGATATGTTGGGTCTTGATGAATGATAAATGATGTTGTTTGCAATCAGCAGTGTTTCCTCACGAGGGTATTATCTTATTAAACACTTCTTTTCATAGAATCCCTTAAGATTTAGATTGGATGAAATGATAATGAACTACAGAGAAACCTCCGTCTGAGCTTGTGAAGGCTGTGGATTACACAGTTGTGTTGAGAAACTTGAGGGTGGTTGGCTTGTCTAATACCGGTTATTACCTGGTCAATTTGAAAGGATTAGGCGATTTTATTTTGACTCCGCCCACCTCACAGATACCTTACAGGCCAGCGAGCAGATCCCAGAGCTCCTCACGCTTCGATTGGTCAATCTCCAAGGGGCTGTCATCAGTGGAAGCAAGGTAAAAACCTTCCCATTCCAAGTCAGTGTCTGTCACATGGTTGCTTTATCTGCTGAGAACATGGGCGTAGGATTATTTCCAAATGTGGGGGGACAGGACTGGAAACAGAGGGATGCGGCCGTCAAATACAATTTTCTTGATAAAAATTGGGAGGAGAGATGAACTGTTTTCAAAAAGTGGGTGAAACATGTTCCACCCATATATAATGAAACCTATGCCCCTGGCTGTAAATAAAGAAAAATACTCCAGATTCACTTGTCTATCTGTGACTTCGCTCTACAGAAGAACGGCCTGCTCTCCATCACCCCCAACTCTGTGAAAGACCTGTTCTCCGTGCTGCGGGCCTGGTGTTGCCACGACTCCCCCAAGCCCAAGGACCCCAGCCTGCTCAGACTGACCCTGCAGTGCCTGACTGCAATGATCCACACCCTCCACGGCAGTAGCCCCGCGGAGCGGCAGGTGGAGATTAAGACCGTGCTTGACGGCTACTTCCAGGTCCTCAACTGGAACCGTCCCCTGGGCAGTGAGCCGGGAGGCGGGCGAACCTGGGAGGACAACCTGATCACCCTCCAGAGCCAGATGCTTAGTAAGGAACCTCAGAGTTACTACACCACTCAGAACCCATCTTTAAACAACTTGAGCTCTTTTTCACTTTTTTCACCTCCACGCTCCAGTGAATCTACCATGAAGAAAGATATTTTGCTTGGATACTGATTCCCGCTGATATTGATGTTGCAGACATGGCTTAAAAAACAGTTGTGAGTCAGTCAGTGTGTGTGGTGCTATTTAGGAAATGTCTATCTCTCTGTGATGAGTCAGGGT
Organism: Mallotus villosus; assembly: GCA_903064625.1. Taxonomy (NCBI): domain Eukaryota; kingdom Metazoa; phylum Chordata; class Actinopteri; order Osmeriformes; family Salangidae; genus Mallotus; species Mallotus villosus. The sequence goes on from CAEFZP010001503.1 coordinate 190,506, forward strand.
TTTAAACCGCTGTGTTGCTGTCCTCCACAGCTGCGATGCCTGAGATCCTGCAGTGTCCTGACAGGCCTGTGCTGCAGGCCATCTTTCTCAACAACAACTGCTTCGAGCACATCCTCAGGCTCATCCAGAACAGCAAGGTCTGTCTGTCTGCCTGTCTGTCTGTCTGTCTGTCTGTCTGTCTGTCTGTCTGTCTGTCTGTCTGTCTGTCTGTCTGTCTGTCTGTCTGTCTGTCTGTCTGTCTGTCTGTCTGTCTGTCTGTCTGTCTGTCTGTCTGTCTGTCTGTCTGTCTGTCTGTCTGTCTGTCTGTCTGTCTGTCTGTCTGTCTGTCTGTCTGTCTGTCTGCCTGTCTGTCTATACCCACATGTCTGACACTGTCCACATTTTGGTTCACGTCTGCCCGTGTCTGTCTACATGTCTGTTTACCTTCCTGACAGTCCATTGGTTTGTCTGCACTACCCTTTGCGAAGGTGGTGAAGCAATTACTGTTGTCAACATATCTAGTGTGATACAAACAGGCACAAAGCATTTCGAAGTCTCTCTAACCTCTCAAGTTGACAATGTGTCCGTCTCTGTCTGTATGTGTGTCTGCTTGTGTGTGTGTGTGTGTGTGTGTGTGTGTGTGTATGTGTTTGTATCCTGTAGCTCTATCAGAGCAACAAAAGTAGGACGGAGTGTGTGTGTGACCTCACCACACGTTTACTCACAGAGGTGGAAGTGGACCAGGTACTTTCACCATGATGTTGATGTAGGTCTGTCAGCAGGAAACTCAGCCTCCTACTACCCCCCCCTCCCTTCTCTCCCCTCTCCCCCTCCCCTCCCTTCCCTTGTTCACTTCTCAGAGCTCTTTAAACAGGAAGCCTTCAACAGGAAGTGTGAGCCATCACGCTCACTTGTAAATGATAGAAGTTTGAGTAATTAGAACATGGCTGTCTGTTTCTATTACAATTGCTGAATCTCTTCATTAATAAATAACTCCCTCTTCCTCTGACAGCATAGTCGATGCAATACGAGAGTTATGCTGTTTTATGTTTCAGTATAAAAAATGGTTGACTCCCAAAATGTTTCACATAAATACCTCAGCACTTAGTCGAAAATAGATACTGGAATACATTTTTGGGGTACAGGATGAAGTACCTGTGCCTCAGGCAGTCATGGGTCATGTTTAGGACTAGTGGCTGGGTTACCTGTTGACAGTAGGAGGAGAGTACTATCCTATGTGTGTGTGTGTGCATGTGGTGGTTAGCTTTCCATGCATGTCCAACCCTGCTGTTTTCAAGGCTTCATAATTCTACATTGCATGACTGGTGTGGTTGTATGTTGTAAGTGTTTTATTACCTCTCGTGGTGAAGCTTTAGTGGTGTTGGTGTGATTTCTTAGTGTACCTATGTTGCACAATGATGCTACAACAACCTTTGGGAAGGAAAACAACAGAATGTATTTGGGTGGCGGTTATTACCAACATGTCAGGACCTGTTAGTTTCTGACAAAGAGAAGGCTGTTCCTTAATTAACACATGTCACTTATTTTCTACTTTGTCCCAGCCTTGAAGCATTAGAAAAAAATATACACTTAAAAAATATTTTAAGACATCAACCAACTTCATGCATTTGAAAGGTTTGGTCAAAGTCCTTGAGCTTGGTGCATCTTTTCTCTGGTGTTTTCGTGATGTTGCTGTCTTTGGTATCAGTGGGATCTTAAACAGTGACCGAAGGTGTGTTGTGTAACAAAGTGTTTGTGGTGTACAGGTTTGGGAGAAGGGTTCAGACTGTATCACAGTGCATGCTCTGGGGGTCCTCACGGCCATCATGAGTAACTCCCCCTCTGCCAAGGTAAGAAACCACCCACTGTACCATTCATCAACTGTATGAGGTCATTCTACTGTATGACCACTACAAATATAATTGTATATCTTACATACAGAACACCTAACATTTTGCAGGATTTTAAGAATTTTAAACTGACATAAGACTGTTATTGTGTTATTAAAACTATTTGATTTAAGTAGTGATAGTGCTATATTAATGGTTCTCTACTGTAACATTTTTAGAAATCATATACCACTGTTAACACGCAACATGTACCTCAATGTCATCATGACCTACTAAATAAAATGTCTGCAAAGGCACATCATACGTCTGGTTATGTATCATGTACCGCCATTGGTTCCATCTCTTTTGTATTGCTCCATGTTTTCATTTGGGAGGAGAGGGGCGAGACAGCCTGTAAAGGACACCATGTCCCAGCATGCACCTGTCTCCATGTGTTCCCTCCTGAGAGGACATAGAGGCGAGCGCCAAGCTGCAGCACCTTGAGTGGAGCGAGGTGTTTCAGCCCCTCTGTCTGTTCCTCTCCAGGAGGTGTTTAAGGAGAGGATCGGCTACTCCCAGCTGTTTGATGTTCTCAAGAGTCAAGGCCAGCCCACCAAGAGGCTGCTACAGGAGCTGATGAACATGGTGAGAGGGGCAGGGCAGAGAGGCACTGAGGAGAAATAAGCAGAGGAGCAGAAAAGAGAGGAGCAGAAAAGAGAGGAGCAGAGAGGAGTATAGCTTGTCAGAGTATAGCAGAGCCAAACAAGTTTACTCATTAAACTGATTTGGAGACAGTCAGCACAGACTGAGGTCATGCCTTTGATCACATGTATTATACTCATCATCCCCTATCTCTTCCTCTCTCTCCCTTGTTATCTCTCTCTTCCTCCATTTCTCTCTTCCTCCCTCTCTCTCTTCTTCCCTTTCTCTCTTCCTTCCTCTCTTCTTCCCTCTCTCCCTCCCTCTCTTCCTCTCTCTCCTTTTCCGCCTCTCTCTTCTTCCTTTCTCTCTCTCTCTCTTCCTCCTTCTTTCCCCCTCTCTCTTCCTCCCTATCTCTCTCTCTCCATCCCTGCCACCTTCCCTCCAGGCAGTGGAAGGGGAGCACGCCCATGCACTCCACCTGGGCATCAGCAACGACCAGCCCCTGTTGCTGCTCCTGCAGTGGCTGCCTGAGCTGAGCACCCAGCGGGAGCTGCAGCTGCTGGTGGCCCAGTGGCTGGCGGCCGTGTGCGGAGGCTCCCTGTCCTGCCGCACCGTGGCGGTGGAGGCGGGCCTAGTGGTAGCACTGCTCCGGGTCCTGGAGGAGCCCCAGCGCCTGGACAGGCAGTGTGCCGACGCCCTGCTGGGCCTGCTGCAGGACCTGGGCTCCCTGTGTCTCCGGCCGGGGGAGCTGAAGAGCCTGCTCCGCCTGCTGAGGTTGGACCAGGACAGCGGGACTGGGAGGGCGCCTGGGAGGGGCTCACACCCGTATTGCGCCCGCATCATCAGGGTGCTGTCAGCCATGGCGGCCAGGGAGGGTAGAGACAGCGCCCTGCAGTACTTTGACCTCACGCCCCCCATGGCGGGCATCATGGTGCCCACGGTCCAGCGCTGGCCGGGCAGCGCCTTCGCCTTCCACGCCTGGCTCTGCCTCAACGCTGACTTCCCTCCTTATCACTCTGAGTGCTCCACCCCCAGTACCCCCCCTTGCCCAGCGCTGGCACGGGGGCCCCGCGAGGCATGGGGAAAGGCCCTCGCAGGAAACAACTCTACAGGTAGCCGTGATAGCAGACATCAAGTCAGTAGTACCTCACAGCGTCGTTTGTCGCTACCTAGTGGTGTTTCAACCGTGTCCTCTCTCTCTCTGTCCTGCAGTTTTTCTTCACGGCCAGCGGGACGGGACTGGAGGCGTTCTTCACCATGGAGGGGGTGCTGGTGGTGGCTGTGTGCACTAAGAAAGACTACATGGCTGTTTGCCTGCCTGACAATCCTCTCACAGACTGCTGCTGGGTGAGATTTAGTGACTAACAGCCACGCACACACCTCTAACCTACACACACACACCTCTAACCTATTATCTTACACAATACATATACTACTGGACCTGTCTTGCTCATCCATTGTGAGGAACGTTGTTATGATAATTGATCTATATTTGAAGTGCGTACGTGTTGCACTATTGTAACATTTATGGGTGTGTTCCGAGGATGTGCTCTGTGACTATTTGCCGACATGCTCTACATGCCAGCCCTGTAGATGTGTGGTGTGAAATAAAGCCTGTGTCATCATGGCTCTGTGTGTCTGGTCTCTCAGCATTCTGTGGACATCGTCCACATCCCTGGCCGCCGTCCATTTGGACAGAACATGGTCACCATCTACATAGACGGAGAGCAGTGTAAGACTGCCCAGCTGCGGTTCCCCTCTTTCAATGAGGTAAGAAAGAGTAACTGCAGGGAGCTGGAAGGGCTATGCTTTGAAAAGACCATTGGTTTAGCACTGACTGAGGTCATTTAGAGCAAACTGGGAATCCATAGAGAGGGTTGGTCTATGGCAGGGTGTTCAGGGCAGTGCTCTGCGGTGTTCCTGGTAGGTCTTGTGTTATCCCTTCTGTATCACATTCTCATGTTGTACTTCTTACTCTTCTGCTTCTTACTCCTCTTTCACCTCCTCCTCTACCTCCTCTACTTCCTTTTCCACTTCCTCTTCTCTCTTCTCTTTTATCTCCTCCTCCTCCTCTTCCAGCCTTTCACCTCCTGCTGCATCGGCTCCGCGGGCCACCGGACCACTACCACCACCACCACCACCTCCCCTACCCTGCCTCCCCCGTCATCCCAGTCAGGGGAGTTTGCCTTCCCTACTCACGCCGCCCCCCCTCACCCGCTCACAGTCCTTCCCAGCCACCTTTGCGGGGGGTCGCTGGGGGTCGCTGCAGGAGTCCAGCGTGCACACCATCCCCGCTGGGCTGCAGGACACGGAGTGGGGGACACCGAGCTCTCTGGACGGCCTCCTGGGAACTGCCTTCATCTGCCATGAGGCCCTGCAACCGCTACAGGCCAAGGCTCTCTATGCCGCAGGTACAGCGCTGACTCACGTCTGCTGAGTTGTACATGGTTGTGGTACATGGTCTCTACGGTAACCGTCTCATCTTCATCCCAGGCCCCAACCACGTGTCTCTGTTCAAGGCGGACGGAGAGCTGTCGGACCTCAACAGCAAACTCCTCCTCTACTACACTCCACAGGTGGGTGATGTTCAGATGCTCCTCAGAGCTGCCCAAAAGCACCGGCAGCACCAAGGCGGTACTGATTCAATCTGTGTTCTCAGGCTTTCAAGAACCAGATTTGTCTGGATCTGTCTCCCAACCACCAGTATGACGGCAGGCTAACTGGACACCAGGTGGTTAACTGGGACATCAAGGTGTGTGTTGTCCAGGCTGTCCTCTCTGTACTCTTAATATTGTATTTATATTATATATATTGTATTTATATATATATATGATATTGTCATTACGAGTGTTTGAGACAAACAGCACGATTACTGTAATGGTTCTCTTTCAGAAAAGTGGTTACACCTGTATGTAACTGTGTCTGCATGTATGGATGGGTGTATGTACATGTGATGTGTGTGTGTATGGATGGGTGTATGTACATGTGATGTGTGTGTGTATGGATGGGTGTATGAATGTGCGGTATGTGTGGCCATTTGTCTGTTCCATGTCAGGATGTTTTGAACACGGTGGGGGGCATGGGAGTGCTTCTGCCCCTGCTGGACCAGGTGTGTGAGGCCGAGCAGGTGGACGGAGTTGGGCAGGAGACCTCGGACCTCGTGGGACCAGAGCTCACCTCCTCAAGAGGTCCCGCCGGCATGCTACTGCCACTGGGCAAGTCCTCGGGTCAGTAGTCCCTGCCCTGGAGGAAAGGATAGAGCCTGTTTTGAACTTTGAAATGCAATCGCTCTGTGAATAGGCATGGCTTTTTGGGAGCCGTAACTTTAGGTGGATTTATTTCGAGAGTTATCCAGAGAGGTATATCCACAACGTTGTGATTCTAGAATGCTAAGAATGGCTCCAAGCCATCTCAACAAACCAAACAGTATGATCACTGTTGGTGAGTGACAGAGGGGAGCCTGACACAGAGTCGCTGGCCCTGGTTGTCGTGGTGAAGCCGTGGTTGCCAAGGCGGTGACACTGTGTCCCATGCTCCTTCCAGAGGGCCGCCTGGAGAGAAACAGCGTTGCCGCCTTCCTGCTGATGGTGAGGAATCTGATTCGCAATCACCCCCGTCAATCAGGAGAGCCTGCTGAACTGCCATGGCCCTGCCATCATAGGAGCCATGTTGAGCAAGGTGAGGGGCAAAACCTTCTCTTTTAACTCTTATTCTTATTCTTCTTTTCTTATGCTTTTACCCAAATTCACATACAAATGGTGCATATAGTACAGGAGAAAAGACAGACCACCTGCTCATAGAGGAGCGTTTAGCTCCCCATGGAAAGGCCTGATGCCCCCAACCCTCAGGAGACTCAATAACATCAGCGCTCATCAATCATGTACAGTTTAACGATTAGTCATGAGCTACTAGCAAATTAATAGTTTTTTGTTGTTGACAGATGAATTTCAGTGTGTACAGGTGAGAGGCTTGAAACTGAATGCCCAGGGCTAGGGTGCCTGTTCTGGTTTAGAAGACTTGTGTCCTGTATTGTAGCGTTTGTAGATATGTGTACAGTGGGGTGGGCTAGACAGAGACTGTTCCACATTCCAGCGATGCTCCCTGGGAGAGCGAGGGAGGGGTCGCTGCTCTGACGGGACATGTTGGTGTATATGTCTGTGAGGCCATTCATCCTGGGAGGAAACGCTGCTCTAACAATCAAACCATTATCCACACACACGCGCGTGTGCACACACTCACTGACACAGACACACACACACACACACACACAGACACACACACACACACAGCGTCAACACTGCCGTCACACTCAGCCACACAGGCACCAACTCCCTCTATCAATCTTACATACTTTAAACCCTTCGATTCACTTCACTGAAGCAAGACTCCCTGGTATACGCGCGCACACACACACACACACACACATCAGAGTAATATCAGGACTGTAAACACAGTAACTTTCACCCGATGCTCTCTCGTACCCACACTATGCCCACTTCCCCCACCCCCCATCCTTTCCCATTCTTCCATCCCACCCTTCCATCCCACCCTTCCATCCCACCCTTCCATCCCTCCCTTCCATCCCACCCCTACCCTATCCCACTCCCCACCCTCCTATCCCACCCCCCATCCTATCCCACCCCCCCCATGCGTAACCTAACCCTCCATGCGTAACCTAACCCTCCACCCCCACCCCAACCCCATCCTATCCCACATATTCACCCCATATTCACTTCCCCCCTCCCCCCTCCCCCCAGGTGCCGGGCAGCGTGATGGACATGAGTGTTCTGACGGCGTGTCAGTTCCTGTTGGAGCAGGTGTCCAGCGAGGGGAACAGCCCCCTGCTCCTGCAGCTCTACCAGCACCTGCTCTTTGACTTTCGCATCTGGAGCAACAGTCACTTTGCTGTGTGTTTGGGTAAGGAACCGACACCCTCTTAACTGTGTGTCTGGGTAAGGAACCGACAACACTCTAATGTGTTTGGGTACAACACCACTACAATACTACTACATTACTACTAACTAAGCTGTCACATTGTAGTTTTCCAGTGAGCTCCATTGGCAGTGCTGTATTCTCAGTTATATATCTTCTCTACTGAAGGCCATGTCCAGTACTTGTCCACGGTGATCAAGGATGGCAAGCAGCGCATGAGGAGGAAGTACGGGGTGCAGTACATCCTGGATACCATACGGACGCACTACAGGTAAACATTACAGCACCTGCACAGTAAGGCACAGTCACCATGGGGATGTGAATACTGTACCAAGGCATGTTTGAGTAGATGTGTTAGGTGCGTTTGTATGTTTTTGGTATTATTTTGTCTGACAGACTGACTGACTGACTTTTTATCTGTCTGTCTCATTGCCTGACTGTCTACCTGACTGCCTGCCTGTCTGTCTGTCTGTCTGTCCCTCCACAGCATGGAGAAAGACGGCAGCCGCCTGTCTGATGAGAAGCAGACAGTCCAGATCTCTCTGTTCTCCCTGCTGAGGGATTTCCTGCTCAGGTCTCCTAGCCCAGAGGAGCTCCACAGTGTCCTGGCCTACACGCTCGCCGTGGGAGAGGAACAGCAGGTACGCAATCCTGGACTCCCTCTCTCTTTCTCTCCTGGCTCTGTGTCTTGTTCTCCCCACACTTTCACAGTGAGTTTTAGATCAGTACATCAGCTGCATTGATACATGGTTGTAGCCTCCTGGTCTAGACAGATCTAGTTTATGAATCAACTAGTCAATCTATCTTTGCAAGTCATTGCCACAAATGCAGTGTGAGTGCTGAACATATAAAGTTGATAAGTAAAAAAAGAACATAAGTTTAAATTAAAAAACACAAAACATAATACACAGATAAACTGTATAAGAATGCCAACAAAACAAATCAATAAGAAGTAACAGATGGACATAAGTCCAACTAGAAATGATCACATGAAATAGACAGCAGACTAAAAAGGTGTGGGCCTGAAACACTCAACAACTGTGGCTTGAGATGCCACAAAGACTCCGGCTTATGTGTTTTGTATTCCCGGCTCCAGGTGGTGAGTGCGCTGGACGTGCTGTACTGTCTGTTGCGGAGCTCGCCCCCCAGGGAAACGGTCCAGACGGTGCTGGTGGAGTGGGGTGTGGAGCAGCTGTACTGCCTGCTCCTCACCCCCATCTTCGGGGACGAGGCCCGCGAGAAAATCTTCAGGGTGAGGACCAATAGCTCCAGACCAACCGCTCATTTGACATCTTCAACTTCATCAGTGATCATGTCAGTCGGTGGCCGTAAAGATGACTGACAATGTTAAAGGGTTGACTTGGTTTTATAAAACGTGCTCGGATCATTTTAAGTCAAGGCGGAGTGGTCAGATGAGCACAGCAATGGGTTACAGACAGACGTATATACGATGGAGTTCAGATATCGTTTCCACACAATTCTTCCTTACAGGGCACAGCATGTCGTCAGCATATTTGTATTCTTGAAAGGTTATACTTGACCGTATCGTAATTTATGGAAGCATTTTCCCAGCATCGTTTCTACTCTCTGACTCATCATTCTGAACAAGCTAGACCCTTATCTATCTATGATCTTAGATGTTTCCACAACATGACCTCTTGACCTAAGGAGAGGAGCCTCTCTCTACACAGAACTTGAAGCATATCAATCCAGCTCTATGAAATCTTAGTAATCTATCTTTTTTTATGAGACAAATGGGGACTGTTATCTAAGCATGAGGTGTTTTTGTGTTTTCTGTCTGACTGTTTAGGTACTCTACAAAATCCTGAAGAGTGAAAGAGTTCCTGAACGGACTAAGCACCGCGTCAAGCTGAAGGAATTTGGCTACCTAGGCCTGGTCTGTTTCCTTGGAGACATCCCTGTAACCATGACCACCGTGCGCTGTCTGTACGAGCAGGTTCTTGCAACAGGTAATCCAAAATAGCCTCTGAGACACTGGGAATTTGTAAAAAGAATTGTGGGGGAGTTGTAGCTAATTCTGTGTTTTCTTCTCGACTCTCGACGTCTGTTGACACGCAGATGCCAGCCCTAGTTTCAGAGACCTCCTGGCTGTGGTGTATCTGTCACACAGAGCTGAGCTCACTGTCCGTCTGGACATGTGTCGCAAGGTCAGTCAGCCTCCGATATGCTGCTTTCAGACTCTGTCAGGGTGGTTATGTTTAGTGCTTGAAAGGGCCGTTGGTAAAGAATAGAAACCTAAGTTTGAAAAGATCCATTTTCAGTCAGCTTCAAGGACAACCCAAGTTTGTTCACTGATTTATAAAAAAAGCATTTTATTAAAACATCACACCTCCATTTCCTTCCGTCACCTCTCATATTTCTGTCTCACCTCCTTCTGCTACCCCCCCTCTCTTCGCTACTATCCCCTCAGCTCTTCCACCTGATCTACTCCAGCGAGGACTACGTCAGGCAGCTGGCTCGTCAGCCCGGCTGGCAGGACGTCCTCACTAAGCTCTATGTGAAGGAGTCCTACGAGTCCCGAGCAGCCAGCGTGGACGACTCCAGCACCCCCAGCTCCCTGGAGCCCCCCCACCCGCCTCCTCCTCCGCCCCCCACCTCCGCCCCCCCCCTCCGCAGAGACCACAGCATAGTCATAGAGGACACCCGGCCCGACCTCTTCCTCACCTACACCTCACGGGATGAAGAGGATGATGAAGAAGGAGGCCTGCGGGACCTCTCGGAGGGTTTCTCCAACCTCTCCCAGTCCCCGCCTAACGGGGGCCAGCTGAAGAGCTACGCACACTCCATGGATTTTAAGTCCTTTGACTCAGTGGAGCAGGGGAGCCACTCGTCCTCCCTCTCCAACACGGTGGACATCCCCTCAGCCCGCCCCGAGGAGGAGGGGCTCTACCACCCCCTCTCCCCCTTTGGCACCTCCCCCTTTGAACTGGAGCTGGGGGAGGCGGGCACAGGGAGGGGCACCATCACCCCAGCAGGCAGTCAGGGAGACACCCCGTCCCCCCTGGAGCACAGCAAGCCCTTCCCCTCTCTGAGGCCCAGGAAGAGCTCCAGTCTGTCCAACGTGCTTGACGACGCCAGCTATGGAACTGACCCTCCCACTGGAGACACCATCTCCAACACCTCCAACCCTCAGGTAGGGCTCTTAACCCTTCAGCCCTCCTTCCCTCAGGTTGGGCTCCTGCCTGCTCCCACAGGCCCCAGGCTCTGCTGCTTGAATCCATCACACTTTTTGAACCCATAAGTTCTTCATCTTCCTAATATACTGGGTTTGTGTGTGTGTGTGTGTGTGTGTGTTTGTGTGTTTGTATGTGTGTGTGTGTGGCAGCAGACCCCGGAGGAGGAGCTGTGTAACCTATTGACCAACATCGTGTTCTCCGTGCTGTGGAGCGGCAGCGGGGCCGAGGGTGGCGAGGACGCCGTCTGGAGGGAGAGGGGCCAGGTCTTCTCTGTCCTCACCAAGCTGGGCTCCTCCTGCCAACTGGTGCGCCCACCCGACGACATCAAACGAAGGTTGGTTTCAGACCAGGCCCCCGTCCACCATCTGTCGCTAGCACCGCAGTGACTAGTCAGACCTCAAAGCTCTTAGACTGAGTCATAATGTATCCTAAGCCGTGTGTGTGTGTGTGTGCCAGCCTGTTGGAGATGATGCTGGAGTCGTCCCTGTCGGACCTGCGAGACGCCCAGGGCCAGTCTCTGCCCCACTGTCCCAGCCTGGTGCGCCTCCTCAGGCTGCTCCAGGACTTTCCTGTTCGCTGAGGGAACCGACAACCAGGCTCTGTGGAGCGAGAAGGTAACCCCTCCAGATGAATACTTCACTCCTCTGTGAAAATCAACTCTGTATGAGTGTATTCATGTTTGGGTGTATTCATGTATGAGTGTATTCATGTATGAGTGTATTCATGTTTGGGTGCAGCCTTTTCAAATAGAGTCATGGGAGTCTGCCCAGTACTGTTGTTTGCTTACAATGTATAGGCTCAGGAGGGTGTGGAGGCCTGATCTTCATTAGCCAGGAATGCTGTAAAGGATATAGCTACTTCCTGTTATTGTCTGTATTATCTGTGTGTCTCGTATCCTCCTGGTTTTACGGCAGGGCAATGAATGTTGTGTAAGAGTTGTTGATCTCTGACTAGGCTGGATTTATTGTGTGTGCTGAATAGTCATAGTTAGCCGTGTGTGAGAGGTGTGGTAACAGGTCCTGCTTCGTGTCGGGTCCTGGCTTGCAGCGTGTGGCTGACAGGCGTTGTTGTGTTGCAGATTTTTGAGGGGGTGGTGAACCTGCTGGACAGGCTCCAGGCATGGCACTGTGCCCCGGGCTCCCCAGGCTCTCTGGAGCTCAGGGAGATGGCCTATATCGGCCTGCGCATCATCACGGGATACATCCAGCAGCAGGACTCTCAGGTTAGCCTCTTGCACAGACACAGACACACACACACACACACTGACACACACACACACACACTCCACCCACCACACATGATAAAGGCTCGCACCATTTCCCTTTCATAGTACAGGGATTCAAACAACTAAAGGTCAGGGTGATCAAGAACAACAACAACAATACTAACCATTTATGCCTGATTGAAATTCGTTCCATTTGGATTTCAAGTGTGAAAGGCCCTATTGTGGTGTAACAAGGCTGACAGGAGTTGAGCTCCAGCAGGCCTTCTATGGGTATCAGAGTGGAGAGCCCACATTCCTGTAGGGGAGTGTTCTCTATGACCAGGCTGCTGCCTTTGATTTATGGGATGACTACTGCGAGATCGAGGGATCAAGTGGACAGAAGTAAGCTGTCCCAGGTTAACCCTTTTGATGGCAACACGGGGCTTTGGTTGTGTACTTTTCTTAAGGAGCCCCTGTCAAGATCCTATCCACTCAAACCATCGCAGTGCATGGAAAAGGCTAACTGTCGTAAAGTTGTATATGCCTCTCCAAGTTACTGTTGTCACTCTCTCTCCTTTGCAGTAGTGGTCTGTCTTGCAAACTCTCCCTCTGTCTTTTTCTCTCACTCTGTCTCTCTCTCTTTCTCTGACTCTCCCTCCCTCCCTCCCTCCCAACCTCCCACCCTCCCCTCCCACCCTCCCTCCCACCCTCTCTTTTTATACATATTTTCTTTATCTGTGTTTCTCTCTCTCTCACTCTCTCATCTCTTCTTCCCTCCCTCCCTCTCTCTTTTTACCGGGTCCATAGGTGTGTGTGATGGCTTGTGTGAAGCTCCACAGCCTCCTCCAGACAGTGCTCTGTCTGAAGTGGGTTGAGGTATGTTTCCTGCTGGGCCGCTTGGGCGCCCCCCTGTGGCCAAAGGGTGTCATGGTGGACGCCAACGGCGGGCATGCGGAGACCTTCTCCCGGCTGGTGCCCATCGTACGCACTCTCCTGGACCAGCACGCTGACCCCGTCACGCTGCAGTCCCTGCTACCTAACCTTCCCGTGACCAATGGCAGCCCCACCTTCGCTCAGGACCTGCAGAACTACTGTCACACCGTGGAGTGGCAGGACTTCTACCAGCATCAGGTCAGTCTTCCTGCCCTACATCACCACTACCCTGTTACAGCCAGATACCCATATAGGCCTGTCATGTTACTTGATTCATAGGCTGACAGTATCAGAGAATGTAAACAGTACCAGGCCTTATTCATTTAAGGTGTATTTATTTAAAAGAATACAGACCTTTTGCCAATATGCTTCATGTGAGCAGTGGGAGTGAACTGTGCTTGGACAGAAAAGCAGATTCCAAATGTTATGTTTCCACAGAAGTAATTTGTCTAAATCTCAGTGATGTATTTTTAGAGGGGTTGCTGTAACCTTTGTCCTTGGCTCTAGATTAACTTGGCACTGTTTGGGTTTGCTTCTGTCTGTTCTGTGTCATCAGCTGTGTCCACCCAGCTATCCCACACCCACTAAGCAACTCATTGTGTCTTAATGTGTGTTTTAATAATTCACTATGGTACAGCACTTTGGCTATCAGCTGTTATTTTTAAATGTGCTGTATAAATAAATATGACTGACTGACTAAAGTAGCTAGTTTGGTAAACATTTTACAGAATCTCAGTGTGTTGGCAGAAAAGAAAAGTTTACGTGAATTAAACCCAAACAGATCCTCCCAAGTTCAGACAAGGATTTATTTTGAAAGTGTGTGACTGTTCACTCTCTTAAATCTTTGGTTGTTTAGACCTGTTGTATATACAAATCATACAATACACTGCCTTATCACGCATTTGGTATCAGTCCAAAACTATGGTTAGGGTTAGTGTTTGCAACGGTGTGTGTTCCAAGTCAAAAAAGTCATTACTTTTTCAAATAATTGTACAGAGGTTTTAAAAATGCGTACAGAGGTTCTGAAATGCATGTATTTGCTGACATGTGTAGGTCCAACCCACTATGGAACAGTATGAGTTGGACACGTTTGGGAAGAGCCACGACCTCATGTCCAACTTTTGGAACTCGTGCTTTGACGACCTCATGAGCACAGCCATACGGCGAGACAAAGACAAAGGAGACAGCAAAGACAAATTCCAGGTGAGGCCTTCACCCAGAGGAGCCTGTTTAGAAAGCTGCAGATTGAAGTCAAAACACTCTAAACAACGACCTCTGTATGCGTGTTTATGTGTGTGTTTGTGTGTGTGTTTGTGTGTGTGTTTGTATGTGTGTTTGTATGTGTGTTTGTGTGTGTGTTTGTGTGTGTGTTTGTGTGTGTGTTTGTGTGTGTGTTTGTGTGTGTGTTTGTGTGTGTGTTTTGTGTGTGTTTGTGTGTGTGTTTGTGTGTGTGTTTGTGTGTGTGTTTGTGTGTGTGTTTGTGTGTGTGTTTGTGTGTGTGTGTGTGTTTGTGTGTGTGTTTGTGTGTGTGTTTGTGTGTTGGTTTGTGTGTGTGTTTGTGTGTGTGTGTGTGTGTGTGTGTTTGTATGCCGGTGCCTGTGTGAGCAGGAGGCCATCGTGGACCCTCACCTGAAGCGGGTGCGCAGTGAGAACAACAGGTACCACAGCGTACAGAAGCAGAGCTCCAGCCAGCAGGGGGTGGTGTGGCGTCACTGGAAGTCCCTCCGCTGCCTGCTGACCAGCGAGAGAGGCCCCTGGGCACACAGGTCTGGTTCAGCCTCAAATATTTGACTTACTAGGATAAAAAAATAGTAGTTTGTATTGTGATGTATTTTGTACGCTGTTTTGTACAATTTTTTAATTTTTTAATTCTATCATTTAATGTAGACCATTTTTCTGTATTCATTTAAATGTAGTTATGATTCTACTCCTCAGAGATCCTCCAGTGGTTAAATGGAAGCTGTCCAGTGCAGAGACCTACTCCAAGATGAGGCTAAAACTGGTCCCCAACTACCAGTACGACACCCACACAGAGGCTAGTGCTTTCAGAGACAACATGGGTATGTCTCAAGAACAATTCAATCTTATTTTTCTAGCGGTCACATGACCCAGTTAGAAATAGAATTGAACATATGTACGTATGGATGATGTATGGATTGATTTTGAATGTGATTTATTCCAACAGGAGCTGAAAGTCCCCGCAGCTCTGAACCCCTCCCACTTGCTGTTGCCAAGGAAGCAAAAGTGAGTGACATGGAGGACGACCAATTGGAAGAAGAGGACATTGTCTTTCTGGACAACCAGTGAGTCGCTGTTTCACCACATCATCAATGCAATACTAGTGCTCACTGTTGTCAGCCACAGCTAATGAACTGTTGTTAGCCATAACCATGTTGATGGAGATCCCAGGTTTCTGACCCAGCATGCCTCACTCTGCTCCACAGGGTGGAGGGGGAGGATGAGAGTCAGAAGGAGAAGCTGGTGCTGTCAGAGGAGTGCGAGCTCATCACCATTGTGGCGGTGGTTCTTGGTCGTCTGGAGGTCACCACTCACCACCTCTACTTCTACGACTACAGCAGTGAAAAAGAGGAGACTGAGGAGGGTAAAGGACATACTGCAATCTGACAGAAAACACACATACCCTAATAAGCACTGACAGTACTCACAAAGGGTACGTTAAGAGACAACATGTATCAGGAGCGAGACAAGTTACCGATTCAGTTGCCAAACGTCACCCTTACTAGGATTTGTCATTACTCACTCAACACGTGCGTCACACAGCCCCAAAACCTGATGAACCTTGATCACATGACAATATTTAACAAAAGTAAACACATGAACCCAACACAACAATACAGAGTATGGATTGTCATACTCAACAGTGATCTTTCCTCAGGGATTGGGTTTGACTTCAAAAGGCCTCTGTCTCAGCTGAGAGAGGTGCACCTGAGACGCTACAACCTGCGCCGGTCAGCCCTGGAGCTCTTCTTCATAGACCAGTCTCACTACTTCATCAACTTCAAGAAGAAGGTGCTCCAATCACAGCACCACTCACTAGCCTCAGGATTGGCTTACAGCATTGATACCCACTAAGTGTCCCTTAAAGCTGAAATGGGTAACATTGAGAAACAGCACCCCAAGTTATTTTCTGAACACTTTTCTCCAGATTTTATTGAAGATGGTTTCTCTAAATAAGTAAATGGAAAAATGCCAACCTATAGTACCTTTAAGACCATAGAGACTGCTTGTGAAACATTTATTTCCCAGGGGTAGTGATTTTATGGTACATTTTGGTTGACCAAAAATGAGTGAAAGATCATAGTGTTCGTTTGTTCCCCTCCCCTATCCAGGTGCGGAACAAGGTGTACTCTAGGATCCTGGGGCTGCGGCCCCCCCAACCTCTTCTACTTCGGCTCCCGCTCCCCACAGGAGCTGCTGACGGCCTCTGGGCTCACACAGGTGCTTGACACACCCGACTACTCTTCAACCAGCAACCACATCAACTGTTATGAGCCCAAAAGAGAGGAGATAAAGGAAATTTCTAATTTGAATAGAACTTATTTTTGTTTTGTTTTTACTATAGAAATGGGTGTGCAGGGACATTTCTAACTTTGAGTACCTGATGCAGCTGAACACCATCGCTGGGCGCACCTATAATGACCTCTCCCAGTACCCAGTGGTAAGTAGACATAATATGTTGAGAAAACACTCAAAAAGTATACCACATTTTTGTCCTGGCTGTAACTGATTGACAAACTAACTGTCTCAGAAGATGGACAGTTTGGTTTTCTGTTTTCACAGACCAGTCCTGGTTTTTCTGTTGGGTATGACTTGTGTTCTTGTATGTTTTACAGTTCCCTTGGGTTCTGTGTGACTACACCTCTTCGGTTCTGGACTTAGAGGACCCTGAAGTGTTCAGGGACCTGTCCAAACCCATCGGTGTAGCCAACTCCAAACACGCCCAGAATGTCAGAGAGAAGTGAGTGGTATATTAATCTAAAACTCCTAACATCTGCTGAAAACCCAACTCTACTGTGTCAGCATTACAGTCGGTAGAACTGATCCATTCATTCTTTTTGATCAATTTCCCCTCGTGCTTCAGGTATGAGAGCTTTGAGGACTCTACAGGCACCATCGACAAGTTCCACTACGGCACACACTACTCAAACGCTGCGGGGGTGATGCATTACATGATCCGCATGGAGCCCTTTCACCACCCTGCACATCCAGCTTCAGAGCGGCAGGTAGGCTGGACAGGGTGTTTGGGGAGGAGGTGAAAGCTCAGGAAGTTTGGAAGTTACTCTCGGCACATAGAAGTGGTCAAATGTGTGCTTCTCCGTGTTCAGGTTTGACGTTGCAGACCGACAATTCCACTCGGTGCCAGCGGCCTGGCAGGCTCGCATGGAGAGCCCCGCTGATGTCAAAGAGCTCATCCCCAGAGTTCTTCTACTTCCCAGAGTTTCCTGCAGAACATGAACGGTGAGATACAGCCTTGCGTGGGTATGGAGATATTTCACATATGGAGCCTATACATAGTTAAAGATATTACATGATATAGGATGTGACCCCAAGTCCATGTTAACGTGTAACTTGCTCCTTATCACTGAGTGTAGGACCCCCTATACTTCATGTTTATGTATATGACAGTTTGTGTTTCTGTGCGGGTCTGTGTGTGTGTGTGTGTGTGTGTGTGTGTGTGTGTGTGTGTGTGCTGTGTGTGTGTGTGTGTGTGTGTGTGTGTGTGTTCTCCTCCTCCCAGGCTTTCGACTTGGGCAGCTTGCAGATGTCCCAGGAGTCTGTGGCAGACGTGTTACTCCCACGCTGGGCCTCGTCCAGGGACGACTTCATCAGGAAGCATAGGAAGGCCCTGGTGAGACAGGAAGCTCCCAGCATCTCATTCTTCAGTCAAGCCCTCCATCCCATGTCATCCACATCCTACTGCACCCACTAATGAATAGGTCTGAACCCTTTGAAAGAAGGACACTGTGGATAGAAGGTAACTGGGTGGTGTGTGGTGGTGTGTGTGTGTGTGTGTCCTCAGGAATGTGAGCATGTGTCCAGTCACCTCCATGAGTGGATTGACCTGATCTTTGGTTACAAGCAGAGAGGCGAGGCGGCCGTGGATTCCCTGAATGTGTTCTACTACTGCACCTATGAGGGTAAGACTGGGACAGGACATACTTATCCAGGTTCCACCACTGTTCTACCCCACTGCTCAATACATTTCTGCTGTTTGACTGGTGGTTTTCTAGGCGCCGTGGATTTGGATGCCATAGCCAATGAGACAGAGCGCAAGGCCCTGGAGGGCATCATCAGCAACTTCGGCCAGACCCCCTGTCAGCTCCTCAAGGTCTGAGTCCCATCTCAGCAATTTACTACCGTTAAACACTCCAACGATTTACTGCCACTCTGCAGGCGCCTGTGGGAACACATGTTTATTTCAAGCAGTTTTGCTCTCCCACCCTGAGTGTGTGACTGGGTGGTAGTGTTGTCTGTGAATGTCACTTTGTCTGTGCTGTTTGTAGCTGGGTGTCTGTGGTGTTCCAGCTGTGCTTAACCGACCGTCTGACTGTGTTTGTGGGGAGTAGGAGCCTCACCCCCCTCGTATGTCAGCCCAGAGTGTGTCCAGGCGGCAGGCCCGCATGGACACTCTGCCCCTCAACCTGTTTGAGCATCTGGACAAGCTGCGACCTTTTGTAGAGGTAGGACTGCCTCAGTCACTCTCTGTCACCTACCTACGTTTAGCACTGCAAGGAATATCTCTCGTAGGGTTTATACACACTTTAATGGCTACTCTACTCTATGCATGCGTCTATGTGTGTTTCAGGTGGTGAGTGATGGCATGCCCCTGGTCCAGGCGATAGTCCCAAAGACCCAGAACCGCTCCTTCATAATCCCAGGCCCAGATGTTCTGGTGAGTTTTACCCACTGAGGTCCTCTTTGCTCTTTGCGTACGCCAGTATATAACCCTGTACATGTTGAAGCATAGTCACTCACATATCCTCTCCATGTAACTCCCTCCTCCCCCCTTTTCGCCCTCTACTCTCTTTCTCCACCCTCTCTCTGCTCTCCCCTTCTTCTCTCCCCCCTCTCCCACCCTCTCCCCTCCTCCTTCTTCACCCAGGTGACAGTGAGTGCCAACGGTCTGATAGGGACACACAGCTGGCTGCCGTTTGACAAGAACATCGCCAACTACTTCACCTTCACCAAGGACCCCACTGTGCTCAACCCCAAGTGAGTGACCCCAGCAAGTGTGTTCCTACACTGTTAACCCCATGCTGTATACACTATCAATGATGGAAGATGATCCAGACCACACACAAACCTTTTTATCGTCTCATGTGGCCGAAAGCTGTGCTTAGTTACAGTTATTTGTGTAAGGCTTAATCCAACTTAAAGGATTCACTTACTATCAGCAAAGATCCCTTTGGATTGCAGTATCTCACTCAGTCCTACATTCTCTTCGTCTTTCTCTCCTTCTCTCTCTCCATTATTCTCCTTCTCTCACTCTCCATCCCATTATTTGTTTTCTTGCAACAATTCCTCTCTCCAACAATACCTCTCTCCATTCCCCCCTCTGTCCATCCGTCTCTCTCTCCTCCTACAGGACACAACGTTTCCTGAGCGGGCCCTTCTCCCCGGGCGTGGAGATCAGTGCCCAGGTCCTGGTGGTCTCCAACGATGGGCGTCTGCTCTTCAGCGGCGGCCACTGGGACTGCAGCCTCCGTGTCACCCAGCTGGGCAGGGGCAAGCTGGTGGGCAGGATCTGCCGGCACATCGGTGAGAAGCTCATTCGGGTCATCTGTGGTGACCTTTGATGACCTGTGTTGACCTGTGGTGACCTTTATGACCTGTGGTGACCTGTGGTGACCTGTGTTGACCTGTGGTGAATGGATGAGTTGATATATAGATGATCATCTTGTGTTTCCTGTTGGGCTCTGTCCTTTAGATGTGGTGACGTGCCTGTCTCTGGACCTCTGTGGCATCTACCTCATCTCTGGCTCCAGGGACACTACCTGTATTGTCTGGGAGGTCCTACAGCAGGTACCGTACACTGTCAGCTTCATAAATCAACACCGTTTATTTTCATTTATGGATTTATTTTTTCCTTGTGATAATATATCATATTCTTATGATAAATGTATTATGGTACATAGTAATATGAACTTGATTGTCCAGTCCTCTTGGTATGTGTACATGGGTATTATGTTAAGGCCAGGAAGTGTGCTTCCTTGTTCTTCTTGTGTTGAACTTCCGCCCCTCCTCCTCCTGTAGGGCGGCTTCTCCAGTGGCCTGTCTCCTCGCCCAGTGCAAGTCCTCTGTGGCCACGACCAGGAAGTCAGCTCTGTGGCCATCAGCA
The DNA here is from genome assembly GCA_903064625.1 of Mallotus villosus. Taxonomy (NCBI): domain Eukaryota; kingdom Metazoa; phylum Chordata; class Actinopteri; order Osmeriformes; family Salangidae; genus Mallotus; species Mallotus villosus. The sequence goes on from CAEFZP010001503.1 coordinate 210,582, forward strand.
CCGAGTTGGACATGGCTGTCTCAGGGGCAAAGGTGAGAGTTTGCGAGTAGTGGAAAACTGCCACACTGCAAAGGGCATAGCACACAATGTATCTGGCAGACGTTTAGTGTTACATCTGTTGACGTGCAATCTTTTGTGGGACTACTCCTCGGTCAGGATGGGACTCTGATAGTGCACAGTATTAGGCGGGGCCAGTTCTTGCGGACATTGAGGCCCCCAGGTGAGAGCTGTCTGCCAGCCTACGTCACAGGGCTGCAGGTGGGCATGGAGGGCCACATCGTGGCTCAGACTGCTCTGGACGGCTGCTCTGTCGGGAAGGTATGCAGACCACACACACACTCATCTGACACATCACACTGTAAAGGTTTGTTTTCCATCATTTCATTTCATCAACCCTCTTTACTCTGCCTGTCTGTCTGTCTGTCTGTCTGTCCCTCTCTCTCTCTCTCTCTCTCTCTAAAGGAGAAGTACTCGCTCCATGTGTACTCGATTAACGGCCGTCTCCTGGCGTCTACCGCCCTGGAGGAGCAGGTGACGGCTCTGTACCTGGCAGCCGACCACGTCATCCTGGGCACATCCCAGGGCAACCTCCATATCCGAGACCTGCTCAAGTGAGGAGAGATCCACGATCACCTGTGATACAGCACTGTGGTGCAGATGAGTACTGTAGTAGGGGAGTATCAAAGTGACCCCCTGGTCTGTGTTTCCTCTTCCTGTGGAGCAGTTTGGAGTTGTCAGTGAAGCCCCTGGCCCTGAAGGTGCCTGTGAGGAGCGTGTCTGTGACCAAGGAGTGCAGCCATATCCTGGTGGGCCTGGAGGACGGCAAGCTCATCGTGGTGGGCGCGGGGAAACCAGAGGAGGTTAGACTGGGGGGAGCCCCCTTTGTGTGTGTGTGTGTGTGTTTGTGGGGATTGAGGGGGGTAGGGGAGTGGTGTCGCTGGAGTTCTGGACCATTTGGGGGTTATGTCTGTGTTCGTCGTCCCCTATGAAGTGAGGTGACGCCCAATCCCCGCTCTCTCCTCCTCGCAGGTGCGCTCAGGACAGTTCTCTCGTCGACTGTGGGGCTCCACCCGACGGATCTCCCAGGTCTCTTCTGGAGAGACAGAGTACAACCCCACAGAGTACACTGGGAAGTGAGAGAGGCCCTGGGAAGACTGGGTCCCTTTAGCCCCTGGGGTCAGTAGACCTCTGGCTCACTGTGTCTCCCCTCCTGCCTCCCACATCCTTCCCATGCCTAGCTCAGCTCTGGGCTCCAGTTGTTGAACTCTCTGGGAGAGCAGCTACAGATCTTGCACTTGTTTCTCCAAAAAGGGAAAAACCTTTTTAAAGCATTTTTTTGAGCCTGGTGTTTTTTTTTGCTATGTTTTTAGACTGCGTCATTCCAAAGAATGTCTATGTTTTAGCGGACAAAGAGGAGAGCTCTTTTTAGATGAGTATAGTCCTTGAAAACGATGACTGTGGAGGAATTCTTTGTGGTGAGCCTAGTCATATCTATAAGCCCGGTGACTCACTCTGGAACACACACGCCTACACACATGCACACACACACACACACAGACAGACACACACACACAGACAGACACAGACAGACAGACACAGTGCAGTATGAGGGGAAGAATGCTGTGAACTCTCTATGTTCCCACCTCCTTTTTTCAGCATCCCTTTTTTCCTCTTTTCTTTTGATTGTTTCAAGGCCAGTGGTTTGGCAACGGCACCTTGACTCCTCGAAACTTGAAGACTAATGTTGCTTGAGATTTAAATGCTGTAATACCAGTGTGTACCACTAGTGGGTCTACTTTCTCTGCATTTAAATGTGTCTGTGTGTTGTGGGTCGAGCTGCTTCAGTGTGCTATTCGTACAGTAGGTCAGTGCTGGACTAGGTCAGTGCTGGACTATGCACATTCATTGATTACGGTCCAAATTTTAGGATTTCTGGGGCAACTCAAATATTGAACTGAGTGTACATGACATGCCTGTATGCGATGCTAAACAGATAAAGCAATAATGTTGTTGTGGTCAAAGTATACTTTTTAGTGATTGTGAAGCTTAGAAGCAACCAGTGTCTGTGGAGGAAAGACCAAAAACCCACTTACCTTACAAAGAAGAGAAGACAGCCTTGTTTTATTACATGTAAATAACTACTGTATATTAGTTTGTTCTTTTCAAGCTACTGTGAGTGTATTGTTCAGACTACTTTTATTGATAACTAATTTCTTATGTTGCTGCAAAATTGGTATGTTATTGCAAAATTGTCATTGCTCATCTTCTAAGATGATTTCTCCTTGCACCTTTTATGTTTTTAACAATTTTGTTACATGAACTAAAGTGCCTTTTTTACTTTCTATTGTCTCTTTAACTGGAGCCTTATACATACTGAAGCTGGTATAGTCACTATACCAAGACTCACTCCTTCAATTGACTCTTTCTTTCACCTTTCTGTCCATCAAATTTGCTGCTGTAAATGATGTTTTAGAAATATATCCTACACAAAATGGATCACACGTCATCCACACCAAAGCCTTACTTTGGAGTCGCCCTATTCTTTGTGCATCTTTGTGCATCTTTAGTCTGAGTACACGTCTCTCGTTTACTATTGAAAGTTTGTTCTGCTGTTGTTTTATTTCAAGAGGAACTGAAACAAAGAGATAGTGTCTGTGAAACACATTTGAGGAAAGACTCAGACGTGAGTGGAGGAATGCACTTCCTGTCGGCCCCTGTAGTGTGGCCAGAGATCATCTGTTGTCATGCAGCATCATGATGGAGGACAATAAAGGAACCGCTGGGCACATGCAATACAGCACCAACACAATGGTGCCTGTTACACATATCTGGATTACAGTGAATTATGGAGAGCTGAAAAAAATACAGACATAGTTATAGCTTTGTGTGTGTGTGTGTGTGTGTGTGTGGTCGTATTGTATGGATGTGTTTCAATGTTCAGAATCACATTAACCAGTTAATGTCTTATGATTCAGTTGAGTCTAGATATTTGTTGAAAAGGTGAGTCTGAAATGGCTTGTTGCAATGTTTTTGCTGTATTCTTTGTCCAGGAGTGTCTTTTGCATAGTTATAAAAGTCAGCTGCTTTTCGTTATCCTGATGAAGCATTGCGTGAGACTGGTGTATGTTGTCCTACATGAATGTATGTTTCTTTCACTTAACTATGCAGCCGTGATGACCCGTTTCCAGTTGAATCTTCCTGGCTGACCACACACCTCAGTCCTCCACCTAGGACACTACACGGAATGCATAGTGTTTATATGTGACAGCTTTGTTTCAAAGTTCCATCATCTGTACCCATGCACAATCCAACCCAAGCCTTAGAGCAGGCCAGGGCTACCTTGGTTCTGGATCTGCTGTTTTGTAATCACTATTTTGGTGTTTGTATTTTTCTCTCAAAGTGTTCAAAATACATGCTTTTTTAACTGCCTGATTGTCTCCTGTTCCTGAATTGCAAATGTGTGTCAACAATGATTACAGTTTGCGGATCCATTCTTCTGTATAGACTCGGCTCAAAGACTGTCTTTCAGTTAGAGCTGTGAGTGGCAGATATTTTCACAGATTAACAAAACTTGAGGGCTAAATTGTTAATAAACATTTTTTAAACCACAGGCCAGAACTTGAGACGATTCCATCTTGCCATCACAGCACCCACTCCTGAGAGACATGGTGCAGGAACTGCCAACCATCCCAACTCTAACGCTAGGTTACTTTTTCTCTCTAATACACTTTTGATCCTCTTCTGGACTCCAGCCCCTTCAGCAAATCTCTGTCATCTCTGTCTGTATGAACCCTATTGCAGTTGAAAAGGTCACAGCAACACTAAATTTACTTAAAGAGGAGGCTTTGATCTCCTGGTGGGCCGAACATCCTGTCAGCCTACCCATAAACACCTACAGGGGGACAATTCAAAGTGTCTTAGAGGAAGGGGGGGGGGCGATAAAATGGGTCTTGTTGCCTTTTTTACCCCCCCCCAACAGTCAATACAAGTAAAGAATAAGGATGAGGGAGGGGAGGGAGATGTGGTGACTATTCTACCTCTGATGTGACTCTCTGGACAATGGAAGGAGGGATTGACACCTTGCTCTGGGTTGTTGAAGGTAATGGTCTGTGACCTCCTCAGTCTTGAGGGGACTCTGGGAGACAAGGGGGAAGCTGCTGGAAAGGAGACCGCCGTGAGCTTCCTCTAACTTGTCGTTGTTGGAATTGATCCTGCAAAGAACCACAGCAACCTTCAAACTGTCCCTCACACTGACCCCAAACTACCCCTCCCAGCACACACACCCCTTCATGACCCAATCTGACTGGCTGTGGAATGGAGAGATTATTGTTGTTTTTTATTACTTACACTACACTGCTATTTCTCACCCACATATGACCACAGAAAATCCCAGTCATGGTGTTCAGGCTTTGTATTGTTATAAAGAGGATGTGAACTGGAATAGAGAAATTCCTTTTTGAGTGGGGTAAATAGTTTGGACTGATTCATCTGAACAGGATGGTAGTGTTTAAGAGATGGTGGCCAGGCCACAGAAAGAAAGAAAGAGAGAGAGAGAGAGAGAGAGAGAGAGAGTGAGAGTGAGAGGGAGAGAGAGAAGAGAACGAGGGAGAGGGAGAGAGAGAGAGCAGATAGAGAGATCGAGAGAGAGATAGAGATAGCTAGCAGCTAGCGATCGCTCAGAGCTCAGACTGATGCGAGACTGTGCGTGATGCGAGAGGGAGTACATGGGATTCACCAAATTGGAAAAAGCAAAAAAAGCAACATGGCTAAAAAAATAATACTCCGATGGAATGGGAAGGAGGAGAAAGGGGGGGATGTCTCTGCAGACTGTCTCCTCGGTTTCTGAAACAGGCTTTGAAGTGCCACCGCTATTGTGTCTCGGAGATCTGCCCATTTGTTTTTCTCTGAAGTTACCAGACCCCACGTGGTGCATTCTGCAGGCTTTACAAGGTGTTGTAATTCACCGAATGTTTTTTATAATCCTGTGAATTGGTGAGATCAAATATGAGCATCGTGGACGGCTCAGTCTTTTTAATCAATTCATTTAAATGGGGATTTGTCGTTCTTGAAGAAAGCTAACACATATAAACAGGCAACAGCTGATGGTGTTCCGTTATTAACAGTTTTGAGTGTACCACTAATCTGTTAATTTTTTGTCAACTAAAATATTTGTTAATAACAATTGAACTCAACTACGTGTACGTTTATCTGTAGCATGTATCTGTTACGGTAGTATTTTCATCGGTTCTATGAATAACAACCAAGAAACCTAAATTTGAACAAATGATTTTACAGTTACTTAGTTTATGTTAATGAGCCAAGTTCCAATTCAGTTGCTATTTTGTAATTAAAATATCGCTCCAATATGTTTATTACCTAACTTTCCTAGCCAATCAAACAACGAGGTACTCGGCTCGAGAGGTGGGAAGAATCAGAACGTGGAGGGGGGACTTCAAGCTCTAGAAAGACTTGCATACGAAGTTTGCTCATCTATTTTAGTGCTACTTCAGACGGAACGTACGAACACAGGGATTTTAGAGAAACAACACATTACAATTTATAGATGTGGAAGGCAGATCTTGTTTTCAATGTTTTCTTACGTAAGCATTTAGACTACGTTAATTCGTTGCGAGGTTTTCTTGGACAAGTTGTCATCCGTAACGTTGATCAACGGACTAGTAGCTTTTATTAACTTGTTTTCTGTCGAGCATTTATGTTGCTGAAGTGAGGCCGTTTTGAGTAGCAACATCATTCGTTTTCTTGATACATTTTACCCATCTGGATCCGTCAGTGGCCGACGCCTGGAAGGGAGAGTTCTCTGAAGAACTGAAGTATGACTGTGTTATGGGTCTGCACACTTTTTCTTCTGGCAAAGGTAAGTCTTTTCCGTGGCGGAAACCTCTGTAGTCAAATGATTCTGCTCACAGCTATATTATCACGCTAAACTAAATGTTAACTTAGTAGGCCCAATAAAGCTTAGTAGATAGCTATGAGACTCATTTTATATTTTCAGCACATTTTTGACCTCATCCCACAACAAAGATTATGTCAGAAATGTTTTCTACAGAATTTCCAAAAGGATGTATTTTGTCCACCCAGTTCAGAACGTTGTGAAATGTATCATATTAACTCCACGTGTAAAACATATTTGTGAAGTAGGCCTAGGTGAATGCGATACAAATTGCATATAACATTGGTCTTTGTACTAGAATTCTAACCACTGAATTACTGAATTATAAAACATTTTCTCATAATTATACTTTTATTAAAGAAGGCAATTGAGAATGAACTTATGAACAGTCCTGCCTCCCCAAGAGGCCAAAGGAGCAACAACATAACCTATCAACTGAAAAGCAAACAAAAAAAAGTTACCAAAAAATGTGTTCAGTGCAATAGCCTTAAAAGTCTTAAAAATTTAAAAGTAACTGTGTTATAATCGTGGCCCCACAGTTCCAGACAGCAGTTTGACACTCATGCACCTCAGGCTAAACCCCAGGACTAGGGAACACATGTCTTGTCATGTTCCTCAGAGCCAAACTCTTTCTTCCACATCAAAGCACTGTGATAAAATGTCTGTATAAGATAGCCTAATCCTGTCTATTCTCATTTTATAACAGAGAGATTCAATGTGTTTACACCATACTCGTAAGGGTATTAAGACTATTACTACAACACAGCCAGTTTAAGAAAATGATCTTTTTCTTTTTCTTCAAACAGTTTGAGTTCTTGTGTGAGATTCATACTCCCCAAAATTCTGAATGTTTATTGGTACCCCTTTGCCCTACTAGTAAAGCTACTCATGGTAGCTCAGTGCTTTAGTAATGCGCTGTGTAGGTTTCTATATAATGACTGAGACATTTGGCAATTCTTGTATAATTTTAGCGTAGGTTTTGAGTATTGCTATGTTCTGGAAATCTGGCACAAAACAATTATAATTTTTTTCTGGTCTGTTAAGAATTTTTTTCTGATTTTTAGAACTTTGTAATGGGAATTTCCATTCAGCTGCTAAGCAGATTTCTTGTGGAAGAGATTGGTTCTGTGTGAACACAGCTCTGAGGCAGTAGATCAGCTCCTCTCTCCAGTCAGACAGACAAGAGGTGCATGCAGGCTCAACATGACAGAGACAAATACATCTGTGGTTGTCCAGGTAGATAGAAAAAATATATCATCTTTGCCTCATACTAACTCACATGGGGGGAAATGGTTTTATTTGCAATCAATGCAAAGTAAATACATAATCCTAACATGAACACGTAACTGTTCATTTCCTGGAGGCCATGATGACCAGCCTAGAGCAGGTCATGACAATCATTGGTGCAGGAGGAAACTGCAATTCAGTTTCTGCAGTTTGTCAGACAGGTAGTTCAGCTACTGCAGTCAGTCAGACAGACAGCTTCCTGGCTGTTTTCTGCATCCCCCCTCTTCCTCCCTCCCCCTGCTGGAGGTGGTGGTGGTGACGCCCCTGCTGTTGCTGCTGCTGCAGCCCGGGTGTGAGGGCCAGGGGTCAGTGTCAGCCGGGAGAGAGAGCCCCTGGCTCCTGGGGCTTCGGGCCTTTTATCTGCTCATCACTCAGGCTACATTTACTTGGAAACTCCAGGCTGCTGCAGCCAGAGCACATACATCACGGCTAAAGTGATCTCACTTCAAAAAGACCCAGGAGCGGCTTTGGCGGTAGTGAGGTAGAGGGCCAGGCAGCAGTATGTGTGTGTGTAGGTGTGTGTGTAGGTGTGTGTGTGTGTGTTGACAGAGTGAATATGACAGCCGTGGCGTTTACTGCCCTCTTGAAAGGAGTTCTGCACGGTGGTCCTCGCTCACTTGGGAATCCCTGTAAATTACAACTTCTTACCCAAGTGGAGAGAGCAATCACAGTCCCCCCTCCCTCTCTCTCTCTCTCTATCTCTCTCTCTCTCTCTCCACCAAACCTTTCCTCCCCCATTTCACTCTCTGACTTCATGACCCCTCAGAGAGACAGATGAGATCTGAGTTAGTGCCGTACACAGTAAAGGACTAGTTCATAAGGTGCTACAATCATAACCATGTATTGAGCTACCAATATGACAATATGACAGGCTATACAAACACTTTATATGCTGAATCCAGTCGCCCGATAGTCTGGCCTCTCATTTCATGTTTGATCTCCAAGGGTCTTATCAAGAGGGCACAGACCAAAATGTCTCTGGACGCAACCAGATCCATTTGAAACTGTATCTTGGTTGTTTACAAAAATCCCTCAACCACACTCTTCTGTACAGTCATCTTATTTAACCCACGACGTCATATCAGATCAACGGTTGTGATTGGCCCGGCCTTCTCCATGCCGGAGGGAAATGTGTTTGAATGGGAGGGTAGCCAGACCCATCTGCTAGAGCAAATAAACCATGAGCTTGCAGATTCATCTGGTTCCCAAGCTAGTCATCAGAACATCATCGTAATGATAAAGTGTGACCTCAATTTGGCTGAGCAACAGTGCCTCACTCATAAGTATTTTGAAGTTGTTTGTGTGTTCTGGCTTTTTGTAGGTAGAAACTGAAACCCATCACCCACGTCACAAGTAAGTGTTTGTGTCAGGTATAGGCTGGAGCTCTTATAGGCACTCCTGACTATATTCATTAAACTCTCTGTCAAGCACAGGGCTCTCCACTCGCAGTAGAGCATGAAGGAAATATTTCACTCTATATTAGGGAACTAGGAGAGGAAATACCAGTGCCTGTTCAGAGCCCTGCTCTTTCTCTAAAACGTCTGCCTGCAGAACCAGGGCAGCTGAGAGACCGCAGAGAGAACAGCAACAGGGAGACGCCACCAAAAAAACCTGCCGCCGCGCTGCCACCAAATATTTATCTGTCAGAGTCCAGAGGACTTTGAGGCTGAAAGATGTTCGCTGAGTAGATCCTTCTGTCATCCAGAGGAGTTGGCCTGGGACCGGGTACCTCCACAAGACAAGGCCTTGCTTCTGGTTCTGGTTCTGGTTGTGTCCCAGCCTGTGATCTGTTTCAGCTTATCCCCTGTCCAGCCATATATTTCAGATCTGAAGTAAAGCTGATAGTTGTTTTTGGAGAGAAATGTGCTTCTGCTTCCCTTTCTAGTATCAACACGGTGGAAATATTAGTGTTCTGTGAGTGTAGGTATGGCATGATGGGGTGTGTGTGGATGTGTGCAAGCATGTATGTGTGAATGTGAGTGTGCACGCATGTGTGTGCTTGAGTGCGTGTGGATGTGTGTGTACGTGAGAGAGCGTGTTTGTGTGATGGATTTTGGTTAGAGGCTGCACAGGTTGACACACGCTGCCACTGTTTCCAAGCAGACCTCAGAGAGAGAGAGAGAGACATCACAGATCAGGGGATGTTTAGCTGTTACTTCTCCCCTGTGCAGGAGTTGGTTGTTAGACATCTGTTTGCTCTTGTCAGCCCCCAGGGCCAGTGGGCCAATCTTTCCTAAACGTGTACATGTTTAAGATGCCGTTGTTGAGGGCCTGGGGGGTGGGTGGGGGTGTAGTATTGACCTCCATAGACACACACCTGCAGGGCTTGGGGGGGTGACATCAAAGGGCCCTCAACACCCAAACAGACTCTCACATGCTGGGCAGTTCTGGTTAACTGACACCCCCCTCCCCAGAGGCTGCAACTATCTCCCCCCGCAACACACGTGCACTCACTAACACACACACATGCACATACACACACCAGAGTGTCATTCACACTCATATGGAATTTACCAGTGTAGGCGGGAGGAAGCCCTTTTTTTACTCCTTCCTTCCTCCTCTCCTGTGCGAGTGTTTTCCCTTGCCCCTTTATGTCTTATTCTTTCCATTGGTCTAAAGCCTTCTGATTAAAGCCAGCCACTCCTGCTAGGCTCTGTCTGTGGTGCTCAAGCCCTGAGGAATGTCTACTGGATCTCTGCTGTCTGCTGCTGACTCGGGCCCCTCCAGCCTCTACCTCACCCACAGCAGATAAGGACCCTAGAGGACTCAGAAAACAGAAAATCGAGGCAGATTAAACCGATTAAAATAATTTTTTTCGATACACCCACACTTCCCAGGTTTTTCCAGTGGCGAGGGACGTGCGTGTGTGTGTGTGTGTGTGTGTGTGTGTGTGTGTGTGTGTGCGTGTGCGTGTGCGTGTGCGTGTGTGTGTGTGTGTGTGTAAGCGGTTTCCCTGCCACATGTGGAACATTGAGGTCTCGTTATTGGACATTCAGAGGAACAGGGCTGGACTGACTGAAAGTGATACCAGAGATTGTGCTTGATGTTAGTGGGCTGGAATTTCAAACCCTTACTGTACTCCTTCCCCTCATAAAGAGCAGAATCCTCAAACCTGTAACTAACAAAGCTGTATTAAAAAATTGTACAAGAATGTTTGTTAATGTGTAAAAAACTCAAATAGTCCCCTCCTCACTCCCACTAACGGCACAGATCTTATCTCCTCATCTCCAGACCATGTTGCAGCCATATGGTTTATAACGACAGCCCTGGAGGTTCTCTTTAACATGTGAACCGTGTGGCTGTTGTTGCAGGCTGGCCTGGGTGAGGCCTGTGCCAGTGGGAGGTTCACCAGGACGGGGGAGTGCTGCAGCCTGTGCCCCCCTGGTTCCGGGGTGGTGGAGGAGTGTGGGAAACAGGACACCAAGTGCCAGCCTTGCCGTGAAGGTGAGGACTGTCATACAGGGTCCGACTCCACAATGTCACACCTCCATATCTCTATTCCTTTCTGCTCCCTTTGAAGGCTGCCTGTTCTGTGGGATGTGTTTGTGTAAAATCGAATAAAATGTTATCAGGGATTGAGCCGAGAGACATAGACCGATGTGGGTTGAATTGAGTTCCACCCCACTCACCTGGTTGTGGTCTGTCACCAGGAACGTTCTCCTCGACAGACGACCTGTCTCCATGCCAACCCTGCGCCCGCTGTCCGGCCGGTATCCACACGCTGGCCGCCTGCTCCGCCAGCCAGGACACGCACTGCGAGTGCGGCGAGGGCTTCTTCCTGTGGCGTGGCGGCTCCTACGAGGGCCTGTGTGCCCCCTGCTCCACGTGCAAGCTCGGCGAGGGGGTGACAAGGGAGTGCGGTCTCAAGGGGAACACGGAGTGCCAACTTTGCGGCCCTGGAACTTTCTCAGAGGAGCAGAGTACAACAAAGCCCTGCCACACATGTCTACGATGCTCAGACAGCGAGGTGGAGATCAGAGCCTGCCAGCGCAACTCCGACACTCTCTGCATGGGTAAGTCAGAGAGAGAGAAGCTGGAGGAGTAGGGTGGTAGAGGGTTGGAGATGATGGAGGGCTGTGGGGTGGTAGAGGGTTGGAGATGATGGAGGGCTGTGGGGTGGTAGAGGGTTGGAGATGATGGAGGGCTGTGGGGTGGAGAAGGGTTTAGAAGGCTTTAGAGAGAAAGTAGCAGAGACATGCCCAGATGATAAGAGAGATGGAGATGTAGGAGAGAAGGGGAGAGGCCTATAAAGAGTGAGGGACTGGACATATGGCCAACACCTGCAACCACCCTTCATCTGAACACTCAGCAACAGTTCTAGCCTGGAAACATGAGTACCCAGAAAAAAACACTCTTAAGTACTGCAATCAAATAGGTCATTTGGTTATAGGCTAACTACCCCTAGACCCTGAGGCCAGGATCAGGGTTAGGACCAGGGCTTGGGCCGGGTTTAGGGCTGGGGCTGGGGTCAGGATGGAGGCTAAGGCTGGGGTTGAGGCTGGAGCTGGGGGAGCATGGTGACCCTTACAGCATGCTACACGGCTGTGTTCCAAATGGCCCTGCCCTCTCACCAGGAGTCTGGTCATCTGTACACATACAGGGAGTCCAGGGTGTGACCCCACGACCCCACAGAGGTCAGCGCAGTCCCAGAGAGTGTTTGATCCTAAAATAGGTAGGGTGTAACCAGAGGGGGCCAAAGGGCTAGAGCCTGGCCCCATTTCTTAACCCCAGGAGGCCTGACAGAGGTCACCTTCAGACCAGGCTCACACTCTTCTCTTGAAACACATTTCCCTCTAATGACATAGGTTTCGTGGTCATTACAAGACATCATTAGCTTGTGATCGGTATAGACTGTTCCTAAACCCGCCTCCCTGCCTCCCTCCAGATAAGAAGCTCCACATCCGTGATAAGACGCGCTGGGCAGGCGAGGAGGTGGAGGGCTCCAGCTCGGCCCCCGGGCTCACCCCCCAGGACGGGGCTGCTGGCAGCAGCAACATCCTGGCCTACGTCTCAGTCCTGGCTGCTCTGGTCCTGGGCCTGCTGCTGTACGTGGCTTACAAGTGGTGAGTTTCACTGCACACTCTCAACCAGGACATCAAACCATACAATAAGTGACAATGATGTTGATCCTTACTGCGTAATCCTAACTTGATTTGTGGGAAGCCATACAAGAGAGTTTGTTGGCATTGTGGTCTGAATGTTAGCTTGTATATTAGAAGACTGCATAGCATGCAAAAAAACAGAAATCTGTACACAGTTTTCCATAAAGGTTTTATGTGTTGTTGTTGGAGTATTGTTATTGGGGTTGTTAAAGTGTGCGTGTTTGTGCGTGTTTGTGCGTGTGTGTTCTCCTCAGCTGGACATCCTGTAAGCAGAAGCAGGCTCTGGGGAAGGCCCGTGCTGCGGAGCTGGGAGCAGCTCCAGAAGGAGAGAAGGTAGAGAAGCTCCACAGCGACAGCGGAGTCTTCCTGGACTCACACAGCCTGCAGGACGGTCAACCCAGCAAAGGTGAGAAGCAAACCTTCACCTCAACCCCCAAAACTACCATACTAACTCTGCTCTGTGTAGTCACGACTGGGCCCTCTGTATCCAGTGAAGTTGAGAAGTAAAGTTATGAAGTTGGTAAACATTAATAGCACATTTGCTAAAAATACATGGTGGTTAAAATGAGGGCCCAGGGTATATGATGATGTACACCCTGTACATGAATAGAGAAATGGATAAACTCCATGTATCTCCACAAACCCTCGCCCCAGCTACTGACTAGGACACTCGTGCTTGATGTTGCATAGGGTTAACCTCTGAGTAAAAAGAAGCCAAGTTTTAATTGTTCATCTTCTCATAAGTAACTACAGCAGTTCAGACAGTGGCTAACCTCTGTCTCTGCCTCTCCGTCCATTTGCCCCCCACCCCACCCCCCTCTCCGACCCCCCGCGGCTGTAGGAAGCAAGCGAGACAGCAAGCAGGACAGCCGTCTGTACATCAACCTGCCCCCCCCACAGGCAGGAGGAGGTGGAGCGCCTGCTGCAGGAGGGAGGGGGTCGGGGCTGGAGGCAGCTGGGTGCCGTGCTGGGCTACGAGGCCGAGCAGCTGGACCTGTTTGGCCGCGGCGAGGCCCCTGTCCACACGCTGCTGTCCAACTGGGCCCAGCAGGAGGGCTCCACCCTGGGCCTGCTGTGCTCGGCACTGGGCCGCATCGAGAGGCCCGAAGTGGCGTCCGCCCTCACCTGCCCCTCGCAGGGCGTTTCCGTTGTGTAAGAGCCCCAACCCACCTGCTCTGGCTCGGCCACTCACAGGAGACTTATGGACACGAGAGGGGATTTCCTTTGGTGGGTGGTGAGGAGGGGAAGGGGGGGTGACAAGCCGTCACCATCTGGAGGTGACCAGGAACGAGGTGCTGGGAGGATGCAGGCCTCAGGGACTCTACAATTCAAAAGGAGGCTGGTTCCTGTTTGTTTTCACCCGTCATTCTTCTTCTGCCTCCTTCGTCATCTGTCTGAGAGCTGCAGATATTTATTTGCACCAGTGCCTTGAGTCTAGCAGAATAGATGTACTGCTACACAAGATGGAACATTAAATAAGGCCATGCTTTGTATTCTTATGTATTGAACTCAGGTGTGTTCTATTTAGGTCTAGACATGAAATGGTGATGAGACAGTACCATAACGGGATAGGCTTATATAGAACATACAACAGGGTTGTGAAGACATCTGACTCATTTGTGCATCATCAACACTGGCAGCATCCAAGACAGCATCTGGCAAATCCCATGTCTGCATCCGAGCACTGTGTCTCTGTCGGGTTACAACATGAATCTGGAGGTAGAGGCCTGACTGGTGGAGATGTGCTTCCCCGTAAGAGACTGAAGCTCACGATGAAGCTCACTGCTGTGTCCAGTCATCATCAGGCTTGAATCGGGTCGTCTTCCTCATGATGTGTCTCATCATCGAAGCCAGATGAAGAGGACTGGGCTGAAGGACAGAAAAATCATCCTCTTATTCGATATAGTGTATAGCCATGCCATGATAATCTTCCCATATTATTGTGTAACAACCAATCACTTATTTAGTTTTTTATCCGTATACTTTGTGTCTTTGTGTTTTTGTACAATTTTTATTTCATGTAATAAATAGTTTCAAATACTGTGTATGAATCAGATAGTTCTTGTTGAGCTTGATGCGTGTTGTGACAAGAATACTGGAAACAGTCCTACCTGAGCAGTAAAGCAGGCGTCAGCCTGTTGTACTGGCTGATCTGTGTTTATCTCTGTCTTTGTAATGACTTAAAGAGGGATCTGAGTGTGGGATGAAAAACAAGTCATCTTGTTTACAAGACGTAAAAGAAGAATGTTTTTAATAGAACATGGTCTAGATTCATTGTGTTTACTTTGTAAGCTGGTTTCCAGTACACCAATCAGGTCAAGTTCTATACTATAAAAAGTTTTGATTAAATGAGTTTCTTAGTCCCAAACTAGTCCCTAAACTATTTTCTTGTACATCAGCCCTATCTGTACTTAGCTCTACTGTGTATTATATGATCTATATACTATGTGTATGTACATGAAAGATGCCCTGCATGTGAGAATACTGTGAGCCTGTCCAGAGGAGGCTTCTGACTCACAGAGCAGTAGCATTCTTTTTATGGGGAAGGAGGGGATTAGATCTTGAGTAAGTGATTGATCTGGGCCTGGAGGACAACATAGCAGTTCTCTCTCCTCTTGACAGATTGCACAGTGTGGAAGTTTAGACTTTGGGGGCAGATCCTGTTTCTTATACGGGTTATGGTGTACAGAAACATTTCCGATCCAAGACAGGGAAATCAGTTAAGAGGTTTGGGGGTAAAAATAAGATAATAAGCTTCAGCTAAACTCTTCTGAAGATCCGTCTTCCATCTCCCCAGCGAGACGGGGATCTGATTGGAGCTCTCTTTCTGCTCGACTCTCTGATGAAGTCTGCTAATGGTTTCTCAGCCTTCCATCCTAAGTAGAAGCAGGCGTTAGCAGGGCCCAGGGCAGCGCTGCATGCTGTCACGCACTCCAGACGGGACTGCTTAACTGCGGTCTGGAGCGCGCAGGCGCAGTTGGGCGGAATGCTCGGGCACTTGGAGGGGGGGTTGAGATGGAGGCGGGGCTCGGTCCTACAGGCTCATCAGGGGCCTCCAGCTCAAGTCAGAACGCCTCTAATGAAAGCAGTCTATCACTTTGATTCCCTTTACTGGAGCCAGACATCTGGTATGGCCCTGTGTGTGTCTATGTGTGTGTGTCTATGTGTGTGTGTGTGCACGCTGTAATGGCTGTCACTCCAAAGGCACTCCATATAAGGGAGAGAGTACTAATCTAAACTCTTTTATGTACTTGAAGGCTTTTTTTCCTTGGTTCTGTGTGAGCCTATCGGAAACCCGGGGGCTATACAAATAATTACTTAACAAGTAGACAATGCAATGACTCAGTTTTAACAAAAGGTTTATTGTCTTTTAAAATGTTTGTACACTCAGTATGACAATGTGCTTACACAATAAAGAGTGGGGGGCGGAACTTCATTATACATAAAAAAACAATCTCATAATTCAACCTTGAAAACCAACTAAATGAATATGTAACCCCACCACCATGTAAGCTGATGGGTCTGTGAGCCAGATGAGCCCTGGGCTGGGCTGATAGTCATGGCTGCTGGTACAGAGGGACAGGCTGGTGGAACTAGGACCTCACCATGCCGCCCCGGACCCACGCCCATGTACATGAGTCTGGTTCTATTACACATATTTACACTGTAATCAGGGACCAACAGTCCTTTTACAAAGTCTTTATTTATTTAAACATTCTCCAAAACTATTTCTCAATATATTCACATAAAAAGCAATATAATACATATGTGTTTTAACATGGTTTAATGTGATTCAATGGGCTGTGACCCAGTTGCTGATTACAGAACACCCCATGTCTAGGAACCTGCAACCCTGACAACGGGGAGAACCTTGGATACGAACATTCTGTGAAGCTAAACAGAAGAGGCTCCTTCTCAAATGCCTGTACAAGGTATTAGAATAATACAATTCAAACCATGTAAGATGTATATATATATAAATAGAAATGGACTGTTAAAATCACAATGCTACCCTTGTCCTCTCCTGTAGAGGAGGGGGAGGGGGGTTAAAGTGTTGGGGACACATACTCACACGAAACGTGTCCCAGAGAGCAAGTCAGAACTTGTTTGCTTCCTGGTACAAGTTGATAAAAGACATAAGACGATCAGTTCCCCATGTCCATCTCTGCCTCTCCTTCTCAGAGCCCCCTCCCCACCACCACATCCTCATGTCAAATATACAAGCTTGACTTAGCGAGCAGCGACACTCGAGAGACAGCGACCTTGGGAAACCTAACAACAACTTTTGCGTCAGAGGCCCCAGCCTTCATCGAGCATTCACAGAACAACCGTGGCTCCAAACTCATGGTCTGAAGGCAGGGCTCGGGGAGCAGAGGCCTGGAATCTCACAGCCCAGTGAAAGCACCACCAGATACGCAGGGTAGATGTGTGCATGAGAAAAGTCAGTCAAATGGGGAGAGAGGGAAAAAAGTTGTTTCTTTACTTTTTGACATTATATTCATATTTTAACAATAATCATTGCTGGACTAGTACGCCATTATCCAACAGTGGGCAGGAACAAGGAGCGATGGATATTTATTGTACGTTTTGATAATCTCTCAGATATCCTTTTCTGACAGGGGAGAGAGGGCTTAAAAGTAGAGATGAAATCAACATCATGAGGACCCATTTTTAAGAGTGATAACTGGAAAACGCTTAAAACCAAACATGATAGTAGTGAAACAGTCAATGTAGCACCCCTCAGTGTTGACTTCGGTCAACACTTCGCCTGGAGTCTCGGGTCATCCTGTGATGCCTCAGTCTCATCATCATCATCATCATCATCATGGCCCCCCAGCAACCAGAGGTGGCGGAGAGCCGGCTAGATGGCCCTTCACACACAGTCCAGCTCTTTAATCTGCAAACAAGGCTATGGGCCTGTTCTCAGTGTCACACAACAGACCTCTCAGGCTGCTGGAAGCCTGGGCTCCACACCTGAGGGAGTGACAACGGAGAGTCAAGACAGGTCTGCGTCTGGCTGTGAGTGAGTCTCGTTCACCGGCCGTCCAGGGCAGGTGTAGCCCAAGCCCGGATCTTACGCCGTGCAGGCTAGTCCAGCTCTGTGTCCTCTTTAGGCCGGTACACAGTGCCAAACTTCTGCATGTACTTCTTTATGTACTCCTTGGTCTTGTGCTTGACGTTCTCGTTGCACTCAAGGTCCTCAGGATTCTTGCAGGACTTCAGCTCCTTGTTCATCACACCGTGGGTTAGCTGAGAGGAGTGGGGACACACACACCAAGGTTAGATCAAGGGAGAGGAGACACAGCAGCTAGCTACACCAGATATAGACCGGTAGTTAGGCCATACTGCTGATAAGTTCACTTTTCATGTAATGCAATATATTTCAGAAGCTTGGTGCTTATTTTAGACTCAAGCTCTTGGCCAATACATGCTTTGTGTTAGCGCCAAGAAGCTCTATTTTTCAGACTTCAGTCCAGTTTAAAGTACCATTTGTACTGTTCTACCAGTTTAGTTGCATTGTCTTTGTTTATTTTGACCATGTGCTCAGAGTCCTGGTATGTCTAAATAACACCCCACTGAATCCAGTCCACAGAGATGTGGTTGACAACCCAGAAAACCTCACAGAAACAGGAAAGAAAATAGCTTGTTTCTCTTTAAAGACATTTTGGCTGAACCTTTTTTTTTCCACAGAGGAATGAGTAAAGAAAACTCACAAAAAAAACCTGACAGTGGTCTTAAGTATACCATTGCACGTTTTCATACTGAGTCAAGTCAAATTGGTGAAGATAAAAAGGTTAAAAAAAACATTGTTCAAGCTAAAAAAAGAAACTGGCAGGAGAAACTCAGCTACTTTTGGTCTGGGGAATCAAGAACTCTCTTTTATAGTCTAGTTCTAACCACCACCTCTATCCATCCAAAGGATTGTGACCATTAAGCAGGATGATGTGGTGGATGGTGATTGAGTTGGTTAGGTTGATGTTGTGTTCTCAGTCTCACCTTTCTGGCCAGGTGTTTGAAGTCTTCAGTGTTGCTGATGTGGCCCAGTTTACAGTCGGGCTTCCGATATGGGTTGAGGCACTGCACAATGAACTGGGACATCTAGGCACCACACAGTGAACATGGCATTCATCAAACATGTAAAATAAGTAAGACAAACATTACCAGCTGCTGAGCATCCAATATCTGGAACTAATGAATGATGACTTGTTTATGCTTCGCTGTATGTGATGGAGGAAGTTCATCACATCCATCCATCAAAGAGCCTGAATCCTCAGTCTCATCCTCTGTTAAAAAATTATTTGGTCTCACCTCCTTTCGGAATGACTCTTTGCTTCTCTTTGCTAGCTCACTGGAGGTGTCTGCTTCAGCCGTCTTAGTGGAGAACTGTGAACACACACACACACACACAGACAAAGGTCATGCACGTGAGTCTGCTCGACATGGCCTCCTAAATACTGGCCCAGTCATCCGCCTGTATCTCTACCGGCTCACTAGATCAGATAGACTGTCTCAGCTGTGCAACAGCAGCAGCCATTTCACGGTAACATATATATAACTCCACAAGCACAATGAACGCCCAGTGGTTGTTAGCAGACACACCCAAGGGTTCCCTGAACCACGGCAGGTGCTGCAGATTTGCCCTCAAGGCCAGTGGAGCAACAGGCAGCACCTGGCCGCCAGTACCCCAGGACGAGTCACACAAAGCAGGCTCGGAGGCTGCCCTCAGGGAATGGGCATCCAGCCAGCCAGCCAGCCAACTGCCCAGACAGCCAGTCAGACAGCCAACTGCCCAGCCAGCCAGTCAGACAGCCAGCCAACTGCCCAGCCAGCCAGTCAGACAGCCAGCCAACTGCCCAGCCACCAGTCACAGCCAGCCAACTGCCCAGCCATGCCCACCCCCGGGTGGTGAGGATCAAAGTCGAGCACAATAGCCTCACACACCCAACTCCAGACATCCTGGTGGGCACCCTGCCTATTGAGCCAGGGGAGCATGCCTGGCAGAAGCATTCAGAAAGACAGAGGGATAGAGAAAGGGATGGAGGGAGGGGTAGAGGGCTTTATGAAAGGAGAAGAAAAGGTGTCATTCCAGGATGTGGATATGAACTGTTCTAGAACGACAGAGGAAATCACCCATGACCTCATAGGATGTTGCCTGCCAACCAAAGCTCTAGTAAAAAAAATAAAGTGTCTCTCTGCCTCTCTCAACACGGCCTAGGTTAAGAACATATCTTTCAAAGATTCATCTCAGAGACAAAAGGGGCATTTGCGTAGTTAGACTCTAAACTAAGAAACCGCAAATAAACTAATGCAAGTCCCCTCAGCCGGTTTCAATTATCATCAAAAGCAGGGTAAAAATGGAGAGAAAACTAACTGAACGGGGGGAGTGAAAGGAAGAGGAGCTAGATGGAGCGAGAGAAAGAGCGAGAGCGACTGAGAAGGAGGGCAGATGGGCTGAGCCACCACACCCCTGGACGCCTGGGGGACAGGCAGCAGTCTACAAGGAGAACTAGCTAGAGCTTCAATCTCCCAAGCTTCCACACCACTCCCCTTCAGATGGGGCTGAGGTCATCACTCAATCACTCCAGACTCGTCTCCAATTGACTTTCAGATGTGTCACAGCAGACACATTCCTCCACAGTTGAGGCACAGATGAAAATAATCTATTTCGCAACATCTTCAATTAGCTGAAGGAGGCCCATACGGTCTGTAATCATGCCTGTGATGCACGCAGACGTTCTGGTGGGGGAATGAAGATGACAGAGCTGAGGGAGAGTGTGTGGAGGGTCACCTTGGAGGGGTTCTCGTCGTAGGTCGGTGTCCCCCAAGTCCATCTCGGCCTCGAGCTCCACGCCTGCGTTTTCACTGACCCCTTCCCAGGTCGGAGGGTCCCACTGGGTTTGCCTGATGAGGCACGGAGAGATGGCATTAGATACGCAGGTTGGAATCCCAAACACAGACAAGCTCAAGTGCACCTGTAGCATCACCACGAGAGTGCCTGTGTCGGCCTCAGCACCCCTCATTCACATTAGGGCCACCCCAGATGTATTACACTTCTTGATTGCAATACAAGTTAAGGAATGGTTTATACTTATTATATATATATATATACAAAAATTGTGGCCCCCTCATTTTAAGATAGGACCACTATCTTCTAAAGTTCTGACTGTGCTACTGAAGAGCACACATATGAACATTTATGCATTCACATACAGCTAGGACCATGCAGACCTGGTGATGATGTGGTAGTAGTAGATTTTGCCCTCCGGGTCCCTGGCCACCTTCCAGCCAGGAGGCAGGACGATGGTCTTGGCTTTGGGGGGAGACGGAGGGGGTAGGTCGATGACACTGTTGGGGACAATCATCTCCTGTGGAGTAGAGGGGATCAAGAGCAAATACAAATTGTGTCTCATCACATTCAGTTCCAAAGCAAAGTGGTTGTCCCAGACACAGGTAAAGCCTTGTATATGGGCCTGAAGTACTTGAGGACTAAATGAATGGGGATGGGCTATATCTCAGAGAGGCAGAGAGCATTTTGACCACAGATCAAGAGGTTGCAGATTCAAACCCCTCAAGGGTCACTTGGGACTTTGGATAAAAGCATTAGCTAGAAGGACTACATCCTCAACATCTTCACGAACGGTATTCCCCCCTAGTGGCCTAAAAAAGGGCAGCATTTGGTCAGTTGGAGAACAGAACAAGAGTGTGTGTGTTACCTGCTGGACGGTCTGGGAGGTGAGGATGGTGGTGACGGTGCCTCCCTGCTGCACTACCACCCCCTGCTGGTGGCCAGTGTAGACGGGCTGGCCGTGGAGGTATCCGGAAGCATTCTCACTGTACGCCTGTGGGGACAGGCACAACACAAAACTAATTGACAAGAGGAATAACGTATGCTGCATTTGATTACATTAATTATTATTCATTATAATTATAAATATTTCAGTAAAAATAAACAATATATATATATTTATTAGTTCTAGTACCTGAATGAGAGAAGTGTTGGCCTGCGGGTAGGGGGCCGTGGGGATGCTGTAGATGGTCTGGCAGGGCTGGCCCTGGTAGTAGATGGCAGTCTGTGGCTGTGGGGGGAGCTGGGGGGTAGTGCTCGGCTGGCTGGGTCTGCACAGTGACTGCCTGCTGGGTGGTGGGGTCCCACAGGGTGGTGTAGCTCTGCTGACCCTGCACCTGGGGGGCTGCCTGGGCAGGCACAGACAGGACGGCTACTCCAGGGTCCTGGGGGGCCACGCCGGAGGAGGCGTACTGCTGGGGGGTGCCAGCGGTGAGCTCCATGGTGGTGGTGCCGATGTGCTGAGGAAGGCTGGGGACCGGGGTGGCCTGGGAGGTGGAGGAGGGAGAGGCCAGACCCAGCTCAGAAATGAGAGGCTGGGGAGGAGTCTGTTCGTAGGTCAGGGTGGCACACAGGGGATCTACGGGAGGGGTGGGCAGCAGTACCTTGCCCGCATTGGGGTTGGTGGGGTCTACAAAGGTATGGAGGGGGTAGCCAGGGGGGTAGGCCAGGAAGCCAGGGCTGGAACCGTAGGCCATGGCGTCGTAGGCCAGGGTCTGGAGCTGCTGCTGTTGGAGCTGCTGTTTCTGAGCCTCTCGCTGCGCCACCTCCTGCTCAAACAGCTTCCTGCGCTCCTCCGTCGACAACTTGTTGCGTTCCTTCACCTGAACCTTCTTGCTGCTGATGGGCGTATCAAATCTAGGGAAACGAGAGAACAGATGAATACGGCAGGGTTTGCGGATCATGTGCATTTAAAAAGAGTTCCCTGCTGAAACTGCAGGGGCCGAATGTACGAAGGCGCGTACACATGAAAAAATAGGCGCAGAAAGTTGTACGGGTGTTTCTACAGAGTTTCAGATTTATGAAAAAACCCGTGGCGTGAGAATCTGCATAACTTCTGCACACTTTAGAACCCATGTTTTGAGATGTGATACGGTGACCGAAAGGCGGAGAGAAAGTGCATGCATAACAAATTACAGTTTTACCTGATCTACCATGGGAGTAAATTGTATAGGCTATCTACTTTAAATTATTAACTTTTGCCTTTTTAGCCAGAAAAAGATTTTGGGCAAACTTTTTTTACACCAAATGTGATTATACAATCGGTGATTAATGCTGTAGCGCTTTTGGAGGACATCATAGGTTAAGTGGAATCTATGAAGACAAACGTGTGATAGCGTTAGCGTACGCAGTGTTCATAAATCAGAGGGAAAAAAAAACTGAGTTTGATACATTTGGCCCCTGGTGTTTATGTCTGATTGGTAACAGAGAGGCATTTTTTCAGGTCACCGGTCCTTACCGCTCCTCGTTGCGGCGGCAGCTTCGCTCGTAGCTGGAGGGCGGGGGGGAGGTGGAGGCTCGTCTTCGCCGACGGCCAGCGCTGCGGTGGGTTTTGTCAGAGTCTCGATCCCTGTCCCTGTCCCTATCCCAGTCTCTATCCCTGTCTCTGTCTCTCTCCCAGTCCCTCTCCCTATCCCTCTCTCTGTCACGGTCTCTTTCCCTCTCACGGTCTCTGTCTCTTTCTCGGTCCCTATCTCTGTCTCTGTCCCTCTCCTTCTCCCTCTCTCGCTCCCTCTCACGTTCCCGGCTGGCAGAAGGGGTACGAGGAGTCAGGGCAGCATCACGATCTCGACCGCGATCTGCAAATGGACAGTCCAATAGTTTAGAGGCACGACGAGTGAAAGCATGGAAATATGAAAAACGAAGAGCAATTGAACCCACCATTAGACTCCTTCTCCACCTGGCTTTTTTTGGGTATTCTGTACACCTCCTAATGAATGAAGAAAAATTGGGTAAAGAAGAAGAAAGTTGAACATCACTGTTTAAAACATCTGTTAGACCTCTGTGCTCAACTTGCCTGCTTGACATAGCATAAGAAAAGCTAACCTAAATATAGTGAGAATTTGTTTATATACCTTCAGGTCCTTCCAGCTGTCTAACAGTCTGGTAGCCATGCCACTGATGTCCAAAACGTTGATCGGAGGTTCCTGGCTCCTCTCACTTTCCACATCAGACACACCTTCCTCCTCATCCTGAGAGGGAGTTCCAACTGCTGAGGGCTCTAGAGGGGCAGCGGGGGCATCCAGGGCTGGGTCTACCACCTGGGCCTCTGGGGCTGGGTCTACCACCTGGGCCTCTGGGGCTGGGTCTACCACCTGGGCCTCTGGGGCTGGGTCTACCACCTGGGCCTCTGGGGCTGGGTCTACCACCTGGGCCTCTGGGGCTGGGTCTACCACTTGGGCCTCTGGGGCTGGGTCTACCACCTGGGCCTCTGGGGCTGGGTCTACCACCTGGGCCTCTGGGGCTGGGTATACCACCTGGGCCTCTGGGTTTGAGTCGACAGCCTGAACCTCTACAATAGGATCCACTTCTTGGACTTCTGCGGTAAAGTCAACTGCTTGGACCTCTGGGCTTGTGTCCATCAACTGGTTTTCTGGGGTTGGGTCCATGACCTGGTTTTCTGGAGTTGAGTCCATCACCTGGTTTTCTGGGGCTGGGTCCACTACCTGATCAGCTGGGGTAAGGTCCTCTACCTGATTCTCTGGGGTAGAGTCGACTGCCTGGGTTTCTAGGGCTAGGTTCACTGCCTGGGCATCTATAGCAGGTTCCTCCATCTGGGCATCTGAGGTATGGGGTGCTTCAGGAACCTCTGTACTGGGAGAAGTCGCATGGATATCAGAGCCAATGGGAGCCTCTGGGTCCTCTAAGCTGTTGAGGGGAACAGCAGGCTCTGCGTTGGAGGTTGTCTCAGGGGCCTCCATGCTGGGGGACCCCTCGATGTTGGAAGGAGCCTGGGGAACCTCACAGTGGAGGGGAGCCTCTGGTACCATCTGATCTTCTTTTGGCTGCTCTTCACTGCCTGGAGCCTTCTCAACATCCTCCATCTCTGTTGGGGCTTCCTCCAGACCAGCTGGCTGCTCTGCTAGTGCAGTGCTAACATCTTCTGTCTGGACATGAGCAGAATTACTTTCTGGCTCCTGGACAGCTTCAAAAGGCTTTTCTACTTCTTCCAGCACCACCATCTCTTCCAGAGGCTGACTTGGCTGCTCCTGCCCACTCTCTTTCTCATTGGTCTCCAATTTCATCTCCTGCTCGTCTGCTTTCTCTTTGAGCTTGGTACTATCGCTAGGCTCCGCCTCCTCTTGTTTCTCCTGCTGCTCCTGGATAGCTGCTTCCATGGGCTTTTCCATTGGAGTCTGACCGTCGCCCTCCTACCTCACTTTCAGTCTTCTCTGATTTGCTCTCCGACAGAGCCATCCGCGAGGCCTCCTCGTCTTCCTCCTCGTCATCATCCTCTTCCTCCTCTTTCCCGTCAGAAGCTTTGCTGGCGTCCGAAAGCGCGCTGTCCAGGCTGTTCTCGCTGATGATCTTGAGGCGGCGGTAGACAGCCCGTTTTGGGGTGTCGCTGTCCAGCTCCGTTCCAAGTTTGGCAGCAGACCCATCAGGAGTGTTGAGAGGCGTTTGAGCACGGGACGTATTCTCGCTGGAGTAGCCATCGTTCTCTGCAGGCTGGGGTAGGGAGTGTGTTTGGGCCCATCGCTGGATGAACTGCAGGACTCGACTCTCCTCCAGCATATTCTTAGTAGAGATGGGCAGCACTGACAGGGTCTTCATGATCTGGAAGTACGAGTGGACAGCCGTTAGTCAGCGCATACTGTCAGGGTTTCCCGCAGCACTTTTCAGTTAAGGCGTCCGCCTAAACAACACACGCCTGCCGCCTTAACTACCCTGACTGTGTTCTCATATCACACTTTGCTTTCAGAAAATCTTACATCAATATCTACATACAGCGATGCTACATGAAAATACAAGTGAATCGTTAATGTAAAGTTCAAAAGATTCAAACCGAAAACAAAAACAATGTCTGACCTCAAACTGCAGTTTGACGTTATTGGCACTGTTCCCCTTGGCTTCGGACAGCTCCACCATGAAAATCCACAACAATGACAGACCATGGTGGTCCAGGAACTGCTTCAGGCATGAGGGATTCTGGGTATCCTGTGCAAAGACACAATCAAATCATATCGACAAAAGTGCATATCATAAGAACCTCATGCTCGTTTAATATGTTTGGGACATCATAAGACCATAACAGAACAGAACCATAACAAATTTTAAAAAAAGTTGACGTTCGTACTTGGATGAGCTTAAGGCAGGTTAGTTTTTGCTCCATGTTTTCCATGCGGACCATCAGTCTGCAGAGAGACACCACCTCCTTCTCATCGTACAGGCCTTCTCCATTCTCCAGCAGGGCCTCCAGCTCCTCATCCACCTGCACGGAACACCACACAAATTCAACTCAGTTAAAACCTTTTACTTTTAAACTTACCATAACCCACAAATGTGACAATGTGAAACTAGCTTGTTAAAGATCCTGTAAAGCAAATTCCATGATTTGCTTCTCAGTACATTAATACGTGTGAAATGACTTCCTGAAAGCATGTGCAAAGCGCGAAAACTTTGTCGCACTGAAATGTGGAGTTAGACCATTGAACAGTTTCTCTTCCGTTTTCAGCTTAGGTTTTGTATAGGCGGAGCCAAAACCCGACCGATCTACGTCACAGCGACCTATCTACGTCGGATCACAGATGGTTGCATTCTGTTACTCAGCTGGTACGACGCAAAGACAAAGTCATTAATTAGAGCCCGACCGATATATCGGCGGGAGAGATATTATCGGCCGATATTAGGCATTTTCCAAACTATCGGTATCTGTTTTTATAATGTCCGATAAATGAGTATATATATATATTTTTTTATAATTGTGTTTTTGTTCCAAGGACTTAAAATGTAATATCTTAAGTTTGTATTTTTATACATTTTATTTATCAGAAACTGCATTATCATATTATTTTTGTGAGGAAATAATAACAGGAGTCAGATGGCTGAGCAGTTAGGGAATCGGGCTATTAATCAGAGGGTTGCTGGTTCGATTCCTGGCTGTGTCAAATGACGTTGTGTCCTTTGGCAAGGCACTTAACCCTACTTGCCTCTGGGAATGTCCCTGTACTTAGTTGCTCTGGATAAGAACTTCTGCTAAAAATGACTAAATGTAAACTACAAATAACTACTGTTAGGGAAATCAGTTTGTTTTGTTACGCGTTTCTGGATTTTTTAAATATTTTTTTATATCGGCCGATATCGTAATATCGGATTTTTTAATCACCAAATATTTGTATCGGTATCGGCCTTAAAAATCCTTTATCGTTCGGGCTCTATCATTAATACATAAAACACGCAGACTGCAGGTAGGTCTGTTCTGATATCTGCAATTGATTTAGTTAGTGGTGCTAAATTCAATAAATTCGAGGGGGCGGAGATTCAGCTCCTTCAGGCAACACGCCCTCCCAGTCTCAAGCTCTTTTTTTCATTCGAATTTGGATGAACTTAAAACATATTTTCAAATCCACTTTAAAAGGATCTTAAACCTTTTATCATCATTATAGTTATGTATCTATACAAACAATAGGATGGAAATTTGTGACAGTATTCTTTACCAAAGACCCAGGTAGGTAGCAAAATGACTTTCCCCCCAAAAACAGTCATTTGCAGAGGGGTAAGCTTAAAATAGCTGGTCTTTTGTGTTTAGTCAGGGTTATTTATAGATAGGACAAATCATGTAGCTCTCAGAGCAATTAGCCTAAGGCCAGACCTAGTTCTGCCACTATACCATCACTTCCTTCAGCAAGGGTAGATGAGTTGCCTAAGTTCCAGAACAAGGCATATTCAGTGTGACCAACCTATTATATTTTTTATTTGATCATTTAAATAATTTTAGGGGGGGAACTTATTAATTTGTAATACATACATAGAAAACCAAAGCAGAAAGAGAGCATGTCTCTCTCGAATGTCTCTCTCGTTCTCTATTCATCTGTCCGTCTCCATCTGTCTATTTATCCATCCTACTCACCGTTGTGAGCGCGCTCACTGTGTCCTTCTTGCGGGTACGCTCCTTCTTCATCTTCCCTCCTGCAGCGCGAACACTGACCCGGTTCTCCCCACCCAGGAAGCCTCTGCAGCTGGGAGCCCCACAGAAGCATTTCTGGGCCTCTTTGCTAATGGATAAAACAAATACACAAACAGGACATGGTAACCATTAGACTTTCTCAATATTTTTTATTTTATTTGGAGCTTCTCAAGACAGGTCCATTTAGTAGTATATATATTTTTTTAATACACTGACCCATATCGCTGGAACTGGTAATCGAATGTCAGTTCCGTTCCAGCCGGCACCATCTTTGTGGTGAAGAAGCCAACTCGGAGTTGACCGTTTACAGTCCACTGAAATACAAAATATTACTGGTTAGACACTGACCAAAACCTATTTAAAATAAGGAGGAAGACTTCATTGAGGGAACCTCACATTGAGGTGTGTAATACCTAGGTAGATGAGAATGTGAGAACCAAATAAATCAAATTTATCTGGTGGATCTTTGTCTCTACATACCTTCTGAGTCTCACAATTGGGCTCACAGCTGTGGTTCATAAAGCGAGAGCAGTTCCCCTTCAGTGTTGCATCTATGATCTGAAGAGACACAAAAAAAAATCCAGGTATTCATCCAAAACACCAGTCACCCGATCACACACAACAATAGATTACAAACGCATGTTACTGCTGGTGACAAAGAAATGTCGGACACACACTCACCTCATTATTCTTCAAGGCCATGAAGTAGTAGTGTATGTTCTTGTTTCGGGCATACTCTTTCACTCGCGTCTTGAACTCCTTGTGGTCCAACACCTCACCGCAGTACTCCAGCACAAAAGTGTTCCTGACAAGACATACACATTAGACTTAAAGGACTGGTGCGTGTGCAGATTTGATCAAACTCCTCTGGCCTCAATATACTGCTTTAAGATCAATTTTTTAGATCAAATTTTTCATCGATGTAAACATGCTTGTAGCCTTACGGAGGCAGGTCCTTGGCTGCCCGCAGTCCCCAGCCTTTATCTTCAGTCAGAATAACCTCAAAGTCTGCATGCTGTTTCATCTGGAAGCGTCGGTTAGAGCAATACGATCCATTAACGCACCGCGATGAACTGTAAAGTAGAGCAAAGGTACCACAACGATGAAAACTCACAAATCTAACATGAAGTTGTTAAAGCCCCTTACCTTGTTTACGTCTACACTGAATGCGTTTCACAGCCTTTTTATCAACTATTGTTATCGCATACATGCAGTATCACATACATTTGATTAAATAAAGAATAGTAAGAGATTGTATAGTAGTTTAAGTGTGAGGTTGTACAAACATGCATTGTAAACAGGCCTCACTCACCATTCTATCATCAGCAAACGGTTAAGGCAGTCCTCCCCACAAGCCAATACTCCACGTGACCGTTCTTCCCTTGTTAGGACTGAACACTCACACTGCATACGCTTGATGTCTCGATGCGATTTGCTCTTCTTTCTGTAGTAAAGAAAAACAAAATGTTCACATTTAGTAATTTGGATAAAACAAAAGAAGGGGATGTAATACCAAAGTAACAAGTCTATTGGCTGTCACTCGGGACTATTTTTGAAACTGACAGTTCAGTTGCTTGATCATGAACTGCTGTTTTACATTTCAAGGTAAAGGCAGTCTATGCAATTAGGTCTAGAAGAATAGAAAGACTGCATTAATTGTGTAACATTAATTGACAGAATAGTCGACGACCAAAATAGTCATTCGATACAGTCCTTATAACCTAGGAGCAGCTTTCATGTAAAGTCTCACCTCTCTGTCAAATAAAGATTTTCCTCAATCAGATCAAAGTACGGTGGCATCCTCTTGGCTCTGGACATCTCTCTCCAGTTGCTGGAATCCTGGAACTCCCGCAGGCTAAGCAGAGGGCGCTGCACCTCAGCCTTCCCTGAGGTTTCCTTAGAGTCTTTGGAGAACTTATGGGCATTGCTGTCTATGAGGCGTACTCTTTTGCCGAACTCTGCTTCATTATCAGAATCGGACTCGATCTCAGGGCGTCTTTTCTTGGGAGGACCTCTGCCTCTGTGGGGCCTCAGGTGTTCTTCTCTAGTGGGCTCAGGAATGGGAATGCTCTCACTGACAGGGCCCCTGCAGTTGCTACTTATTTCATGGGCTTGAACAAAGGTAGACGATCCCAGAAGGTTGGGTCCATTGCATTGCAAAGCCACTTTACCAAATGGTTTAGATCCACTGTCCTCCTCAGGGTCATGGGTCAGAGAGTCAGGATGCACTTGACTAACAGTCTCCTTATAGTGAGGAGCTACATGGATGTAGACCGGCATGTTAGTGGGTTGTTGGGTCCAGTAGGCATGAGCTTGACTGTACTCCTGTCCAATGGAGGAGCTTGTAAGCTGTTTGGGATGTTGTAAACTTGTCCCATAACTACTGTCAGGCTGCTGGTATGTGCTGGTGGGCTGCTCTACATGTGTGAAGTTCCAGCCTGCATCGAAGCCTTCCTTGCTGTTGAGATTCTCCAAGCTAGAGAAGTTCCTGTGTTGGTAATGGGAGAGCATCCGACCACCTTGAGCACTGACACTGTGCTGTGAATGTCCTGGGTCAGACTGCCTGGAAGAGTTGTCAAGGCTGTAGGCTGGACCCTGGGCGATTGGTGGCCCAATCTTTGGTCTCTCTTGGGCACTGTCAGAATCCTTGTAAGGCTGGGTACGGATAAAACTGGAGCCCTCAAATTGACTGGTACTATCAATCATGTTGCTCTGAGATTGATAATACAAACTGTCACGTGCTGGGTTATTTCCATCTGTGATACTAGACTGCTTAGTGCTTTCACTCATGCTAGAACCCCCTCTATGCCTCTGCTGTGGGTTGAAGTGCAGGTCACCCTGTAGGTCACTGGCCCTTTTGACATGCTGACAGTCTGAGATGCTGGCTGGACTGCAGAGAGATGGGTCTTGTGGGTCCTGCGTCAGGGTGGAATTCTTTGGCACAACCACCACAGAGTGCAACCGTTTTATGGCTGCACCACAATCTGAATCATACTCTGAATCATCACTATCACTGCACTCACTGTGACTTTTCATCAGTTTGCTCTTGTGGGTTCCAAGTTTATGTTTATCTTCGTTGTCATCACCATTCCAGGTTGGCTCCACAGTAGCTTTGTCTCCCTGTGAGATATGATTTAAAACTAAAGGGGTTTTGACATGATGGTCAACAGGGTGTTTGATGTGGTCGTTACTGACTCTACATGTGTCTAGTTGGTCGCTTTTTCTAGGGGTGATATTTACAGAGCTGGGTTCATCCTTGGGTATTCTTTCCTGCTTTATTAGTTTGGAATGTATCACAGACTCATGTTTCCCTTCACCCTTCAACACAGACTGGTCACCTTGAATAATGTCTTTAGTAAATTCTATACTTTTAACTGAGATGACCTTTCTAACGGTAGGCTTGCTTTCTTGGCCAAGCAATTTCTGAGGATTATCACTATCTGACGTGTCCTGACCAACAATATCCCAACGGGACTTCTTTGCATTAGCTCGCTTTTTCTTCATCACATCAATGTCTGGCAGTTCACTCTGGTTTTTCAGAATCCGCTGTTCAGGTTCAGAGCACGATGATTCAGATTTGATAGGGAAGCTTGTGCAAGACTGGATGTTTACGGTCACATTTCTACATGTTTCAAGGATCTTTTCCAGACTAGTGTTCTGTTGCATGTTTTCTCTAACAAATACATCTGCAGTAGACATTGTCGGTTTGGAGTCCACCAATGGCTCGTTGGATATCACTCTACCATTACTACTGAAAAAAGTAGTATTGGCTACATGAAGTTCTACTTGCGATTCATCTTTCTTCACATCTGGGGAATTTTGTTTAGCCAACAGGTCTACTCCAGACGGGTTTGGTAAACTTGCAGGAAGGTCACTGCCTCTTGATTCTATTTCTGTTTTGTTGTCAACATGTAAACAATTTAAGGATGGGAGGGTAGCCTTGTCACAGAATTCCTGCTTTTGACATGCATCAACTGGTTGAGAATACAACTCTAAGTTGTCTTCTTTGCTCTGTGGATGGGATTCCACAGACTCTAAATGTGTTTGCATTTTAATGGGACTGTGAAATGTGTCTGTTGATTGTCTTCTGTTTACACTAATGCTCACTGGAGACTTACAGGTCATAATGGGCTTAGAGTCTGGTGCACTGGAATTTTTATGGCAAGTTGCTGAGTTTTCTTTAGAGCCGGAGTACTTGTCAGAGCTCTGTGACTTTGATTTCTCTTTAAGATCCCCATCCGAGTCGCTGGAGCTACTCTTCTGGAGTTTTTTTGAAGATGTTTGAGATCTGGTTTGAGGGCTTGAATAACTGGTTTTATTACGAGTCTCTGATTTGCAATTACTGTTGGATTTCCTACAATAAGATTCAACTTCAGGAGAACCCTTTTGTTGGGTATCTGATGTTCTTTTTGCCCTTTCAGACGATGATTGTGTTCTTTTATCCAACTCAGAAGAGTTGGGAGAATCTACAGATTTCTCCGATTTTGAATGAGAAGATGACTTGGCATCTCTCTGTGAGCCAGAGTGTGTGGATGATCTGCTGGACTCACTAGTTCTAGTTCGGTTCCTCCGGACATCGTCTTCAGAGTCAGAACTGTCACGGATCCTGCTGTCAGTCCGGGAACGAGAGCCTCTCCTTTCTCTGTGTGGAGGGCTCCTGTGAGATTTTCGCTCTGACTCATTGTAATGTGACCTTTCAGACCGAAACCCTCGGTCACTTCTGGATCTCTCAGATCGAGAGTGGGATGAATTAGTCCGGAGGCTTCTCGATCTGGACCGCGAACGACTTCTTGCTCTCCTGCGATCTTTGTCTGAATGAGAGGACCGCGAGGATGTGCATCTTTGTTCACGGTCTACCCTTGAGTAGCTGGAGGTCCTTTCATGCTTATCCAACCGCACGTGAGAATTATTTTCCTCTAGTTTGGACTTTGAGGAAATGTTCAGTGCCTCCTGTCTACTTTCTGACTTCTCTGTACTCTTAGGTTCCCCTGACTTGTGGCTGGAAGACGTCCGCACTGAATCGCCATCAGATTCTGAACCAGGTAGTGTACTGTCAGATTGGGACCGGGTTTTCCTATTTTCTATGGTGTCTTCCTGTTCTGTGGTACTGGAACCATCAACATCATCTTTTCTTGTCTGGGAGGAATCTGTTGGCTTTTTCAGGACAGGGATCAGCTTCTCTTCAGAGGCTGCCATGGGGGCATTCTCTGAGGGGCAGTCATTAACAACGTTCTGAAGGCTGAGCTGAGACTGAGGAGAAGGGAATTCCGTTTCAATTTTGACTGGAGATTGCATGATAGACTGCTGCTCGGGGGAGGGTGGTTCCTGTGATGTGACGCTAGGTGTAAAATGATCTTCATTAACAGAAACACTGAGGATCTGCTTCTTGAAGTGCATTTTTCCCAAGTCCACTTTAGGTCTGGGGGCAGAGGATTCTGAAGTCTGAGGTACATGGGTCTCTGCTACAGATGTGGACACTAAAGGTGGTTGCATTTGCTCCAATTGACTTTCTGCAAGCCCTGCCGTATCCTGAGGGAGTGACGTTCCAAGTGGAACAGCGGAAGGAAGTTCACTGAGAGTTTTTTCAGGGCTGGGAGGGGCCAGGAAAACACTCGGTAGTGGTTTTTTTGTCTGGCAGAAGCTGAAGGACACTTTCTGGCGACCCTGCTCCTCCAGGTTCACCTTCATCTTGGTTCCTTTAGGCAAGAGACGGCTTGATAACATTACTCTTGGGGAAAGGCCTTTGAGTATAGCTGCCTTGGATAGGCCCTCAACCTTGACCTAAAGGTAAAAAAGTAGGTGTTTATACAAAATAACAATGTGGGGGGAAATATGACCATAAACAAGAATATGATAACCATATTTGCACAATAATGGAAAAGGTAGCTTTTGGTTTGTTCAATTGTTAGGATTCTACATTTATGACAGAATGTAATAAAACATCTCACTGATTAACCTAAAATTACAGATACTTTTTAGAACATATGACCTACACTTACCGAGGTATTACCCCCCTCTTCTCTGTAGTCACATGGGAAGAACATGTAAAGACAGAACACACAAAAGTTTTATTTTACTCACTATATCTTAGAATTGGGTGTATCAAGGGTGTATTTTATCGGTCATACACACTCATAGAACATGCAAATTATATCTGCCAAATAAAATTGACTGGGAAAGAATATGATAAACTGGTTTGTGGTGAAGGTGTGTATGTTAAGGGCACCTGATCTCTGTGTTCACCAGAGCATCCATTGAGCAGCAGGCCTGAGGTTTGTGACCCTATAGAACCTGCTAGCCAATAATAATCCAGTTCAGAGAAATGAACTCGCCAAAAGGATGTCACACCTGAAAAAGATAGATTTGCAATTAGAAGGCCACCTGGGAAATATTTTTGCATCATAACAAAAATGTGCTTAACTGAGAACTGGTTAACAGTTAAATGTGGACTGTCAATAATAATATTATCATTCCCAGGTAAGGTTGAACACAAGGATAAGTAACTTGATATGCAATCTGCAAGAGAGGGGCATGGCAAAGGAGAGTTTACAAAGATGAACATAAGCCAATGTGTGGCACATCTCAAATGTCTAGTCTCTACATACATGTATATGTATAGATACAGGCTGGGATGGGTCGCACAAATGAGGGAAGTGGAAGGACTTTTACATTATTATTATTTATTTATTTTTAATCTGGGCATCAAAATCAATCTGATGAGGCAATAGCCACTGGTTTGTATCATTTGGAGACGGCTTCTAACCTCTCCTACATAGATACTGCATGTATCAATCATCTTAAGTGCCTTGAGACAGTTGGAAAGCCTTCACGAATTGTATGTAGCTGCGTTATCTATTGTTTCAGCGTAGCAAAGGAAGCCATTACTCGCACTGATACATGGAAACGATTCTAGCCTGCGAGGAAGCTCGCTTACCGTTTACACATAACATACATAACCCACTGGCTAGCTCCCTGTCCAAGGTAGCAAGCTAAACGACTAGCACATTGCAAGGACAGTATAATCCCCAAACCAGCATTTCTATTTAGACATTGGGAAGTGCTTAATACAACAGATATGTATTAAATGTTGCAAATATGTGTGGTACAAGAATCGGATCTAAAAAAGAAAAGCAATATACTTATTTGGGGCCTATTTGCTGTGCTAACCGATAGGCCTTTAATTGGGTGAAACTAGCTAGCTAGCTAGCTTGCTTGTTGTGTCTTTACTTTTGCTAGGGAGGTTAGCTAGCATAGCCTGATTTTGAAGTTAGGCTACTGGAGGTGGTTGGCAGTTGTGTATACAAAATATTAAGATGTTAACCTGCGGTTACTACTGCCATAATATTGTTGAATGAATACATTAGGCAATGTTGTGGGCTAGCTAACTTGATAGGCTCAGAATACCTCCTGGAAAAAAGGAAATCCACTGCTAATTGCTTGCATGGTCTCGCAGACGGCTGTGAAAGTACTCGTGCAACCTTGTTCCATTGAGAAATTAAGGCCGCTGGAATCAGTAGATTCAAATGTATGAATTTAAGCAATGTCAAAACATCGACAATATGAATCGTTTTTAAAGTGTATTTAAGTATAAATCACAAAGCAAAATGTATGCAGGTGGTTAGTTAGTTAGTTACTGTACCAGTACTAATCTTAGTGGTACCTTAATGATTTTATACAATGATAATACAATAAAACACAAGATGACAATTTAAGGTCGCAATCTCTCTCATGGACACTTATTTATTGTCTAGAATCCCAGTTAGGTGCCATCCCTGTTTGCCAAGGTCCAGAATATTGACTGAGCCCTCGTGAGCCATACTTGGTTAGCAGCACAATGAAACCGTAACAAGTAAGCTAAGCTAAATGAAGGAGCTAGCGGGTAAGTGTGAGTAGTAGGCTGATTCCCCGGCGTTGGAATGTACATAGCTAACTTGCTAGTCGTGTTTTCACACGACTTAATTAGTTATACAAAAGTACACAGGAAGCAAGGGGCACCGATACTCACTCAGTCGGGTTGTTTGGGTCATAAGGCTCCCCCATATTCCATTCCAATAACAAACAGCTCTTTATCTTGACTGGAAAACATCAAGCGATGTAGGCTAGCTATGCCGACGTCAAATCCATACGGGGTGTACTCGAATTTGTATCCTCTCCTTTCTCCCTCACTTCACTTTAACTCAGTCAAATTACATTAAGCCGACTATTAAAAATGCACAGCAGTGTGTTGGACCAAACTATTAAAGGAAAGCACACTGCACTGATATAAGTATTGAAAATATTGTTGTTCAACTAGAAGTTTGTCTTATCTAGCTAGCTTGTTAGCTAACGTTAGCAAGCTGGCTGTGGAGACGACTGCAAACACCCGGCGACTCCTCCCCTCTTCCTTTTGCCTGAGC
Source organism: Mallotus villosus (assembly GCA_903064625.1). NCBI lineage: Eukaryota > Metazoa > Chordata > Actinopteri > Osmeriformes > Salangidae > Mallotus > Mallotus villosus. The sequence goes on from CAEFZP010001503.1 coordinate 246,250, forward strand.
GCTGTTACCATGATGACATGTTGGTGGTATACCCCGCGTCGGTCCCGGAGAACTCGCGCTTAAAACAAATTGCTCTCTTATCTAGAACTTATTGGGAAACATATTAGAAGCCTAACTAATCCATTAGTAAAGAAAGGTAAGTCAGTAAGATTTGGAAGAATTAAATACTGTTGTATATTAATGTCAGAAATTGAGAGCAAAGCTAAGAGCCACATCTTACACCTGGCTGAACTACACCGTCTTAGATGTTTGCCTGCTTCACCATGTCATGCCATAATAGATACGCTACCTTTTGACCGATGTTCAGAGATGTTATAGCTCTTGTCCATAGTTATGTAAAATATGTCGTCAGTGGTAGCCTACTTCAGGTTGGCCAGTGTGGAAACCAGCTGGGCTTGGAGTTCTGGAACCTCATAACTAAATGTCCCGGTGACCAGAACAGGTCATCATAATCAATCCTATCAGTTTGATCTTGCCTTACTCGTTGCCCCCAATATTGAAGCGTGAATAACTATTTTTGCATTGCTCTCGGATCTCCTTTCAGCACCAAAAATGGAAAGTTGGCAGCAGTGTTTGTTGACAGTGAGACCAAAGTGATAGCAGGTGCTAAGCAGCTGGTCAAGAACAAGTAAGTATGCCATTCATGACAGTGAAGAAACAAGTCACTGTCTCCAGAATCAAAGTTGATCTAAATGGTTAATTTCAGAAAACTTCTGGACTGCGGGATAACTGGGCTTACGGTGAGTAGGCCTACAGGCACATTTTAGGCCGCATTTTCAATTTCGTTGCGCAAGGTGTGGTTAAAATGTATAACAATAACATGCACTAACCCTAATAACATCAACAATATATCACTCTTGCTAGGCTGTAATGGACACTGGGGGAGGAGAGTAATTTGTTCCTGCAGCAAGTCATGGAAGCTGTCCAAAGGGAGGTTGAGTTAGACTACTATGGCGGTGTTGCTAACCTAAGTGGGAGCACAGGATCAGGTGTGTTAGACATGGTCCACATTTAATACATATGTGGCAGAATGCCAATAGATATTAGGAATTTTCCAAACTATCGGTATCAACATTTATAATGGCCGATATAATGTGGCAGATTTTTTGTTGTTGTGATTATTGTGTTTTTATTTTTATTATGGCTGTCAAGCGATTAAAATATTTAATCGCATTATTTCATATGAGTAATCGCAAATGTATTCAAATTTTACCCCAATAAAATATTTGTTTGTGAAATAACATTAAACAGGAGTACTTAAAAACTTCAAATAAGGTTTAGGCATTGCTTGCTGGCATTCTGAAGGAGAAGATTCCCCCACAGCAACCAGTGCAAACAGCAACGTCTGAACCTCCACAGAAGAAAGCAGCTCTCTTAGCTACTTCTGATTCTGAATCTGATCAGGAGGAGAACTGTATTGAAAAATCTATAGAGCGCTACAGAGCCGAGCCTGTCATCATCATGGAGGATTGTCCCTTGGAGTGGTCGTCCAAACATGTTGGGGCACACAACAAGTTAGCCTGCCTTGCACGCAAGTACTTGGCAACACCTGCCACATCAGTACCATGTGAGACCCTGAGGTTGGCGCGTGCATTGATTTTTGTCTACCATTGTTGAGTGTTGTCTGCCGTAGGCCTAAACTACCGAAGCAAACGGTGGAAGGGGAAAAGGGGAAGCCACCTATGAGTCTCTGCAGGTTGTGATGTCTGTGCCTGACAATCAATTATCACAAGCTATTAATCAGAAGGTTTCTGGTTTGATTCCCGGCCGTGAAAAATGACGTTGTGTCCTTGGGCAAGGCACTTCACCCTACCTGCCTCGGGGGAATGTCCCTGTACTTACTGTAAGTCGCTCTGGATAAGTGTCTGCTAAAATGACAATGTAAACTACAAATAACTAATGTTAGGGAAATCAGTTTATGTTTTGTTACACGTTTCTGGATTTTAAAATATTTTTTATATAATATATGGCCATAATATCGGATTTTTAAATCACCAAATATTTGTGGTATCGGCCTTAACATCCTTTATAGGTCGGCCTGTAGTTGCTATGGACAGGGTGGATAATGTGCAGATGTGTGAAATGTTATTTGTTCACCAAAACACTAGAAATGTCCTCTGGCCTAGCTTTGGAGCTAGTAATGAGTTTGTTTAAAGCACAATGTTGCCTAGTGTGATTGTGGGAAGCAATACCGTGTGTTCCCAAAATAGTTAAGCTATAAGCTATTCATGTTTAAATTATTTTACTCATTTGATTAAAATGCTCATCATTCAATTGTCTTCTTTTATCACCTAATAGCACACCTCAACCACTCTCATGGAATACAAACTAAACTTCATGTAATGTAGTATCATCTTCTATATAGTGTGTCACTGTAATTCAATTGTGATGTACTGCAAGTGGATCTTGAACTGCACCTCTGTGAAACTATTTCTAACCTGTACATCAGGTAAGCATGTACATGGAATTACTTGATCAACTGTTTATCATTACTACTGATATAAAAGGGAAAAAAAGAAGCTGCATGAGGTATTAAAATATTTCGCTCTCCACCTCTTGTCAAGGGATGGCTTTAGACCTCTTAATGGAGTACGGTTATTGCTCAGTGGTTGGTTAAAATCCCCATGTACTTGATTGAATGACATGAATTTGGAAAATAATATTCTGTTAATGTCTCAATGGGAATATTTGAAAATTGTTTGGTAATATATATATTTATGGAATAGGAATATGGTGGTGTGTTCGGCTGCTGTCCTCAATATTATAAAGACTGGTAGGTCAGACGGGAGATATGTTGGTTGATTTAATGGATTTGGAGACGGTGGGGTGATGCGATTCTCCCAGCAAAATTAGGGAAGAAGACCAATCAATCTGCAAGCGGCAGTTGCATGTGAGCAGCATGAAATTCAAAACCCGGAAATAAAATTAGTTGTGTGGAGGGATTGGGAAGGGGGAAGGTTAAAGACTGGGTGGGAAAGGAAGTGTTTTTTTGAAGGACAATGTAATGTAGGTGGGCTGTGACTGCAGCACAGTAGATGGCGGTATATGCACCTTACAGTTGGATGCGATTTTCAAACGTGAACTCAAGAAGAAGAAGAAACGCGGAAATAAGATGTTCTCGCTACCCCAACTATAGAGTATAAAGGCCTTCCTCCTTACGAATCAACAATATCACTATCCGGGTTTATTCTTTTAGTGACACGAGGACAATCTCAGAGATTTTTACTTGATCAGATTTTTTTTTCACTTGCTACTTGTGTAAGTGTGGATGGGTGGAATCCTAATTGCAGAGTAGCATCTCTGCAACCCCGCATCAAGGCCTACCTGTAGCTTTGGAGCTAGTAATGAGTTTGTGTAAAGCGAAATGTTGCCTAGCGTGATTGTGTGGGAAGCAATACCGTGCGTTCCCAAAATAGTTTAGCTATAAGGTATTCATGTATAAAACCAAGAAAGGTACATACGTACAAGGAGGTTTGCAGCTAACTTTGCTTGTTAGATTGCTGCTCGTCTATCCTGACATGTTAATGAATGCTCTGTTAGCTGCATGCTACTGTGTAGCTAGCTCTCATGTGTTTCTGAACTAACGTCGAGCCATCGAAAGTACCCTATAATTTATAAGCTACGTGACTACGCCTGTGTGTCAAATGGGATAACCTTGTTGAACTAGCTAACAGCGTGTTTTGTGTGATGTGCGAGAGTTGATGATGGTTTATTGAACTATTTAAGTAATTGCTATATTGGTTCAGCATAAACCTATGGATCAGCAAAACCTATGTTGTACGTGTGTGGTCATGAGCTTTCTTGGATGTAGCCTGGCTGGCAGTATTATTTATATTGCATTGTCAGAATGACATTGTTCAATTATCAAATATAAAAGAAGGTGTATGGATACACGCTATCTTACGTTTAAGGGGAGCATGGCGTTAGCTAATATTTGGGAAGAATAGTTGTGATAAATTTGAGCTGTTCTAGTTACTGGTTTTACTGTTTAGCATACTTTGGCAAGTATGCTATTACTGTAGTTTCAGAAGGACTTAGTTGATCTTCACAACTACAATGTTTGCCAATTTTCTGAAATAGTTGTGCCTGACTTGGTTAAAGAATATCTGGTCTATTTTGTGCATGTTTGATCTGTCTTCTGTTTGATTTGTATACCGAGCCCATAGAGTAGTGTTGGAAAAAAAATAGCATGGAAACAGTGAACTTAACTTGATATTGGATGGAATTATTGAAGTAATGTGAGTAGGAGACTTACATCCGAGTCCAACTGTGAATGTACCTTCTTTTGATTGGATGTTGAACCACAGAACTTTGAATAAAGATCTGTGACTTTGCTTTGAGTCCTTTGGAATGTTGGACATGGCAACAATTTCCAAGCTACAGTGGTGACGATTGTTTCATCGTATTTGAGTTATGGCCAGATACCTTTTGTGCCACAGTAGACAAAGCTCAGAGGTGTTATGGTGGAATGTTGTGGAATTTCTGGTGAGCCAGACACTGGTTGTGTCTGTAATAATGCTATTCTGTACCTCTCTGTCTGCAGGTGCTGTTGTTTGTGCTTCAGCATGGCGGTGGTCATCCGTTTACTGGGACTCAGAATCACTGCGGGTTCTGAGGATATACGCAAATTCTTCAGTGGCCTCAAAATCCCTGATGGTGGGGTGCATATTATTGGTGGGGAGCGTGATGAGGCTTTCATAATATTTGCTTCTGATGAAGATGCAAGGAGAGCAATGACTCGTTCAGGGGGTTGTATAAAAGGCACTCCGGTTAACTTACTATTGAGCAGCAAGTCAGAAATGCAGAGCATTCTAGAGGCAAGTACAAAAAAACCTGACCTTAACCAACAACGACCACACAAGGAGGAATTTAGAAGACGTGAAAGTGAGGCTACTGACCCCTCCTTCAGTGAGAAACTATCCATGGAGAAGCGAAGAGCTATTCCTGAGATGGGGAATCGATTTGTCCAGGATCCTCATGGTGAGGCACACATTCAGAACCGCAAGTCTGAATCTAACGGTGTGGGTGACTTGTTCTTGTTTTTGAAAGGAATGCCTTTTTCTGTCACTGAAGATGAAGTGAGACACTTTTTCCAGGGGTTGATCATCGATGCCATGATCCTGATGAAGAACCACCGTGGGCAAAATAATGGTAAAGGAATTGTGAAGTTTAGAACAAGACAAGATGCAAGAGAAGGTATAAAGAGGGACAGGGAATATATTGGCTCAAGGTTTGTTGAACTTTATCCAGCTACAGAGGAAGAATGGATCAATGCAAATGGTGCAATGGCGGCAAATGCAGATGAATTTACCCACAAATATCGAAAAGGGTCCTCCCCCCCATATCGGCAGAGATATCCTCAAGAACGTGCTAGGTCACGCTCTCCTGTGGGCTACTCATCAAAGTCTGCTCCTCCTGCCGATGAGGAGTTCTGTGTCTTGTTAGAAAACCTCTCCTATTCAGTCCAGAAGAGGGATGTCAAGGAACTCTTCAGGAATACAGGCCTTCAGGACGATCAGATTTTATATCTGCTTGACAGCGAAGGAAAACGGACACGGTCACTGTTTGTGTTGTTCAGAAGTCTGAAAGACTATTGTGATGCCCTTACCCATCACAAGAAAGAGTTCCTTAATCGATGTCTTTATATCTCCCCAATCTCAAAAGAAAAAATGGTTTCCATTCTGGAAACCAATAAACACACGGCAGATGAGCTTCCTCAAAGGCATAGTAGGTCTCAGGAAAGGCTGTCTCTGACTCACATTGACCCATACAATTCTGATAAGGTTTGCCTCAATGTGCGAAATCTGCCTTTTGATGTCCGCAAAGTTGAGATTATGGACTTCTTCCTTGGCTTTAGTATCTCTGAGGACTCTGTGATCTTGTTGCGTGATAACAGGGGTGCTGGGCTTGGAGAGGCTTTGGTGATCTTTCAGACCGAGGCAGAGGCTATGACTGCGCAGTCTTTAAATGGGCAAAGATTTCTTGGTTCAGAGTTGATGCTGAAATGCATCTCAAGGTCTCAGATGTGTGAGTTTGGTGTTGCTGACCCTGCAATGGACGTTCACACAGTAAGGGAGAAAAGCTCTGAGAGGTACTCTGCCAGGAACAGAGACTCGCTTCTTAATTCTCATGACATGGAGTACTCTGATTTCATGACACCCGATGGCAAAATTCCACTGACAGACCTGCAAGTTCACATCCGTGGGGACAGTAGCCTTGACTCCAACTGTGCAAGTCCTTACGGTCAACAGGATGCTGGCAATGGATCTTTCCATGGTGGTTTTGGACCACCCCCTCAACATTATGATGGCCCCACCTGTTTGAAACTGGTTAATCTACCGTTGCAAATCACCATTGATGAAATCTATGACTTTTGTTATGGATATCGTGTAATTCCAGGGTCTATTTCTTTGCAGTATAACAGAAATGGTATTCCTAAAGGCTCTGCAACAGTTGTCTTTGAGTCACGCCAGGAGGCATTGACTGCGGTTGAGGAATTGAGTGGAAGACCTATAGGCATGCGGAAAATACAACTCGTTTTTGTTTAAACACCTTGATCAGACCCTTGGTGGGCAAGATTTGGTGGAGACATTCTAAAGAGGTCAAAATAGTCCTATATTTTTTTTATTGGTGTGGATGGACGAACTGGTTTGTGAGACCACTTGAAATGAATTTGTGAGATTCATTGTTAGTATTATCCTTTAGTGAATAATGGATATGTTGTGATTAATTATTTTATTTTATTGTTTTTTTTTACTACTATTTGGCTAATGCATTAAAGTACCCTAGTCTGTGCAGTCTTTGTTCAGAATTATTTTGTGAAATTTGAATAGCATGTGGTACAAAAAACAAAAGTGCTACTTTTTATTTTACACGATTTAATAACCTTACTGTGCGTTACTCATTTGATTAAAATGCTCATCATTCAATTGTCTTCTTTTATCACCTAATAGCACACCTCAACCACTCATGGAATACAAACTAAACTTCATGTAATGTCGTATCATCTTCTATATAGTGTGACTGTAATACAATTGTGATGTACTGCAAGTGGATCTTGAACTGCACCTGTGTGAAACCATTTCTAACCTGTACATCAGGTAAGCATGTAGGCTACATGGAATTACTTGATCAACTGTTTATCATTACTACTGATAGAAAAGGAAAAAAACAAGCTGCATGAGGTATTAAAATATTTCGCTCTCCACCTCTTGTCAAGGGATGGCCCAGTGGTTGGTTAAAATCCCCCTGTAGCCTACTTAACGTGAATTTAGAAAATATTATTCTGTTAAATGAATACGTTTTTATTTCACTTGTACTGCATGGTGGTTTGAAACAAATGCTCAATTTGTTATCTCTGGTTTCTTTTTCCAAGTGGAATGGAAGTTGTCACCTTCACACAGCTGATGCTAATATCGGTATTTTAATTTAATTCCTTTTACTGTTCCAGGGGGAATTGAATTTGAACGTTTAGATTACTCTGTTAAGTTAACAGCTGCCATTCAATGTCAATATGTCTAAAAAGTGAGAGTTAAGTTCCAACATACTAGTAGGAAAACAAAGTTCACAAACAAATGGTCTAACTAGGCAGTTGTTGGCAAGAGCATGTTTCTACCAGACGCATGATGCACTCAGATATATATTTTTACATGATGGAGGTATTAGGACAGTTGGTGACAAAGTCATTGTTAAAAACATTTTATGTTAAATGAAATGCCAAGAGAACGGGACGCTATTGGTTATAACTCCTGTCACAAGTTCTGGGTGGAACTCGAGGACAAGGGAGTAAACTGAGAGACAGTCAGTGGACGGACAAAACGGACTGAACAGATTCCTGTAGGCCTATTCTTGGAATAAGCAGCAAACCTGAGCAGGTGAATGATCATGTGCTTATGGCTCTTTAAAAATATGTTATTGAATTAAACAATTACACTTATTCTCAGTATCGCAACTGTCGGTTTGGCTAGCCTGCTGCTAGCCACGGACATTATAGGCTCCACAAAAAAGCAGCGAGCTGAATGATGCTGTGATATGTCGTGGTGTGCGGTGTAACCAAAGTTTTAAGCTGTTTTGTAAAACCGAGTCAGAAAGGTCAATTGCTTTATTTTGAGTAAGTCATCCAGCAAAAGTGTGGATATTGTTTGTATATTGCGTGTGAAATGATTATTATATAATTATTGCAGTTAGCCAAGCTAGTCTAGCTAGAGCTAGCCTAGCTAGCTATGAAATTGGCTGCGGGATTCTGTCAATGTAACGGTTAGCTCAGCGGTCGGTGATGAGTAGATGAGCATGACTGAAAAAGTTTGTCAAACTATGTAGCTAACGTTTTAGCTGACTAGACGTATCAATGACTGCATTTATCAAACCAACACCCGGTTTACCACAAACGCAATGTAGGGATTCATATTTGTCTTGGGTTCTGTGTGTTTAACTAGGATGGAGGTATCAAGAAGAAGAAGTTTGCAGAAACACCTGGAGCCAGCGAGACCACTTCGCCGGTTCAATAATGTTGACCAGGGTAGCGAATATCATATTCCATCCATAGCTGATATGTATCTACACATGCTAAATGTATTGTTTTAGTAAAAGTACGTTTGACACTTTTTTCACACAGAGCCTTTTAGAAATATGGATACATTTGCATATCCACAGGTCGAAGACAAATCAGTGAGTGTGCCCATTTAAATTATTTCTCAGATTATTGTTGTTCACTCAGCATTTTTGTAATGATCATCTATTGACCTATTTGTAAGATCAACAACATTGGAGTGGAACAATTCTACAAAATACTTCAGCTCCACACACAAAATGAGGAGAAAAGTCATAAAGGTAAAGCAGTATTTGGAAAGCAGTATTCTACTGCATCATCTTCAAATTAAGCATCGGGAAAAGGTTTATCTTTCCAAAGGACACACTTCAATCTGATGTAAAAAATGGTCCACGGTTTTGTGATTTTACATTTTAAAATGTTCTTTTTAGTCCGAATATGTTACAGTAGGGAGTTTCTGATTGAGTTGGCAAGCTCCCCAGTTGCCCAAAGGAAGCCTGATTTCTTACCTGAGCACCCGGTCGTTTTGGAAAAGGCGGTGAGTGTATAGGGTTGTACAGCATTTTGATTTGTTTAGGTAATAAAATGAAGTTTCTTAGAAAGTGTCTACAAAACTTGGTGTCCCTCACCTTTAAGTGCTCTTAAGTAACCCAGGTTAATTGTTTCTATAGAGAGATCCTGGTCTACCGAGGCTGGTGGAGAAGTGGAAGAGGTGTAATGAAGGAAATGTCATGTGAGTATAATTACTCATCTAGATGTTGAAAGTTGAAATGTATGCACTAAATGTTTACACTGTTTGTGCCCATCACCTCTTACTTCCTATTACTTGTTTAAGTTCTGTCTTGTTTCCCCAAAACATAATTTCTAATGCACTGTCTGTCTAATGTACCTGACAAGATTATTCATTTGTTTATTAATGCCTATTTCTGTTTTTAAGGTTGCCTAGCATGGATGACTTTTGACCCATGGTGCTTTAGTACAGAAAAGCTTCTTACGATGCATGTTTATATACATTTCGTTTTCTTTGAAGAGGGATCATAAATGGCACTTAGTCTGAGACTTAATAGGATGATGACTATTATCAAAATGTTGCATTTGTATTGGAACTTGACAAAATTATTGGAACTGCCAGTGCTTTGTGGAGTGGAGACACTAACATGACATAAGCTTGCAAATGTTGCCTTAAAATAAATCTAATGTCATATTTGTAGTCTGTGCTACCTTCAAAGGTGCTTTATATGGTGCTTGGATATAATATGCCTTGCCATTTTGATAAATCCCTCTGTACTGTGAAAAATATAAAATCATACCAGTCACACTTAACGCAACCCAAAAGACAATCTGACGAAGAGGGGAGCAGACAAAATAATACATTGTGTAGGGTGACTACAATGGACAACAGCTTTGTGATTACAAACAAGACAGATGTGTGGGGAGCTAGGAACCTGAGGAGAGAGGGAGGGGACAAAACATGCCAACACCACAAACACGCAGAGAATTACAAGGAAACACCATAGGGAGGAAGGAATCCCACTAGAAACTAGGGGAAACACTGGGAACAATTCCATGTTTCCTGTCAAGTCCAGTATAGCTTTTATCTACCATAACTAGACCTCTAGAAAATAATGCGTCACTAACTTGCATTGATAAGGCAACTGTGGAACCATTTGAAACCTGCCAAATTAGCTTACCAACGCATGAGTGTTTTATGTTTATTTACTTTTTTGGGCTTGTGGAAATGTTTTCATATTTACAGTATTTGTTTGAATTTAATTGCATGTATTTTTTGTCATAAGCTAAGTTGTTATAAGGCATTTGCCTCTTTTGGTTCAGTATGGTGATAAGGCTATTTTGGCCATTGGGTTCTGGGGGAAAAAAGAGACGTGCTAATAGTCACAGTGTCATGAACAAATGCAAAAAATAAGTTTTGACTTTGAGGCAGAACTTTCCTATTCTACTGAAGGAAATTGTTTGATTTGACTTTTTTGCCGTGTGTTGTATCCTGCGCTCAAGACATCAAAGAGATGTTAATCTCTTTAAAGATTACTGTAGGCTATATTATAATAGGCCGACCAGCCTGTGTAAGCATTCATTTTGAGGTGTTGCTTTAAAAACATTGGTTAATAAAATATGAATGTTTATGCATTCTCCTCCTATACTAAATTCTAAGTTTGTGAGTCTATAAATTGTACTGCTTTACCATCTTTGTTATGTTCTGTTCATTGTTCATTTCTGTCATTGAGAAAAGCGCTCAGGCAGTAACGCAAGTCGACGCAAAGCCGATCGTACATGCTCAGTCAGTGGTCATTTGGGAGTGTGTAAACTGCGCTATAGGCTGCTGCTATTGCATAACCGAAGCTTTGCTGCTTGTGAACCGGTTTCACGTCCCATAGTAACAGCTACTTGGATATCTCCAGTTAGTGAACGTTGGGCATTTCCTGGAAAACGAGCATCAAATTGATAACCAACATTAGTGGAAAGAAACTAACATTTGTTTCAGGTAACAATTTCTAGGTCATAGGCCTACTCATACAAAATAATCTAGAATGATTTACGTTGTTATTCCGTCTTGTTTAGGTAGCGTATTCGTACAGTAGCTAAAACCTCTGGTTTACCTTCGCAAGAAAAAAGCCTATTAGTGCTATTACCATTGAAGCTTTTTTGTTGTGCCAAATGATCGGATGTTTATTCTTATTTGATCGCATAGCAGCCAGTACTGTACTAGCGCTTATTAACCAAGAAACATTTAAACATAGGCTACACCTGTCAAAGATGGTGCTCAACCGTAGGCTTATCTTTACTGCTATCTCTCACGGATGTCATTATGTTGCCAACATTTTATTGGTTAACTGATATGGTCTAAAATAGCGATGTGAAGTTAGTTTCATATTCGACATTCAATATTCGTCTCACATTCGGGAAACGCTAGTTTGCAGCGTCGGGTTAGGGACCGGGTTTAAACTACCCGTACAATTTAGAAAATTATGACTTAAAATATTTATATGAATATAAAACCTCAAACGGACACCAGATTATTCTAACAATATCTGGTCTACTTCCACACCCGTTCTTTTTTCAATCTCCATTTTTTTTAAATAAATAAATAGCTAATCTCTGAAAATAGCATTCAAGCCATGCTAAACAAAATTCTGACCAATGGCCACACAGCTGCAGGTCAACCAGGAGATAGTCTGTGGTTTGATTGCGACAGGATAACCAACATGTATTTGCTTTTTACATCAATATGCTTCCCACCAAATACATCACAGGACAGCCAGGGACCCGGACCTCTGTGTTGTCGTCATAGGAGATTCAAGTCAATTTGGGGACTTGGTCCAACATTGTCACATCAGCGACCAGTCCAATGTTCACAGCCAGGGGCGGACTGGGGGAAAAAAGTGGCCTGGGAGTTGTTGTCAGACCGGCCCACTCAGTGCACGGCGCACGGCCCACTCAATGCATCGCACGTATCAACCAGTCATTGGCCTACTTGGAAAAATACCCATACACTTAACATAATTTTGGATATTTACAAATAAATTACATCACATATGTTTCATTTCTTACGTTGAACTTCCGAAGTCCGTAAGAACACATTTCAGAAGACACTTCAGAAAAAAATAGGCACCATGAGTGTTAAATACAGATCGCAAAGAGGAGTATACATTTCAGTCAGCGATTGTAGTCTACAGTCCTAGAGCAATTTATATGTGTTCAAGCTGTGTAATATGGAAAATAGTTGCAGGTGCCGGCGATGTCAGAGGGAGGGCCGGTTGGTGATGGAAGAGGGCTGGTATTTTGGACCATCCCAACCCCGGCGGCCCACCGGGGATTTTCCCGCTATCCCCGATGGCCAGTCCGCCCCTGTTCACAGCTCATTCCCCCCATACCACAGGGGAGGTGAGGTGGGCAACAGAGAGAAGAAAGTATAATTAGATAATGCAAAGGGACAAATAACAGTTACAATTACAGTAAGGGTGAGGTCCCCACCAGTCAAGTGTGAATTAGTGCAGCAGTTAAGCAAACTAAAGACGTTTTGATGTAGACCTAAACGCCAAGACAGCACCAGCCCCCTGAGGAGATCTGGAGGAGGACTTTCGCTCCGCACCGAGGTGCTTCGGGAAAACTGTCCTCCACCTCAGGAGGGGGAAGCGGGGAACCATCCAAGCTGTGTGCAGCAAAGATGGGATGTGGTTGACCTCAACTGAAGAGGTTGTTGGGCGGTGGAACACTTTGAAGAGCTCCTAAATCCCACCATGTCCTCTAGGTTGGAGGCAGAGCCGGATGGGAGATGTCTGATGGGGGATCAGATTCAGTGTTGCGACAACTTTACCTAATACAAAAATAAAGTGAAGCATTTTCCTTTAAACCTTCGTGCTGTGGGGGGTCTAAGACAGCGCGACGGTTAAAAGAAAATGCTTCACTCAATTTTTTTATTAGTAAAGTTGTCGCAACATGACGGTGGGTCACAATGACCCGAACGTTACACAAGGGTTAAAAAGGGGGACCAGAGAGTGTGTTCCATCTACAGGGGTTTCACACTTCTCAGCCTCCCTGGTAAAGTTTACTCTGAGGTGGTGGGGAGGAGGGTTTTGCTGATTGTCAACCCTCGGAATGAAGAGGAGCAATGCGGATTGCGTTCTGGTCCTGGAAAGACGGATCAGATCTTCACTCTTGCAAGGATCCTGGGAGGGGGCCTGGGAGTATGCCCATTCAGTCTACTTGTGTTGTGTGATTCTAGAGAAGGCGTATGACCGGGTCCTCAGGGAGATACTGTGGGAGGTGCTGCGGGAGTACGGGGTGAGGGGGGCCCTTCTTAGGGCGATCCAATTCCTCTACACCCAAAGCGAGATTTGTGTCCGAGTACCCGGCACAAAGTCGAGTTTGTTCCGTGTGTTGATTGGTCTCCACAAGAGCTGCGTTGTCACCAATCCTGTTTGTGATATTCATGGACAGGATATCGAGGTGTAGTCGGGGTGTGGAAGGGTTGCGGTTCGGTGGTCTGGGGATTTCACTGCTGCTTTTTGTGGATAATGTGGTCTTCCTGTCATCATCGGTCCGTGACCTTCAGCACTCACTGGATCATTTCGCAGTTGGGTGTGAAGCGGCTGGGATGAGAATTGGCACCTCTAAATCTGAGGCCATGGTTCTCAGCAGGAAACCGATGTAGTGCTTACTCCGGGTAGGGAATGAGTTCTTACCCCAAGTAATGGAGTTCAAGTACCTCAGGGTCCTGTTTGCAAGTGAGGGGAAAATGGAGCGGGAGGTTGGCCGGAGAATCAGGGCAGCGGGGGCGGTATTGCATTCGCTCTAACCCTTCACCATTGAGCCGGAAGGCAAAGCTCTTGATCTACCTTTTCCTTCCTACCCTCACCTATGGTCATAAAGGTTGGGTCATGACCAAAAGATCTAGGTTGCGAGTACAAGCGGCTGAAATGGGTTTCCTCAGGAGGGTGGCCCTTAGAGATAGGGTGAGGAGCTGAGTCATCCGTGAGGAGCTCTGAGTAGAGCCGCTGCTCCTTTGCGTCGAAAGGTGCCAGTTGAGGTGGTTTGGGAACCTGGTAAGGATACTGGTAGGTAAAGGGTGTGAAAGTAGGCCAGGTATTATTAGAAAAATCTGGTGTCAATTTGAGATTTTTTAGTACAGTTTTGAAAAATGTATTAAGATTAGCAAGGATTTCATGCTATTTTCAAAGATTTGCGTTTTTCTATCATTTTGTTTAAAACTTAATAGAAAAATTAAAGGGTGTGGAAACAGGCCAGACATTGTTAGAATACTCCGGTGTCCGTTTGAGGTTTTGTATTCATAGAAATATTATAAGAGTCATAATTTTTCACAATTGTTCGGGTAGTTTAAACACGGTCCCTAACGCGACACTGCAAACTTTCGTTTCCCGAATATGAAACTAACTTCACCTCGGCTCGCTGTTGAAGCTTCTGTCTAAAACTTGAAAATCCTTTCAGGAAAATGGCAACAGGCGATGATAAGAAAGACATGTGCAGGTGAGTTTTCGCTCACTATTTAGGCCTCCAGTAGACCACGTTAAGATAAAAGTTTCTGTAGCCTAATTCATAAAAATCATAAAAATATCGAGTTCGTAGGCCTACATTTAAAATATATCAACAGTTGAATAGAGCTTCCTCTTAATTTCGTTTTAGATCCCATGTCAATTGTTTTTAAATAATGTAAACTTCCCGTATTCTATTGAATGTTTCATTTTCAATTTTCAATTAACTGCTTATTTCTTATTTGAAGTACTGTCCATGTGCACAATCCACATCTGGATGCAATGAAAGATGACATACTCTACCATTTCAATCTGGGAACCTCAACTCACGACCTACAAGCTATGTTTGGCGATGTTAAAGTAACAATTTCATTTCATCACAAAAACTTGCAATAGATTTTACATTGTCCTTTTAGGTGAGATAATGTTGCCCTTTTGTGTTTTTCTCATTCAAGTCAATCTTATCTTCTTTTGTGTTTGTGTCTCAGTTTGTCTGTGTTGGAGGCAGTCCCCGGAGGATGAAATTGTTCATTGAATACATTGCTGGCGAGCTGAGTTTTGAGGATCAGAAATCTGAGTTCCCAAACATATGTGCTGGGACTGACCGCTATGCCATGTATAAAGTTGGCCCTGTGCTGTCTGTCAGTGTATGTAAAGACCTATGACTAACCATCTAAATTACTGTTGTGTCATAAGATTTTGAATTGAGCCATAGGCTACATGAGGCACTATTATTATAGGATTTTCACACAAGATATTCTTAGCCCAGGGCTATCCTTAACCCTAGGCTAAGAGTTTACCCTGGGATAACTTATCCCAGTTTCACACTGGCACCTTTTAGGCCCTTGTTGAGTTGATTTTCAGGGAATAACCCCGCAAACTTGGGGCCTGCAAGCCCTAAAGTCGGGGTTAGCCCACTTTGGAATGTGGCAATGTGAAAGTGTTCTTAGTCTGGGGCTCAGAAGCTTCTAAGAATGCTTTAGCCCTGGGTTAAGTGTGAAAAGCCTAGCGTTCAGAAATACAATTGTAATAGGCTGTTGTTTGTTACATGCTTTATGTTTGCAGCATGGTATGGGGATCCCATCTATAGCCATCATGTTACATGAACTCATCAAGCTCCTGCACCATGCACAGTGCACAGATGTTACCATCATGCGCATCGGGACCTCAGGTGGATTAGGTGTGTATAGCTGGCATCATTTAAAATGTTGCATTAATAGTCAATTTTAAAAAGCGTTAGACCTTGTCTTTTCTTTCAGTCAGTTATATGACAATAATTGACTATATTATTGGCCCCTGGTTACAGTAGAACACAATTCAGTTCTGTGATCAGTTTTGTTCTCCCGTTGTTCTTTGTAGGCCTTGAACCAGGCACTGTGGTTGTCACCAAGGAGTCAGTGGATGCCTCATTCCTACCCAAGTTCGAGCAGGTCATCCTGGGGAGGACAGTGGTTCGCAGCACCGACTTGGACCAGGGCCTGGCTGACGAGTTGTTGCAGTGCAGCAAGGACCTGGGCCTGTTTGACACGGTCATTGGCAAAACCATGTGCACCATGGATTTCTATGAGGGTAAGAGGTCCATTGTATGGCCATGTTTTCCCTACAGTGTGTATATAGGAAGTTGTTCCATTTATTCAAATCTTTGTTGACAGTAATTGTTTTTGCATCCAGGACAAGCTCGTTTGGATGGAGCCTTCTGTTCCTACACTGAGAAGGACAAGCAGGAGTACTTGGCCAAGGCATATCAGTCTGGAGTCCGCAATATTGAGATGGAGTCCTCAGTGTTTGCTGCCATGTGCAAACTCAGTGGTTTACGAGGTAGGTATATACAAGCCCTTCATACTTTGAAATGTCACATTTGTCGCCCTCACTTTAAAATCCCTGTCACTGACTGTGGCAGACCAATCAGTCAATCAAACTTTATTTATGTGGCGCATTTAATACCAGAAGGCAACACAATGCGCTTCATAGAAGGGGGGGGATACAAACACTTATGTTTGACACTAATTTCAGAACAAACAGCCCCCCTACCTTTCAAGCCAAGCCAAACCTATGCACTTGTTAGGGCCCACTTAGTCGAATACAAAATGGCACATCAGCAATTAGGCTTTGTGTTGCTTTGTATTATATGCTTTATTGAAGTGACATTTTGAAGAGGAAAAGGCACAATGGTAATGGAGCTTTTGTTCTCTTGCTTTCGGAAGCTGCTGTCGTGTGTGTGACCCTGCTGGATAGACACAAAGGAGATCAGCTGACCAGCTCCCATGAAGTTCTTCACAACTACCAACAACGTCCACAAATACTGGTCGCTCACTTCATTAAGAAGATGTTGAATGTTGGTAGGCTGCTGTAACTAGGTATTTGCTTAAACTTGAAGCCTAGTGTTAAAGCATCCCAGGGAAATGAATTAGTGTAGCCTGAATTGTATTTTATTATTCAATCACAATCATAAACACATTCCTAGATATGTATCGCTGATCACTATTATTGCTTAGTGATTGGTAAAGAATGCAATTTATTGATTGGCAGAAATGGAACTTAAGTTCTTCTTAAGTGTAATTGTGTTGGCCCATGACTATATGTGCAATTTGTTTTTGAAAGATGTTCTTAAAGAAATTAGCAATTAGAGAGCTAAAAGTGATGTTTACAACCAGGGGTCTTACAGGGTTCTTCAGCTTTGTTGCTATTTACAATTAGGCTAATTATTGATAGAGTTAATGACAATCTCTTTTAAAGACTTCATGACAGCATCCATGGTGTAGATTGTTTTAGAGTGTTGTACTTCTTGATCCTAGCCTTCCGTTTATCCAAGCAAATTATCAGGTGAAATTGAGAATTCAGCTCATGAAGTCCAATTTTACTAGATGGTGTTGTAGACTTATTATAAAAGGATTATTACAGGTGCCTCATTTTCAAATCTACCTCTGTTTGTCATGCCCAAGTTCACCAAAAGCTTTAAATGTAAAGTAAGTTATTCTATAGATTGTTGCATTCTGTGACATACTGTAAACACAAACAGCTATTGAACAAAATAACGTGTCCTGCCCGAGTATTTTATTAATCATAAAGCAATGTCATCTTCATGTTTTTCATGCAAAAATATGTATATAATTATCTTGAATAAATACATATATACATACAGTATATTTATACATATATATATATATATGTCTAATAAAAAACATATTTCCTGCAAAACTTGTGTGTGGTTGTGATCCCTACAGAGGTTGTCATTAATCATATCTGCCTTCCACATTGTGTGTAGTCGCTTATGTCTTGCTCATGCTCGAGTCTATACTACTGTGGATCTATGCTGTGTTCATGGGAATCTGACCTATGACATACATTGCATTGTGCTGTCAAGTCAATCTGCAGCTTCCACCAACAAGGATGCTCAATAATCCTTTTCATGGCCTCTCATTTACAAGGTAACGGGAGGTTTGGTTAACCCGATACGTGCTCCAAAGCACGCAATGTGAGATATTTTTTAATTCAAGAATTAAAGTGGGCTTAGTTTAGACTACTTTCAGCTATTGAACCGTATAGAGCACACTGTAAAATATTTCACTGTAACTTTACAGTAAATTACTGGCTACTAGTTGCATTACTTTCACAGTCATTTTACAGTCATTTATTATAAATATTTCACAGTAATGTACTGCACATGTTTCACAATAATCAACTGTAAACATTTCACAGTAAAATGCAAGGCAACTACAGCAGTATATTGTAACTTCACAGTTGTCCTGTCATTGAATTACTGTGATATAGCAGTATGTAGCTGTGGAATTACATCGTCTTGCTGTATATAAATTACAGTAATAGTCTGTATAATTCTTCTCTTTTTTTTACTGTACAAGTAATGCAACTAACGTATGTTACGGGAAGCAAGCTGCACCGTTTACAAGCCGCACCTCCTCAGAATGTGCAATTTGCTTGTAAATCGGAATACAAGCCGCACTGAAATACAAGCCGCACTTTGCAAGTTCACAACGTCACCGTTGCAACGACCACTGCGCACGTCAGATCAATTGCACGTTTACTCTATAACATTAGACAGCTTGGATAGCGGTCTAACTAGACAACATTCCCAATCAGGGTGAACACTCAAATTATCTAAAACATTACACAAAGCAAAACGAACACAACAATAGAACTCCAAACAATGCTTATTTAACTAAGCTAATGCGCTTAACTTATTTCAGTCACGTGACTTTTTTGTTGCGGCCGCCATCTTGAGGACGCATTCAAACCAAGCCCCCACCCCTCGCCCCTTGGGTTGAAGCAACGGCCCCGGTGGATGTAGGTGGTATTGCATCTTCGACTTGACTTCCGTGTCTTCCGGTCGTTTTTAATCTATTAACTCCAGTCAACATTTACAAAACTATCTCCCCCAATAATTTTTGTTCGATACTCGAACCTGGCTCATACTACTAGCTTTTTCATAGAATAATTTTTCCAGATTTTTGCTATGTTTGAAACCAATCCGAAATAGGTAAACTAGCACCCCATTTATTTGCTTACGTCAAGAAAAGTTGCCTCGAAACGTGTTCGCGGATACTAACAGGGGACGAGCACACAAGGGAACATCAGAAAGTGCTGATTTACCTGAGCTGAATGAGAACAAGGAGAAAGGACTTGGTAATCTAAAATTGCCTGCCTTAATTGTAGCACGTTTTACAAATGCTTGCACATATACATGACGGTTGTTTGTAGAGTTTATTTCCGTTATTTTAAAGCATATTTAACCATTTTGTAGGCTAATGAACGCGATTATTCTCATTGCATGACAAAGTAGGCTAATTATAGCCTAATATAATTTGTTATAATATCGTGGCATGTTACGGCGTCATTGTAGATAACATGTTATTCTGGAGCAAAGACGAAGATGAATAAATCATGTCTGATAACGACAATATTGTTATGGTCGTTATATTGTTAGAACTTTGTCAGTTAACACTACAACGATGGCATTAACAATAAGCTAGTAATAGTAAGCAACACTCATCATCATTATAATAGTAACATAGGTAGGCTATAGCCTGTAGGCTTAATTTAGCTTGCTTTGCCGAGCTAGAACAACGACGGAGCCAAATATTCAAGCTTGCAGTTTCTTTAATCCAACACAATACTTAGCAGTCAAACTAAAAACACGGAGCAAAAAGAACAACGTATAGGCATTGCACGTATAATATTACAGTATTGGTTTTCGTAAGTTCACATGTATCTGCTTCTTGATCGGACTTGTACCACATTCTGACAGTTTTCTGCAATGCCTTATCTCCAGCTCACAAGCTCGCGACTGGTTGTCGCAAAGTATGACGTGTACAGCTATTTGCAAGCGTGCACGAGTCTCGGAGCCAGCTTGGAGCTAGGAAAAAAGTGAGCCCGTTAAAAGCTATAGGCTCACTTTGTTCCTAGTTTAGACCGGAAGACACGGAAGTAGAAAGATGGCGCTGTCCGTTTCGCGCTCTAGCTTGCTTCACTGCGCCACTGAGCACTTTTCATAGAAATGAATGGGGACGCCATCTTGGAAGACGATGTTGGCTCTCTCTACTTAATATTACCTCTATGATTCAAACCCATAGATATATATATATATCTATGTTCAAACCTCTCCTAGGGTCCCTCAGTGAGAATGGTTATTACAGTTAAAGCCTGTAAAGTTATAATACAATGATTGATTGTGAAATATTGCAGTTAAATATTGTTAAATCCTGGTAACATTTTGCAGTGTAGGTAAAAAATCACTGCCATTGGTTGTAGGCCGTATGCTTTTCTTGATTCGCGTCAAGATACACAAGGTTTTCAATCTCCTCATGCGCAGTCATCATAGGCGATTCTAGGTTATAAAACGGGGTGCAACCAGGGCCGGATGCAGCCTGCTTTGATTGGGGGGGGGCACTGGTGCTGATTTGAGCTTTATCTAAAATAAACATAGTCGTCTTTCAATTGGTAAAACCTTGTCTAGTGAATGTGGTGTCTTTTTGTCTCGTAATTTTTCAGCCCCATCTTTACGTTTCTTAGCCTGGTTTTCCATCGTTAGGCTATTATCTTAGCTTTCGATCTGTCAGTCCCTGTTGTCTGTAAACGAGACTAAGCTACGACAGTCACTAGTTACTGATATCCACACCTACTGCGAGCGCGCGCAATATTTTTTTTGGGGCTGATTTGAGCTTTATCTAAAATAAACAGTCGTTTTTCAATTGGTAAAACCGGTACCGGGCCGCGGAAATCTGGGGGGGCGCGGCAGAAATCTGGGGGGCGTAGCCCCCCCCCTAGATCCAGCCCTGGGTGCAACGATAGTGAAATTTTCTTTGCTTACAAATATGCTCAAAATTAATTGTAGATTTTGAAAATGTAAATGAATCATTACAGTATAACGAATCGTGATAGAATGTACAACTCTGACATCACTTTAAAATGTTCAAAAATCATTTACTCGTTTTTTTAAATTATTAATTGGAAAATAATTTGTTTTCATCCCAACAGTAGGGGGTGCAAATTCACTCCCTGCACCCGAGGTAAAATCGCCTATGGTCATAATTCAACCCTCCCATCTTCAGCTCGGACTCTCATCCAAGCCGGTCTTATTCGCTGACTCAGTGCCTTAAAACAGCATTATCTCCCAACTGACCAGTCCTGCAACGTCCACTGCTAAAGAGAAAAAGCCATGGCCAAAACAGCAATTGGTAAGATGATTGAATTTAAATAAATAACAGTACCTACAATGTACGATCGTCTCAGACACCTGCATCTATCCATGGAAACCTTTTTCTTTGACTGCACTGTTGAGGCCTGGGATCTGTAAAGGACATGCAATAATTATTGACATGCAAATCTTTTATAAACGATGCCATGACATTATTGTCGGCTGTTTTGAAAAGAGAATTTGCCCTACAATTTGAGGTTTTGACGGGGGTATTAGAGCAAGAGGGTAGGGTATTACAGTCTTACAGAATCGGAGTAGGCGTTGTCCGTAGGCTTGCTTATTTTTGCAAGACGATTAAGAAATATTTGATCAAATCAAATCAGATATATTTTGTTTACATGATCGTGATTCCGTATAAAACCTTTCCGATGTTTTATGCACGATGCTGCACCTGCCACTTTGATTCAGCGGCTGATCTAGCAGCATAATGCAGAAAGACCCCACCCAAGACGCCGGTCTGCCTAAAGCCTAACCGACCATTCAAAGAAAACTTACGACTCATATCATTTATTTTCATTTAACGTTCTGGGGTCAGAATGTAGATACATTTCGTTGTATTTTATTGAACGAAAATAGGCTTAGTGTAAGCTACAGGCTAAATGTACTGTTTTCACCCGTTTATTTTTCTGGCTTGAAATCACCCATAGATGATACCCTACAACTTGAACTCGGACAAAATAGTCATGACAGACCCTTATTTTGGATTATTATAGACCTAATTTTGTCTGATTTTGTACTCTGATTAAAAACATTTCTCATATTAAATCCCTAAATATTTATATATGGCTCAAGTAATAATCTAGATGCTCTGTAGTGGAATAAGACAACATTGTCTTGTCTTTGTTTCTCAGCATAGACCTATCTCAGTAAACCTGTGGCAGGTATTGATGACTCAGTGCATTATACCATATGTTGACTCACTTTAGGTTCTCTCACAGAAAACATCCTCTTGAAACAATGTCATTTATGATGCTATGCATGTGTTGCTAGCACATCTCTTTTGTCACAAAGCTACTGACGTTTTGGAGCACGGTGTATCTGTGTGATTGGTCAAAGTCTAGCCTCTCTGTAGGGAGGCAGGCTGGGTTGCAGGTGTAGTAGGCCAGCGGGCAGCTGGGTGGGAGGTGGTCCAGCCCTGCAGTAAGCTAGCTGTCCACACTGGCCTTTGCAGTTGTCTAATCAGTATTGACTGTGCAGTCCCCTCAGGATAGAGATATTTTGCTGGTGAAGTGAAGGGGCTGGGTAATACCTAGTGGGGATACTGTCCATGGTGGTGGAGGTTAACTGTGGTAGTGTAATGGAGAAGGCGATTAAGGTTAAGAATTAAGACTAAAGTCTTTAGTATGAGATGTAAAAGATGTAGAAGTGGCCACCAAACCTGAGGACCACCAGAATGTATAAAAATATGTAGCCTTCAATAAATGTTGCCTTTACTGTCCTTCTTTAAAGTATTTTTTTTCGTGTACATGTACATTTATTCATGCTGAAATATATGCCTAAAAATAATATATGAACCTTATAGCTTTAGTTGTAGATTTATGTGTGGGGATGGCCATAAAACTCCATGGCCATCCATGGAGTCCCCCCCCAGCAATGGTATTTCCAATTCAAATAAATCATAATGAGGTGCCATAATGTGGACTGGAATCAAACTGACAAGTCTTATGTTTCTGTATTCCCACAGCATACAAAGAGAAGATGAAGGAGTTGTCTGTCCTCTCCCTCATCTGCTCCTGCTTCTATCCAGAGTCCCAGAAGCTTGTCTGTGAATTTGAAGGTAAGACTCAGGTCAAGCTCCTTTCTCAACACAGATGCAAAGACTGCGTGTTGTCTGTTTTTTCCCATACCAGGTTGACTGTAATTTCTACCTGCAGTCATCCCAAAACTGCTTACTAATGCTGGCTTGTTTTGCAGACATGGAGGTAAAGCCTATCAACAAGCGAGCATCAGGCCAGGCCTTCGAGGTTATCCTAAAGCCCCCCTCCCCAGTGTCAGAGACGGCCCACAGCATCACCATGCCTCCCAAGAAGGACATCTCCCTGGATGACATCCAGAAGAAGCTGGAGGCTGCTGAGGACCGCCGAAGGGTAACCACACTTTGTTGACCTCCAGGGGAGGATTATCCCAGACTTGATCCTGTTTCTATAAAGTATTTGTTGAAGTGCATCTACAAATACTGTGTGAAGCATAGTGTCATGTGGTTTTGTGAGTATGTGTTTTTTTAGTATGGAGGTGGTGAGGGTTAAATATATGGTGCCCCTGTCCCATGTGTCAGTCCCAGGAGGCCCAGGTGCTGAAGGCCTTGGCGGAGAAGAGGGAGCACGAGAGGGAGGTGGTGCTGAAGGCCATGGAGGAGAACAGCAACTTCAGCAAGATGGCAGAGGAGAAGCTCACCCAGAAGATGCTGCAGATCAAGGAGAACCGCAAGGCCCAGCTGGCAGCCATGCTGGAGCGTCTGCAGGAGAAGGTGAGATTTTGAGATCATGGACCTGTCACCAGCCACTGAGCGTCCTCAGGGTTGAGGTGTACAGCATCAGTCATAGTCAGAAGCGGACGAGTGAAAAAACGACAAAAACTAAAACATTTCAGAGTTCTTCTGGTAAACTGTAGAAGGATAGCAGTGAATCATCAGTCTGTTACCTTGCAATAACATTCAGTCACATCACTATTATGGTCACATGGAAATCCATCATGTCTTCTGCTGAGCTGTTCTGTTGTGACCTTCTCACCTGCTCTGCTTGTGTCTGCAGGAGAGACATGCAGAGGTGGTGCGCAGGAACAAGGAGCTGAGGGAAGAGCTGACAGCGTGAGCCTCATCTCACCCTGACCTCCATCAACAGCCTCATCTTACCCTGACCTCCATCAACAGCCCACGCCCTTCCATCCCTCCCAAACCCTAGCCTCTCCAGAAAAGACCCAGAACCCAAGAGGGAGGAGGATTTCTCCACCGCACTCTTCCCCCTCAATATGTACACACACCCCTCTATCAGTATTATCAGTGGAAGTTAATGAATTTCTTGAATTTAAAGGAAACAAACATTGCCGTTACAGTGTAAATACTTGATTTATCTATCTATCTATCTATTGATTGATCTATCTATATCTATCGATCTATCTATATCTATCGATCTATCAATCTGATTTCTCTCTCTCTCTCTCTCTCTATCTATCTATCTATCTATCTATCTATGTATCTATCTATCTATCTATCTATCTATCTATCTATCTATCATGTGTTAATGGTAGGTAGTGCAAACAAATAGTTCAGTTGTACAGCCCTGTGCAATTTCAAATGTTTTGTTTGTTATGCTCAAGCACTTGGTCTTGAAATTTCAATCTGCAGCAGTTTCTTGTGAAAGGCTTTGGTGTTGTGAATTGGTCATTAGCTGACGTTTACAGTGTTCCCTGATGATGTCAGTTTCTGTGTCTTTGTGAAGACTACAAATGGGTGGAGTGCTCAGACTTTAGACTACTACAGACATCACCGTATCCCATTTTAGCTCTGCACACACAGCAAACACATGCTATCAATGCACATATCTGTGCTTATCAAACTCGCAGAGTGAAATATCAACCCATCCTGACATGGGCTTGATAAACAAGGTGCTTTATTGTCTTGAAGAATGTGTACCCGGTCTACAGTATTTGGAGATGATATTTCCTGAATGTTCTGTCATCATACTGGCATGATAAATGACATTTGAACCCTGATATGTGCTGTTGCCCTTACCTTCATATTACGTCATAGTGTGAACAGTGTGTCTGTGTGTGTGTCTGTGTGTGTGCGTGTGATGGTATACTTCAGGTGGACTATCAGTTGCATATTTTCCCTGTATTAGTAAGATAGAGAATGACTGAAGTTATTCTCCATATTTAGCACACTTAGTCATTTAGATTTTTTTATATGCCACAATGCTCTCCCTGCTACCCCTGCTACCTATATTAGTCTCATAGTCTCATTCATATCTCCCAGCGAACACGTTGCTGAATAAGGGTTAGGGGTTCTAGTACATGGCATGCCCCATCACATACTTTTCTGTGCTGAAAGACAAGAAAAAGATATAACTGCCAAATAAAAGAACCAATTACTTACCCAGATTGTGGTGTTAGTTGATGAATGAATTCTCAGACACCTTGATACATTTTTTAATCATTCTCAACATTTGCAACAGTTGACAATGGATTACTTGCAAAAGCCTGTAACTTTCTCAAAATCCTTAGTTCATCTTTAAAACGTAAATATGTATGTGTCCTTGTGTCATTGTTCACAAACAAGATGGTCAAAAGGCTTAGGCATTTCAATGACAGTGTATTCTGTAAGTATTTTCTAATGAACTATGGCTTAGATTTGAATGACAAGTGAAAATGTAAATGAAAATATATAAATTGCAACAGAACAAAGTTACACATTACTTATTGTATGTGGGAGATTGATTGCAAGAGATTGGATGGATTCACATTTATACTTTTGCTGTTTGTCCTGTAATTTGTTGACAGACAATGGCCGGGTTTCCCAGATTCGTTAAGAAGCTCTTAGCGCTTAAGAAAAAAAAACGGAAACCCGGCCAATACCATTGCAATACAGAAATACTATTTTAAAGCACTGCATAGCACAAAGGGAGATTTTTTTTTAGTAGAAATGTAAACATGGAAGTGCTGTATGGGGAATTACAATTACGGATGACAACTGTTTCAACCATTTTGCAAGTAATACTGTAACCTATACAATGAACTAATATGTATTAGGGGAAAATAATTTTCCAGAGAGAACCAGTATGATACATTGTACATAATCCTTTGCAAGAATGTACCAAATAACTGACAATTTCTTCAAAGAATGAGAAATTGTATTTATGATGAAGTGACAAGATGATGTGAGGCTTGAATGAATAATTTACAGAATTTCAGTTGAGATCTGAGAAATGTACCAAAGCAACCGTAAAAAACTGTAATATAT
This sequence comes from Mallotus villosus, assembly GCA_903064625.1. Lineage (NCBI taxonomy): Eukaryota > Metazoa > Chordata > Actinopteri > Osmeriformes > Salangidae > Mallotus > Mallotus villosus. The sequence continues at coordinate 272,475 of CAEFZP010001503.1, forward strand.
CCACAATCTTCTTAGTTTGCCTTTATGTTAGTTATGTTCAGCTGCCTCCTTTTGGGGCGGGTGGTTGGACCAAGTGTAGTACTGCCTTCTGTCCAACAGAGGACAGCAAGAGATCCCTCGTTTGTCTCCAAAGAGAGAGAGGTGGTTTACAAAGTCTATCTGAGAGATCACCAGCCAGACGTTAGGGTCTAGGCCAAGAAGGACTTTGATCAAACGATTAATCATTCTTGGTCCTCAACCTCAACATGAACTATAGCCTTTTGAATGACCCGAAAGGTATGTGTTTGATAAGAACTACTACTGAAATCTAGAATAGATCAATTTGATAGAATGCAGTAACCTTTAAACATGATTGCCATTATACAGTTATGTACTGGCACAGCTGTCTCAATGTAATGTGTCCAGTTACCTCATTTCCTTCATCTGTGTATCCTGTTCTCACTATTGTCTAGACCTGCACATATTAGAGAGGTCAAGGGGGAATTATAGAGGATTTCCCCTGGTCACAAATGACTTCCTGGGTATTCATGGGGGCAACAATACTTGAGATTTGGTTTCTTACCTGGCATATAGTTGATAGAGGTTATATAGAGGTTATATAGAGGTTATATAGAGGTTATATAGAGGTTATATAGAGGTTTCCACCCATTCCGGTCTGAAAAATACCCAAGACTGGAAAAATTAAGTGTGCGATAACCCAGCGATATATTGATTTACTCTCATTGGGTGTGCCACGAATCGTGGCGCATCCTTTGTTATCTCACATATATATTTATTATTATTATTTATTTTAGCCCCCCTAATCCTCGGTCAATATTTGGACTACATAGACAAACTACGTGTCAAAAGTTTCGTCTTGCTAGCGATTGATATGCTATTACTTTTATGTACGTTCCGTTGCACAGTTTAGGAGGACCATACAACGTTTTTGTGGCATAAAGTTGATTTTGTCGGCAAAGGGTAGACTACTCAGTTATAATAGCCTACGTCACATTGTCGGCACATGTTAGCAACGACGCATTAGATACGACGTGCATAGAAGACTGTCGCACAGCAAAGATGGTATCGTGCCGCCCCCCCTAGCATCCGTCAATATTTTGATTAGGCTACTTAGAAAACGTTATGTCAAAAGTTGGTAGCCATTGAGTTGCTTGTCTTTTTATTTACCTGGCTAACTTGCTAGCCACAGTCACTGACGCTACTAACGTCACGAAACACGCGTGACTACCTCTAGCAGAACATTAGTTTAGCAGCTTGTTAACTTCTGGGAGATAGAGCTAGCTAGGCTAACTATAGCTTTAACGCTACTGCAAGGTAGCTGCAGAAACGCCACAAGCAAAGAGTCCAGGGTGATAACTATTTACTCATTTTACCGTTCGGAAACGGTAGTCTACTATTTCACTGAAGCATTAGCATCATGACATTAGCCTATGTTGCCCGGGCAACACATACAACAGCGGTCTATGATGCATCTGTTTTCAATCGTTAAAATAAACATTACTCACAAATACATTGTCGTTGTACGATTTATTATGACATTAGATTACAAATAAACGATTTGTTGGTTTCAAACCAGTACTGCAACGCTGTAGCCTACGCGAGACGAGACACTGTGTAGCTAACAAAAACATCCACAGCTGTTTACAGTATAAGTCAAACGGCGACAGAACATGTTCGGCACTCCCTTAAATCAAAAGTATTTCAATAGGTGAAACTGTCTGACTACTAACCCGAACTTCATTGACACAGCCTAAACTTGTCGATCTGTTCATGAAAGCAATAGGCTATTTAATTTCAGCCTAAACCGTACAACGGAACGTTCAACCAACGATCGCCGCCAAGACGAACACTGTAGTATACAATTTACCGGGGCTTCTCCACAAAGGGCTATATCGCATTTTGCGTCATTACTGACAATGATCGCTATTGAGCTTTTTATGCATGAGCGATTTTCCACTGAATAAATGTCAAGTTTATTTACGTTTCTGGGGGCATGTCATAAGGTAGCAGACATAGAGCTACTGTTTGAATTGCGATTCCATCTGAAATATTTCCAGTGATAACGTTGTTACAGTAGCTTCTTTCCAAGGGTGTTCTTAATGAATTATTATGGAATAGCCTAGAATAGACTATGAGTAGGCTAAATGCTTGAAAATATCACTAGAAGGGAAAACTTAAAGGGACGGACAAGCAGGCACACCCTCACAATTTCCCCAGAAATTATGCTCTCTAGTTTACTGTAAAACTCAATTTTATTGGTACAAAAACATGACAGCTGATGGTTATTCAAATAGAAAGTGATAGTTAGTCAAATGTAGTTTTATACAGTGATGATGCAGGTCAAATGCAGGTTTTAGTTCTTCTGATAAAACTAAATCAATACCAGATGTAGTTAACGAGTAACACTACATGATGTTAAAATGCAGAGGTCTTTATTCAGCAGTAGAACAGAGAAAACTTCTCTTACCAACAAATAAACAATACCTGCCACTTCCTGTGCACTTTGACAGCAAATCCATTTGTGATCATATAACATATAAAATAACCTTGGAGGTAAAACATTAGAATTGATGTTACACATTATCATAAAAGAGAATAGAAAACAAACCTGTCTCCCTTCCTTCATACAGAAGTGTTGAAAGTAGGATGATTTAGAAAGTCCCCAGAAAGCAATGATTCAGAGTCCTCATCCCCTTCCCACCCCAAATCAAATCAAATCAGTCTGTGTTATTTCCAACAGATTTCCTTTATTACCAGAGGACCGGATAAGACAGGTTGTTCTGCCTGTTGTATGGGCCATCACAGCTCAGCTGTTGCTCTCAGTCCACAGTCAATGGAGTTCAGAAGGCCCCTATCTCTGTCCCCCACGGTCTGTAGGGCTTACTGAGGCTGGGGGAGGGGCCCACGGGGCTGTGGGCTGTTGTGGAGACCAAAGGAAAGGCACTGAAGGAGAGAGGGAAGGCAGACAGGGAGGTGAGGGAAGAGAGGAGTGGTGGGGAGAGCTTGGTGGCAGACACAGACAGCCCCAGGGGCAAAGTACCATTGGGGGGCACCCTGAGGGGATCTGTGGGGGACAAGACAGCAAGTCTGGGGGGCACAGATGCTTCAGTGGAAGAGGAGGATGAGGAGGAGGGGGGGCTGCTGGCGCTCCGGGGTGTGGCTGTCCGGCCCTGGGGGTGATGCAGGAGTAGGGGGTGTGCCAGGTGGGTTGGGGGTGTCCCGAAAGCTGAGCCCCAGGCTAAGTGTCCCGTGAGCCCAGAGTGAACCTCTCTTTGAGAAGCGTAGTTGTTGAGGTGGGATACCAGGCGAACACGCAAAGGGTCAGCGCTGTCCCGCCCCTCAATGATGCTCAGGTAACGAGCCGTCTCCGCCAGACACTCCCTGAAGCCTAGACTGCGGTAGTCCTTGGCCAAAGCATGAGCCTCAAAGTAACCTGTTGAGAAACCATCTCAGAGTCAGAGAAACATCCAGAACTCACAGCTCATTGTAGCACATACACTCAATATCAAGACTGGAAGACATGTTTTACATACATACAATACAACATCGCATATGTTGATCTTTATGAAATAAAAAAAATTGTACAATAAAAAAAAATATTATTCATTTTACCATAACTACCATCTGAGACAGGACAGGTTAGTATAGGTGTAGACAGTCTCACCTTTACCACCAGCTGCATGTAGCATCTTCAGATGATCTACTGTCATCTGCAAAACCTCCGCCTTTTCAAGTTTAGCAGAACCCTGTAACAGGAATTATCAAGTCACTTTGACTATTACCACAAAATGTACACAAAGAGAATAATACGTTTCTTTTTACAAGAAGCACAAGGCACTGACTTGAAGAAGAATGACACCATGTAGCTGCATACCTGCTTTTCAAAGGCACTTGGAACGAGTCTTCTCAGTTCGGAAAGACTGTTGTTGATTCGATCACGGCGTCTTTTCTCAATAATCTACACATAAAAAAAGCATAACATCACGCTCTGGTCGACAGTGTAGTGTAAGAGAACATCCGCTTTATGACATCCATGCGTAATTACGCACGGCACGATAAATGGATGACTCACTCCTCTGCGCCGTTTTCTGGCTTGAACTTGAGTTGTTGTAGGAGGCGACATGGAGTCGAGGGGAGAGTCCAGGTGTCTGGAATAAATATAAGATAATACATTAATTGTAACTTCACATACAATAAAATAACTTTACCAATTACCAACATTGGTAATGATAGATCCATAATAAAGTGACACATTGTGGTGTGTGGGGTGTATTATTTTCAAAATATTATTAAACACATGTTAAACGTATTCTACTACGAATTTCATAGTTGATTATTTTAGAAAGGGCTGTTGTTAGCGCAACACAACGCATGACGTGCACATTTAGCAAAAATGTATTTCTTGTATTCTATCAAGACTGTATCCTTTAACATAATAATTATGTTTCTCCGATGAGATAGGCTAATGCGTGATCATGGAATTACAACAAACTGCAAGAAAGTAATTACTGAATTTACCCATTTTCGTCAGCACTGTCTTTCTCCACTTCAATATTGTCATCCAGTTCACTGTCGGACGAACTGTAATTAGTATTTCTTTTCATTTTGCTTCCAGGCAATGTTGAGAAAAGTCCTTTAATGTGAGCTCAGTGTGCACTGTCAGCGGTGGGTCTGCGCAACAGTTTAAACGTCAAGCCTTGTTCCCATGGTATTATTTTCACACGGAGTAGAAGAGGGGCGGGAAATGGGCGGGCATCTAAATCACTGAGCCTATTAAAATCAAGCTGACACTTGAGTGACATGTTTGGACGTTTTTAGACGATGGATGTCCCAAAGAGGTGTATGGGCCTCTATGCCTCTATGACCCATTGAAATGTAATTGCTCAATTTAAAACGTTAAGGTAAAATCCTGTTTGTAGATTAGATTACATTTACATAACAGGCAGCAAGAATGGGAAAAGATGCATCATGCCAGAGAATAAAGGTAATCTATGTACTGCATGTGTGTGTCCATGCCTTGGGCCTGAGGGCAGCAGGTTGCTGACATCAGAGGCTGAACACAAGACCCCTACTAGCCTAAGGTCCTTCTCTCCAGGCAGCCTCTCAGATCAGCAGACAACAACAGCACATGGAGCCCTCTCATTCAGCTGTGTGAAGTTGGGGGGGGGCACACATGGCCTTTCACCAGTGTGTGGCTCTTTGTCAGCTGTGTGGTTCAACAACAGCATTGATCAGCCTGGGGCCCCAGTTTACATTAGTGTTGCCAGGCAGCGCTAGGAAACCCCCTCCATGGGCGACATTCGGGTTAACTGCCAGGCTCAGGGACACCTTCCCAGAGAGGCCCTCATCCACTAGAGAGGGGTAATAGCACACATTCTTCCTTGACAATCTAAATGTTTCGGAATGAGATGTTTGGGTGAGAAATCCAGGCTGGAGGAATGAAATGTCCATTGACATTTGAGGTTGGATTATTGTGATAATCCAAAAGAGATTATTGTGATAATCCAAACACATAGCGAGGGGTGGTCTGCTAAGGCTGTGATCATTATGACCTCGGTGTGCAAGGGTCATAGGTCAGACTATATAAAACATGGGAACGCTCACTGTTTGTGTTCTACTGTGTAACTAATCCCTTCTGGGTGGAAGCAGGCACAGAGGAGCAACCTGAGGCCTAGAAGAGAGAGAGGGAGGTAGAGAGAGAACCTGAGGCCTAGAAGAGAGAGAGGGAGGTAGAGAGGGAGGGAGAGAGGGAGAGGCAGGGATGAGGAGAGAGAGAAAAGAGAGAGAGACTTCTACTACGACCTACCCTAATGATTATCCATTCCTACAACTAATATAGTTCTGATAATTCGTCTCTAATACAAACGTCAAGTCTGGGACCTGTCTATCTCTCTGTCTGATCATTCCGGTCATAGCAGGAAGGAAAGGAGACGTCTGGTAATGCAATCAGTGAGAGTATGCCCCTCTCCAGCCTTTCTTCCCAGCTCCTTGTGGAGAGCAGCTGTTGCTCTGTGCTGTCCATCAGGTCAGTTGTTAACTTATTGCGCTCCAAGACAGACATGTGAGGATGAGAGCTTGACTCAAGGAAACAACTGTAGGCCAGTGTCATGAGGCTGTCAGTAGTGAGACAGAAAACATACATACAGGCCTCATTCGGTTCCCCCCCCCCACACACACACACACACACACACACTCATTGACATAAAAACACACACAAGAACAAACTAAGACCTGAACGCATGCATCCAATACCTGCATTTCCACACTCAGTCTCCATTTGGTGGATTTATAGACCCTGACATGTGTGTAATCCAGTGCTGAAACACACCCAAAGCCATGCATGCTCCTTGGACAGTAGCCCTAATGCAGGAATGCTGTTGGACTCCGTTTCCCAGAAATCCCGGGTCAGGACAGAATCCAGAGACAGATACTCCAGTTACATCAATGAGAGCCCTTTTCTCGACCTTTCCCCCCCTCGTAGACATGGTCTCAGACTGACTTGCTGATGGGTGTCATTATCAGTTAATTTAGGATGAAGTCACTATTGTTCATGGTAGTACTAAGCTGACCAGACTCTAAAGTGGCAATGCCTCCTGAGGATACTTCAGCTCATGGGGTCCCCGTCAACTCCTCCACCTCCCCCTGTCAACACAAAACTATACTTCTCACCTGTTGCACAAGCGCCTACTCCTCCAATCTTTTTATGCTCATTCATCATGATCATGATCAAATAAAATCACGTTTGAGATATGTGCTTACATTACAGATTTGGACTGTTTTTGCTTAATAAAGTGATATGGGATTATTTATTCCCTAGGGAAACTACAACTGATGTAATTCCAAAGGAACCTAACTAGCTTGTTGACCATTGGGCCAACACACTCTCAGTCCCCCAGAACCAGGACACTGCCAGGAAGCTAAGAGGTATAAGCAAGCATTTGTTTAAAACTGGCGTGTGCCCAGCTGCCTTCCTCAATCTTCCCTCAGGTTTCCCTTGGTGACTGTATGTGTGTTTGTGGTGTTAATGTGTTTGTACGTGTGTGTGTGTGTTGGTGTGTATGAGTGTGTGTGTGTGGGGGCTGTCGAGCGAGCGTAGGCGTGCGTTTGCATGTGTTTATGTTCGTGTGAGGGAGAGTGTGTGTTTATGAGTGAGAGAGAGTGTGTGTGTGTCTATGAGTGAGAGAGTGTGTGTGTGTGTTTATGAGTGAGAGAGTGTGTGTGTGTTTAGGAGGTGCTGTTTCCCACAGCCCTGATCTAATTCCGTGGTAACTCAATCTCCGTGTGAGCGGTTCCCGGCGAGTGTTCTCCCACCCGTCGACAGCCTCTCTCTGGCTGGCTGAGTGTGTCCGACAGCCTCTCTCTGGCTGGCTGAGTGTGTCCGACAGAGGCCGGCTCAGTCTCGCAGGACACCTCCCCTCACCCCCCTCTCAGCAGGATTGATTTACTATGTCAACCGTTGGGGCTGTCGGCAGCAGCGACGCTCACAGGCCTCTATGCATCCTGTGTGCACACCACCCCGACATCTTATACCTGTCATTCAACAACTGCACCATGATGGAGGGAGGGGGTGTGTGCATGAATGTGAGGTTGCGTGTGTGTGTTTGTGGTGTGTGTAGATTATGAGCTGTGGAGACACGTGTGTGAGAGCTCATGTCTGACCTCGAGACATATGGAGATTTCATTGGGGGCTCTGTATTTTATAACTGAGTGTCTGGTTTTTGGACGTGTGGAGATTTGTATTTCCAATCCCAACTGCCCTCCGAGGTGTGATATCATCATGGCCCCAGCCCTGGTTAACACCACAGGAATCTAAAGTCATAGAGGAGATCCTTCTCTCCGCTATCCCCCCCACTCCCTCCCCCCACCCCCATGACAAATTCTATGAACGGTGCCATCCATAGAGCTGCTGAATGACCGGCGACGGGTTACCGAGGGAAACGTGTCCCACACCGCCTCCATTCAACAATGTTATCCTGAGGGCTCCAGCTTCCTCCCAGTCAGCACCCAGGCTCTCAGTGTGGCAGGAGGCAGGGACCAGGCCAGGCCTAAGGACCCATTCCCACCATTCAGCCCCAGCACACCCTCCTTCTCATTCCTCACCTTCCTGCCTTTGTCGGCACCCATTCACAAGGTGATATTTGGATAGGTGAAGCAAGGGAGGATGTGCCTACTTCCTTGTTGCTTTGTTTCGTTTTTAGGTTTGTTTTTTATTTATTTATTTGAGGATGAATTCTGATACGAGGATCTCACAAGTGTCTGGGGTGTTTTTGAGCCCTGAGGGATTGAAGGGGGTTCAGGGACTGAAATGACTGGGTGAAAGGGAACCAGAAAGTACTCATTCTTTGAGCAGCAGAATATAAGGCTTAGCTTTGACAAGGAACTTTCTCTTGATTGTTGAACCTTGAAAAGAAGTCTGTGTGATCTAGTTTAGTTGGATAACGCCTGGATAAGTAAAATCCTAACACGCTGTCCACCTTCACACACATTCTGGAGCAATACATGTCTAGGTGTATTCTTGTAGGTGTTTGCTAATATGCTACTTATTCTTCCCTTCCAATTTATATAATCCCACAATGGTAGGTGGAAGGGTGGAGGGGTGGGTGAGAGGAGGGGTGGAGAGAGTGGGTGAGAGGAGGGGTGGGGGCACAAAAAAGCCCCCCCGTGGCACGTGACGACCCTGGCAGGGAAGTGAGGACCAAAGAGCAAACAGCTTTAGAGGCCACACAGAGCTGACCTGACCCAGATACAGGAAGAAGAAAAAACATGTCTGCATAACAATAGGAAAGTAGAGAAAACAAGAGTGTTAGTGAAACTCTGTGGTTAAGATCAGACAAGAGGCTGAAGGGCGACGGGGGATAGACTGTATGACGGGTGGCGTTTCTGACCCTCAGAAGGAATTAGATACATTTAGACAAAACATTGATGCACTGTCTGCTCTCTGATATCCTCTGGGCTGGCTTACAGACTGCAGATAGATGATAGTTCAGATTTATTTTGCACTTCACATCAATAAGCAAGTTTTAAGGTAGAGAAAATAGGGACCTACGGTTTTTTACTGTTGCCAAATGATGCTTCTTGGCTAACAATCTGAGGATTTAACTGGCAACAAATTCCATCATTTTAAATGACAAAAAAGTTGCAAGGGGCAATTTATGGAGTGTCACAAGTTTATTACAAAAATGTCTTATTTTTCTGTGAGCCGGCTCCTTTCCCAGCGGACGCTCAGTGCCAGCTGTCTTTGCTGCTGTAAAGTCCTGCTTTCCCAAGCTCCGACCTGTGGGAAAATGTGTTGTGGCCAGTAATTGATTCCGCCCTGCCAGCCCCATTACTCTCCACTGCAGTCAAACTGCCAGTGATCTGCAGAGAGCCTGTTAGCTCAGTCTCTTATACTTTCTCTCTCTCTTTTTCTCCCCCCTCTCTCTCAGACACACTCACAAACTATGTGTCCTCTCTTTTGCTCTTCAGCACCCACACCCCTATTTATCCCTCTGTTGAGAGATCCCTGTTTACAAACGTCAACACAATCCAGACCCACAGCATTCACCAAACACACACACACACGCTTAAGTACTGATGGCCAGTGTTGGGGTAGTTACTCAAAAAAAGTAATATATTACACATTACTAGTAACTTTTAAAGTAATGCTTTACTTTACTGTATTACTCACTGCTGAAAGTAACTAGTTACACTACTAGTTACATTACTTTTGGATTACTCCGTAACATCACCTGAGGTGCACTTGCCAAATATCAATGCATGTACCATATATGCCCATATCAACTCAAATTCTTATTATAATGAGGACAGATCTCTCTTTTACCACAAAGCTGACAAAAGAGTTGTGAACATCAACCTAAAAGTTGTCAAGCATAACAAGGCTACAGTAGGCCTACTGACAGTAAGCAAAATGTCTCAAAATAAGATAATGCTTAAAACTTTAAATGGCAACATTTAGTAACTGTAATGCGATGACTAAAGTTATCAACAGTAACGCATTACATTACTGCGTTACAGACAAATGTAATATTATTACAGTAACGTGTTACTTTGTAACCCCCAACTCTGCTGATGACACACACACGTGAACTAACCACACACACACACACACACGCGCGCACACGCGCACACGCGCACACATGCACACACACACACACACACACACACACACTCTCACACTCTCACACACACACACTCTCACACACACACACGCACACACGCACACGCGCACACGCGCACACGCGCACACGCGCACACGCGCACACACGCACACGCGCACACGCCACACACACACACACGCACACACACACACACACCATAGTTCAGACATGGGACAATATTCTATTAAAGGTACCATGTGATGAGATGTTCCCTTTAGGAGGTTATTTAACATTAATATGAGTTCCCCTAGCCTGCCTTTGGTCCCCCAGTCGCTAGAAATGTCGATAGGTGTAAACCAAGCCCTGGGTATTCTACTCCCCATTTGAGAAAATGAAAGCTCAAATGCTCGGTTTTGAAAATCCTCTCCTTCTGTCGTCATGAGGAGAAAGGTTACCTCCCCTTTCTCTGCTTTGCCCGCACAGAGAATTTGGCCCACCAATGAGAAAATGAGCTACGACCGTGCAAGCGCGATATTGGTTTTTCCTCGAGACATCATGGCTTGCAAACGACCGAAGCATGGCAGTTAGCCCCGCCTCTCTCCTCCTCATAACATTTAAAGCTACAGACACAGAAAGGCACGTCCTGAGGAAAGCTCATTGTGGGACTGCTCGTAGTGGCTGTAATTCTGCACCAAGGCTGAATTTCGGGAAAGAGACTTCAGATACAGTATTAGGGGACCACTAAGGCCTATATAAAAGCACCCAAAAACAGCATGTCATGGGATATTTAAAAACACAATCCAACTATTTTTGGGGGGGTGTTAGACACCTCTGACCGGTTTTCTCCATTAACTGCTGATGGGCGAATTAAGGATGATTTCATCTGACATGAAGGGTAAAGGTGGAGTGGCCAGTTTGCCTGAGACTTGTCATGGCCATTCATCCATTCTGTCATCGCCTTCAATTGGATAATCACACACGAGCCCCCTACTCTGCCCCCAAAAATGTAATATGACTTGCAGTCATCTGCTGAGAGGGCATGCTTGCTGAGAGGGCATGCTTGCAGTCCTCTGCTGAGAGGGCATGCTTGCTTGTCACAGCCTAACACTTACCACATGTTTAAGTGCTCCCTCCCTCCAATTAAGCCCCAATTAGGGGTTCCTTTCAATGCCTTTGGATCTGTGTTGCACACTCAGCCTCAGTCTGTCTACACGGCAAGTGGCTGGCGTGGGGGGCTGAGGGTTTAGCTGGCTTTGGAAGGGGGGTTGGGTGAGGGTGAGTGTGTGTGTGAGAGTGGGCGGGGCAGTGTTGCACTGGGTAACCAGTTTCCAACCACACGTTTACATGACCACCTACTCTGCATCCCAGAGGGGTACAGTACCCCACCACCACCACCACACCACCACTGGGGTACCCAGTTTCCACCACATGCTTACATGACCACCTACACTGTGGCAGCGGAGAATCCCTTGACATTTACCCTCACCATGCTTCATGTATGCAACCCTCAGCTGTCTCAAGTCACCTCCACCCCCACTCCCTTTAAGAAGTATCAAACCTACGTGGGGTTGAAAGCGAAAGTGTTCATCTATAACAGGAGTCCGGGACGTATAGGGACAGGAGAGACCTCCAGTCCAGCAGAGTGATTTATCAAGGACTCTCATGACCGCTGCATGCTTTATATAACCACCGGCTGAGGGCTGCACTTTCCCATGTAGTCAGGGGTCAGCGGGCCAGGCTCTAAGTAGCAAGGCGGTTGTTTTCCACACCGGGAACTGTGGCCCACTGCAGCACATCTGAGTGAGCATGAAAGAGGGCCCGGCAGGTTCACACATACTGCTTCAACTCAAAGCAAAACCTCCGCCCACCCCACTCCCTGACGGTCTCCTGCAGGCCCCATGTGCATCTCAGCCAGCACCTCTTCCAGCATTCACAGAACAAGCAGAGCCTCTGTGAGGGCTACCCTCCCACCCCCCACCTCGGAAGCCCCCCTACTGCCTCCACTCCCTCCAACCCGATCCCCATCAGGGTGCTGCAGAGTGCAGGGAGCGCGTGGGATGAAGGGATGAGAGTGGAGATCAAAGCAGGAAATCATGAAAAGGCTCCCAGCACACAAGTTCGGGGGACCTCTCTGCCCTCCTCCCCACGTCGTCATGCAGCCTTGATCCCTGCTCCGAGACAGACTACATGTCACGTGTTCCAACCTGGGAGACGTCTCCCTCTCCTCTCACACCTCTCTCTTGCACCCTCCCCTCTTCCTCCTCGCACCCCTCCTTCTACCCACTCCTTCTGTCCTCTCTCCTCCTTCTACCCTCTTCCCTACCTCTACTGTCTACCCTTCCTCTTCCCTCACACCTCTCTTTCTACTTCTCTCCTCCCTCTCTCCACCCCTTCCTTCCTCCTCCAGTAGTCGTCTGCAGGACCAGGGAGGGCAGGTCCCACAGGCCGTGTGTGCCTCCCTCTCAACAGATGGATGCGATGGGGAGCCAGACCTGATTGGCTGCCCCCTGCTGGAGCTTGGAGCTGGCAGCCAGTCAACTGGAACTCCAATATTTTCTTTTAGAGCCTGTAGGAACTTGCATGGGTTCTTAAAAAACCTTCATAAAGATTGTTCTTTAAACTTTAAAGGGCTGACACATATGATCCTTCCTAAATCCCCTCTATGTCTAACAGCCAAGACATGTCAGGTATTAAATATGGACATGTTAATCCATACACGCACACACAGAACACACCCACAAACCCCTACATCAAACACACACAGCAATTACAATTTCAGTGAAGCTCAACCCACGGGACACACAGCAGACACAGAAGACAGAAGACTGCAGCAGGGTGATCAACATGAGCAGCTGTAACCCTCCTTCCTCCACCCTCCCCATTACCTGTTTACTTAAACACCTAACGACAGCTTAAATTTGCAACATAGCAAAGTCAAACTTGCAACCCTCGCGTTGCCCCTGAAGATCCTCTCTCAATTATTCATGAGTGCTCTCAGGTTGGACCCTGGGAACAAGCTGAGCCAGGCCCTGTATCAATAAGAAACACTGGCCACCACAATGGGCTCAGCCTCCAACTACAGTGTTGACAGACACCCACACAAAGGAGCAGAAAGGGCCCCCCCTTCGCTCTCATACACACCAAAGAATGTGTCAGTGTGCAGCAGCTCTGAGCTGTGTTTGTACAGTATATATGGCTTTTGTCCTGGGCCACTGTTTCCCCATTCAATGGGCGCTGGAGTGTTGATGAAAACCAGGAAGAAAGCCTGCTATGTGTCTGCCAGGCAGAGTTCATATTCATTAGAGGGGCTCCAGGCCTGCTAAATGCCACCTGAATCTGCTGCTAGCAGCCCTGGGTGAGAGAACAACAAGTAATCCCTTTATTACATTGGTAAACATCCAGCCATCGGGTGATGGTAAGTTGACATACTGTCTCACTCCTCTCTAATACAATTCCACAGCTTACTGACTGGGAGAAGATGAGGTGATGGTAAGTTGACATACTGTCTCACTCCTCTCTAATACAATTCAACAGCTTACTGACTGGGAGAAGATGAGGTGTATGTGCAAAAAAAGGACAAACAAATCAAGAGTTGTGGGAACTTGCGACCCTGTATCTTACAGGAATTCAGATAATGTTATAGTGTCACAAATGTATCAGTAAAATGGACTGAGCTGTCATGGAATGGTGGGAACAAGCAGGGGAATGTTCTAGAGCAGCTGGACAGGACACAACACTGTCTAAGGCTGACCCCAAGGCTCTCACACCTGCTCAGATACCAACATGCCAGTAGATTAAACTCATACAAACTGTGCTTCTGTGCAGGACAACACCCACCCCCAAATCAAAACCTATATCCAACTATAGGTGGCAGCAATTTGTCTATGGGTCATGAACGTCTTTTGTATCGCATTTCTCTGGCCACAACACTGGGGGGTGGTAGACACCACAAGTTTAGAGAGCCCTTGCTATATTGTTTGGTGACAGAGACAACTAAAAATATAGCACGATAAACGATTTCACTTGATGATTTCTGTTTACCTTCAGTTTGGTACCTTAAAAAATGTTAAATTATAATTGTTTGGCGGCTCAAATATTGACATAACTGGTATCAGTGGAGTGCAAACATATTGAGGTGCAGTATTTGAATATAATAATAATAATTCATTTTATTTGTAACGCGCTCTTCATTCATAAGAATCTCAGAGTGCCAAACATATGGTTTGTTGATATGCTGTTCACTGGCTCCATCTACTGGTTGATTTAACTTGCAAGTAACTTTTATTGTTTGGGTCATCTGCATGCTACCAGAAAAGCATCACGATTTCATTGATCGAGTACATTTCAGTAATGCAACTCTAGCGACAGCAGCAAGACCTTGCATGGGTCATGGGATGACACGACAAATTTGATGTTTTGGATGCACATCAGAGAGGTCAATCATGTGCAATATTTGTGATGATGAGAGCTAGTATCTTCTGAAAGGCAATAAAGTGCACACATGATTTTATTTAATGGTATGTACTGACCTATACTTAGTTTTCATGGAAAGGCCTTGATCACCCTGGGTAGACGACTGCCAGGCTAACCCACATTGCAGTCTATAAGCGCAGCAACGAACCACACGGTGTGAAACTAATTATGATTTTCACCACGCCCCTTATCCTAAATTGTTTCCATGGGAGCACCAGCAACAGCGCTTGATTGGTGTGTCTGAGTTAAGCGCGTGCCATTATGGCTTTATAAATGAACTTTCTCGTACACGTTTTACGTTTTACGCCTTGGACAAAGGGTGGTGTTTTTTGAGACTTGACACAGCAACTAAATTGTAAACATGGTTGACCAATTTGTCGGAACTTGGAAGATGGCCTCTAGTGACAATTTTGATGAATATATGAAGGCAGTAGGTAGGTAATGTGAATTGGTGGTTTGTGGCTGGACCATGTGGCTGGTTTCAACAGACCACACATTAGCAACAACATCACTTTTGTGCATTTGACAGCCAGCGAACTTGGGCAATCAAACGTTTCCTGTCGACTACATTACAGGTGTCGGGTTTGCCACCAGGCAGATGGGTAACCTGGCAAAGCCAAATTTGCTTTTCAGCGTGGATGATGGTGTAATAACTATGAAGTCTCAAAGCACGTTCAAAACGACAGAGACGAAGTTCAAATTAAACGAGGAGTTCGATGAGACCACAGCAGATGACCGAAAAACGAAGGTGGGTGTATAACAAGCAATTAAGGAGATTTGCTCATTATAAGCATGACCAAATTTGCGGACTAATATCGATCCCATTTTCAGACCTTGGTGACTCTAGAGAACGGTAAACTTGTGCAGAAGCAGTCCTGGGATGGCAAGACCACGATTCTGGAGCGGGAGATTAAAGACGGAAAACTCATAGCGGTGAGTTAGTCTTAGACAGGCAAGCCTTTGGACAGTTTAGCGACGTTAAAATGCCCAGAAACTGTTCCGTTTGGTATAAGAGTTTTTTATAGATGCATGTTTAGATTTCAAAGTGTGCTTGCATGTTAACAAATCTTTCTTTCCAGAAATGCACAATGGATGATATTGTGGCGGTGAGGATCTATGAGATGGAGGCATGATGGCCAGGTTGTCCCCAGACAGGCGGCATCAGATGACATGCATTTTGTATTCTGTTCCAATACCATTTAGGCCAAATCCCATTACTTGTTAAACTCTAGGATGTTTAAATAAAAGTCCTATGTTGTGCTTGACATGTCTTGCTGTGACTTTATTCCTACAAAATGGGATACTATTGGAGATTCGTACGTCAATTAGTGGAATCTGAGTGCCAGTAATTCGTTTTGAAAAGCATTCCAGAATTAACCCAGTGAATTTAACAAGTGTCATTGTTCATTGACAGATCATGCAGGTGGAATATCTTTGCACAATGATTTCAGGTTTCATTCTACAAGCTCATTCTACTGCTGGGAAGTTACATGTCACTTTTGCACATGGCCACATTTACTAAATATTTGGGGCATTAAGCTTGATATATTTACAAATCACGTGATAGGGCTTGGGTAAGAGCAGAAATTGGAGGACTTGGTGCAATTCCAATGTACCAATACTGGTTGCAACTTTTTAAATATGCACCATGCACCATTGTATGTTGCTTTAGATTAAATGTTATTTGAACTTTATATGGGTCAAAATGTTTGAGTTAAATGGCAGCAATATGTTCGAACATCTAATAAGAATGCAGGGTGGAGCCCTGGCCTTCTGCCCATAAGCTTTCAACATTCATTAGTCATGTGATCTCCAGATCCTGACTTGGATTGAAGACTTAATACCTCCGGATTAGTTTGACTTGACATGCCTTTTGTAAATTTAGCTGTGTTGCTAAGGTACCTTTTCAAAGTGAATTTATTAAAGCCAGCTTGCCTCATGACCAGCACCTTAAATTGGCATAAGTGACAGATTTCCTTAATAGTGAAGACCTTGATGTTTGTCAGGTACACAAGCAACATTGAATTCATTGTCCTAGTAAGAGGGGGAAGTTGAGTAGGTTAAAAATCAAGGTTAAAAATTGACCTCACAAGTTGCAGGCCAAGCCAGCTGAGATGCACAGACTTCCCCGTTCAAGCAAGTGCACATCATTCATTTAATTAGTGTTCTCTGAGTCAGCAGTGAAACATTTCCAGCCTT
The DNA here is from genome assembly GCA_903064625.1 of Mallotus villosus. Taxonomy (NCBI): domain Eukaryota; kingdom Metazoa; phylum Chordata; class Actinopteri; order Osmeriformes; family Salangidae; genus Mallotus; species Mallotus villosus. The sequence goes on from CAEFZP010001503.1 coordinate 289,244, forward strand.
TTGTGAATGATTGTCTGAGGGTGGTGTCTGAGGGTGGTGTCCGATTATGACCATGGGTGGTGCCACTGCAACAATCTGATTAATTAAAAAAGACTGAGGGTTTGCAGAGCCACAGAAATGAAACTAATTCTATAAGAGGAAAAACTCCACAAAGAAACAGAAAGAGTAGAGTAGAGTACTGCTTTGGAGGGCAGTGCTTAAGGAACATCAGAGTGCAGAATTACAGTTATAAGCAGGAAGTCCAGTTCAACTGGGTTTATTAGCCTACTGTAATTCAATGTAACATAAAGGGCACATGTTCGGTAAGATGCACTACACAAAAACAGTTAACATTCAAGACAGGGGACATATCAGCAATGCTATCGACAACTACACATTTAACAAAAAGTATATACAACAAAGGTAATTGCTAGCTATTCAACTTCACCCCAAAACAGAAATCAAAGACGTACAATTTCAGCAATTACTACAGCAGTACCTCCCCATATATCCATGTTTTTTTTACAGGTGGAGTAACGCTATCTGATTGTGTGAGAGATAGGGGGACTGAAATTGGTGACGGGTGCTTTGGATTGCAGTTGAAGCATATAGCAAGGCCCTTGCCATGGAGTTGTAACGGTTAAATCTAGGATGTAGGCCTACACACAAAAATATTTTTTAATATTGTGAGAAAAATGTGAGACCACAAACGTGAGGAACATAAATTCCTAGATGTAACCGTTTTGCTCCTATAATGTGGGGTGTTTGTCCTCGGGGGTGTTTGTCCTCGGGGTTCCCCCCCACACATCAGGATTTCTGATCGGGTTTGGTCACTCTTAACACACCTCACACCAACGGAAAATCTGATTAAATATTCGGGACATAACCTAGGATTGTCGGAAGGGGGAAATGGGTCCAAAATCAGCCCGATTATCTTGTGGTGTGTAGCCAGCATTAGGTGAGCAGCAGATTCGTTCACTCTGCTCTCCCATTCTCTCTTCTTGTCCTATCTTCTCAACACCGTTGTTGGGTGAATGTGTTACAAATTAACTTTCCAGATAACTTAAATTAACGCAAAGCTAGCAAGTGAAATATGCTCAGAATGTATAGGCTGTTCACTACAGTACTAGCTAAAGCATGGAATGTACAGTGCATCCGGAAGGTATTCACAGCGCTTCACTTTTTCCACATGTTGTTAGGTTACATCAGTACACACAATACCCCAAAATAATGTGAAATCATGATGTGAAAAAGTGTTTATGTATTTTTTGCAAATCTATAAAAATAAAGAAAGCACAGGTACATACGTATTCACAGCCTTTGCCATGGCACTCAAAATTGAGCTCAGGTGCATCCTGTTACCACTGATCATCCTTGACATGTTTCTACAACTTGATTGGAGTCCACCTGTGGTAAATTCAGTTGATTGGACATGATTTGGAAAGGCACACACCTGTTGACAGTTCATGTCAGAGCACAATCCAAGCCATGAAGTCCAAGGAATTGTCTGTAGACCTCTGAGACAGGTCTGATGAAACAGACTGAACCCTGGCCTGAATGCCAAGCGTCATGTCTAGAGGAAACCAGGCCACCTCTTTGTCTGGAGTAGACCAGGCACCGCTCATCCCCTGGCCAATACCATCCCTACAGTGAAGCATGGTGGTGGCAGCATCATGCTGTGGGATGTTTTTCAGCGGCAGGAGCTGGAAGACCAGTCAGGATTGAGGGAAAGATGAATGCAGAAGTGGGGTACAGTTAGTGCAATATTGAGCTGAAAGTGACTGTGTAAAGTGACCCTCATTTTGTATGTCAATTAGGCATTAAATTATATAATTAGTCATTTATTTAAGCTTTGAATTATATAATTATTTATTTATTAAAGTATTTAACAATTCAATTATTAAAGTTGTTATTTTGCCCCCTATAATCCTCCATACATTATGTCTGCTTGCTGTTACCAAAAGTGTTAGCTATTGTCCAAAGCACCGAGCCTACCAGCCACCAGCTAGTGGCAGCAAGCTAAGCATTTTTTGCATTCAAGTAATATATTGAGCATATTTGAATATTTGGGGATGTGTCCCCCTCAATGTATGTTGCTTTGATACATTCTACATTCACCTTTCTTTACACACACAAGGAGCCCACAGAATGGATGTGGTGGGACTATTAAAGCCTTTATTAGGTTTAACTTGTGCATGCTATATGCTACTATCGCTTGCTTAAGCTAATTATTGTTAATTACATAAATAATCATATAAATCAAAACGGACAACCATTCATATGCTTTATCAAGCGTTAATAGCAGAGCAGTTTGTGATGTATAATATGCCTTCACCTTCATCTATTTGGTGAGTAGCTTGCTGCTAGACAAATGAAATACTAATAAGATGATTTTAAGAGGTTTTTGGCAGAACCTTACGTATGTCTTAATTCTGCTGTTATGACTGAATACCCCATTGTTTTTAGGATTAAGCTTTGGATAGTTCTTGGAGAATGGCAGTGTGCCACAGATCTTTTCCCCCCGAGGTGCAGGCGGCCATGCTAAGTAGCAGGAATCCTTTGAACCCATTTCTATGTAATTAGCAAGTTCTTGGAAGTTTGATAGATTTTTTCTGCTCTTCCAACAAATTAAACATTCACACGTTTACGAAGTTTGTCACTTTGTCCCATGTGGGACATTAACTGAATGCACGATTGAACAGTCAATTTAATGACATACACAGTCTATCATCAAAGAGGATGGCCTGAAATGTGTGACCACCAAATGTCTCCTTTTCGCTAGCTTTCACTACACCCTTGTGGTGATTTGTTAGAAGTGCGGCTTAAAATATTTGGACTGTACCAAATGTGACATAGGGACGAAATGAATAAAGTTGAAAGATGTTTCGACATGACAGCGTAAATATTTTATTTAAGTATTTATTTACATGCAAATTACGTACAATTATCAGATACGTGTGAAACTGTTAGCAACAAAATGTGTGTAGCCTAATACAAGCATTTCTTGGTACAAGTAACCCTAAATGCGTATGACGTAATTTTTCAACATGGCCGATTCAGGAAACACAAACAGAGAAGTAGATAAGGAACATATTCCTTATAATAGTAATGTTAAGCCAGTGTCACATGAAAACATGCGGGCATCGAGTCATCAAGACACGCCGGAACGCAGAAAAGATAATTTTCGAAAGCTGAGTACGTCGGAATATTGTGATAAACTGCAAGGATGGATGTGGCAGTACTACACAGGATATGTTAACTGGCAAAGCTGGCTATCTGTCTCTGCTATGTCGTCTCCTCCTTATTTACCACAGTCAACGAACGAGACATCGACTTCACCACTTTGGCCAGCCGATTTGGCCAACTTCGATGCGCAAAACTGGTTCAATAATCCATTCGGGTTACCTTTATCGCCATATCCACCTGCCTTCGTTACACCTGGTAGCCACACAGGCGATACTATTGGCAACGGACCTGTGCCAGCTTCAGTGCCCACACAACCGCAGCAGCAACATCAACAAAACGGCAATGCACAACGACCAGGTCTGAATGTTGTCTGTACGTTCAAAAATATTCGTTTTCAACTTAGTGGCATGCTTGTCCGAGTGAAGTAGCATACACAACTGTAGTTTTAGTAAACGTTGCCTTGCCTTGTGTAGACTATGCTAACTTTTGCCTTATGTCCTCCAAGGTCGAGAATATAGTATTCCTACCCCTCTGCAGAGGTTCCTTGCGGAAATGGTGGATTTTTTCATCCTGTTCTTCATCAAGGCCACCATAATAATCAGTATTATGCACCTGAGTGGGATGAAGTAAGTACAGGAGTTGGACACACAGGATACAAAATACACACACAGCAAGCAGAATGGGAGAAAAGACAACTTACTAAACTAACCAAGTCATTGTTGATCATTGTGTTTATAGGGATATCTCCAAGTTTGCCATGCATTTCATTGTGGAGGAAATAGATGAGGACACATCCATGGAAGAGCTACAAAAAATGATGCTTGTTGCACTTATTTATCGGATATTGGTGTGTTTCTATGAGGTATGTTAACTTATATTACAATTGGTATCTATTGGTATGAAAATCTTGCACCAGAACATGACATATCCTATCCCACATCAAAGTAATTGTTCTTCACAAGCCAATGTTCCAGGGCAGTCAGTGTGTTAGCTTTCTGAGGTCTTCTAATGACACTCATGTTCCTTGTGCTCCAACAGATTGTCTGCATATGGGGGGCAGGGGGTGCCACACCAGGGAAATTTATCATTGGCCTCAGGGTGGTCACATGTGACTCATCAGTCTTGCTTCAACCCAATCGGGTCCTAGTTGTACCAGCAACCAACGTCTCCCTGACCGCGTAAGTAGTGACTCACAAGAAACCAACCTTTTCTCATTTGAAATGGTGCAACACATACGCTTGCTGTTGTAAAATTGTAACAGGTCATAGTCAGTCCTCTCAATCTCTCCACTCACTACTTGATCCGGGAACTCTGACTCGCGAGCATGACTACTAGCCAACTACGCCAACAAAAAAGCTAGCTAGCTAGCAGGTGGACTGTATTTATACCGTAGGAATGAGTTTAACCAATTCACATCGGTTACACATTTTCAATTGTGTTGTTTTTCATGTCCTTCCTCAGCTCGACTGTAAGAGCCCTGAACAAGAACTTCTCCATCGCCTTCTTCTTTCCAGCCTTCATCACACTGCTTTTCTTCCAGCACAATAGGACTGTGTATGACATGGTGGCCGGCACCATAGTCGTCAAGCGCACGGGGGCGAGATGACTTCATGGTTAGAGTTATTAAGGTTAATTGGGTCTAGTGCTAGTTCACGGCTTCCTCCAAAGCTTGAGTCTAGCACAGCGAGATGTGAGGAATGAAGGCCGCAAGGGGAATGGCTCTGCAACAACACAGAAGAGGCAAGTTAGTCTCTTAGACTCGTACGCTCTCGTAAATCGGACAATTTTTCTTCCATTAATGGTATTTAGAATAATTTCTTTCGGAGATTGCTGCTTGATTTGTTTTAGTGGCAAACTGCTATGGCAACCTGAAGGGGTCATGATACAATTTTAATGCAAATGGTATTATCAGTGAGAATTGATAACATGTATTAACAAATCAATTTGATCATTTTGTTTAATTTTCCACCTGAAGCTGTGAAGCCTGTGCATGATTTTGCAACTCTAAATGGTTTTAGCTCTTATAGTGCTGCATTTGATTACTAAATATGTATTTTCTTGACATTTTGAAAGGAAGACTCATGTTAATTCTGAAATGTGTTACCACGGTTACAGTTTAGACCATTGCCACCAAATATTATGGCCAGATTTACCAATCTTTTTTCATACATTCAGCTCAAGCGCTTCATACAGTATAAATGTGCCATCATAGTGTTTGATATGCCTGTTAAGTCTAAGAGTGAAAGCATGCTGTTCTCTATTGCTTTAAAGCAGTTTTGACATTTGAAAAACCATTTTAGTACCACTCTATGCTGTGAGGCCTGTGTTGGGTTGATTTTAAAGTATTTTATTTATTTAACAAGCAAAGTGTCCCTAATGACAACTATAGCCAGTACACCTTAACAGCCTCACGATAACAGGTGATGAAAAGATACAAGATCAGATTCAAGCAGAAAATGTCAAATTTGCCTTACAGTGTTATGATTTCGTAAATTGTATTTGTCTATTTGTGCCAACGGTACCAATAAATTGTTCTTTAGGGACAATTTGATCAATTTAATCAAACTGACGTGATATTTTGATGTGAATTTGAATCAGTGTTTGTAGTAATGTAAGCACCTTCCCATCCCATCACTCCATGCAAGATGAGGATGCTACAGGATATATGACATTTATCGTTTTTATAAATTCAGATTTTCTGGTTGGACAATGGTACATATAACTGTGATAATCAAACAATTTCCTACAACCAGGATTCAGATTTAACTTAAAGTGAAAGGACATGGATTATTGCTGACACATTTTAAGTTCAAGGTCTTTGTCATAAACACACGGTAGACAAGGCACACAGTGTAATGTGTGAAATGCACCCTCAATGTAAAAGGTATGAAAAACAAGAAAAGCACTAACAAGTTGTTGCTTGCAATGTACATCGGATACTACCACTATGTTAGGATTACTCCATGGCGTTGAGCCATGGAAAGAAGGTTCTGAACAAATGTGCAGCCTGGTCTACCCTCTGCCTGAATACGAGGAGAAGAGCACACCCCAGTGTTTGAGCAGTGTAAGTACATGTCTGTTAACTGACAGTAGTAACAACAGAATCCTTTTGATGCTGAATATAATATTTTGGAGCAGCCCTACTTAACCTCTCATAATACCAGCGTGTTTTATAAAACCTCCAGGAAGCTTAGGCTACTCAAAACCAATACACACGGTGTGTGCTGCCGTGTGTTCTGCCATTCTTTCTTAAGTGAGTATTGGAGCTTCCATTGCCCAGATTGTTGGCATGTGTTAGAGTGGTGATTGTGTTAGTTTTGACTAAGTGGCATCCTCTGCTGACAGACACAGATGGTGTCTTCAGATTATAGCCCCTCAGAATAGCTCCGCCTCCTCTGATGCCGCCGCCATGGTGGGCATGGTGACAGTGTTGCTGCGTGAGGAGCCCCTTGCACACCCCACCATCTCCCCTCGCCACAACTGAAATCCTGTGAAAGGACTAATTCATGAGCATCTCTATCAGTGTCCAGTGAAGCTGACTGTATCTGCTCGCCTCAGTCCTTGATTCCCCCAGGGCCTGCAATCAATCCTCCATGTAGGGGAACCATCTCCTTGCGACTGGTTATGACGTGAAATATATGTTGATATTTTAACTTGTACCTGTAGATCTATATTGATGGAAGACTCATAAGGTAGTGTTTTGTTCTTTTTGTCATTAAACATTTAGAGCAGTGGTTCTTAACCCTGTCCTCAGGGAACCCCTGTCCTCAGGGAACCCTCTGTCCTCAGGGAACCCCTGTCCTCAGGGAACCCCTGTCCTCAGGGAACCCCTGTCCTCAGGGAACCCCTGTCCTCAGGGAACCTCTGTCTTCAGGGAACCTTTGTCCTCAGGGAACCTCTGTCCTCAGGATACCTCTGTCCTCAGGGAACCTCTGTCCTCAGGGAACCTCTGTCCTCAGGGAACCTCTGTCCTCAGGGAACCTCTGTCCTCAGGGAACCCCTGTCCTCAGGGAACCCCTGTCCTGCATGTTAAAGATGTTTCTTGGATCCAACACACCTGATTCAAATGCATGTTCGTTACCAGACTTCTACGAAGCTAGATAATGAGCCATTTATTTGAATCAGGTGTGTTGGAGCAGGGAAACGTCTAAAACATGCAGGACAGGGGTTCCCTGAGGACAGGGTTAAGAACCACTGACCTAGAGTTTTGTCTATTGGAGCTTTGTTTTGTTTACTATGGTCTTGACTATATACTATTATGACATTCCAGAGCCTGTAATAGCGTGAAGCCTGAAGACACCGCTGGAGCTTCATGACAGAGACTTACAGACAGGAGGCCCTTCTCTCATTTACATCACTGAAACCTAATCCAGTCTCTCCTCTCCTTTTTTGAGGGACCAAAATGGCCTGGTACAGAGGCTGATAAGCAGAGAAAGACAGACATTGTGAACTGATACTGAAGACAAAGATAGACAACCTGAGTATGTGTCTACTAAAGATAATGGTCTTGAGAGGTGCTTGGTATTATTTGACTTGGTGTTGACCAGCTTGTCTCGTCTGCAGCTCCATGATACAACTGACTGGAAAAAAGATGCCACTGTTTACCAAACAGCACGTTAACACAACATTTTCCAAACCTTTCCAGACAGAGAGAAAGAGAGAGAGAGTGAGAGAGTACTGAAAAATGGAGCAATGAAATGTCTGGGAATTGTTAATCACATCAAAGACAGAGTAGGCCTACTGAGACGTGGCCAAAATCTTCCAGCTTGTGTTGTGGACTCTTCTAGTTTGCTACCGTACACGGACATTCCTTGAAACAGGTTGCCCTGCAGACACAATAGGAAGGATGAGGACTCAGCGATACATTGCATGATGGGTTTTTGCACCTTTTTCTGTTTGTATACTCTATTGTGTAACATTTACCATTCATTTACAGAGAGAGAGAGGGAGGGGAAGAGAGAGGGGAAGAGAGAGGGGAAGAGGGAGGGGGAGAGGGAGGGGGAGAGAATGGAGGAGAGAATGGGGGAGAGGGGAGGGGGAGGGGGATGGGGGAGGGGGAGGGGGATGGGGGGAGGGGGCGAGGGGGTGGGAGAGAATGGGGGGGGTCTCTAAATTTTAGGTTTCCCTTTTGTCGTTTCATGGATTACGTCACAAACCAGTTTTGCACTGCAGTGTGCTGCCCTCTGCTGGTTGTGTATACAAGAGAAGGAAGAGACTTCACAGAATGGGACCAAAAGTAGTCAAAAAGATTTATTATTTCTGACATTTTGAGAGAAAATATTCTTGTTGATTCTTTAGTCTCTATAATTATGGCTGCTAATGTCACCTATAAGGTTGTAGCCAACTGACAATGACTGGGATACACATTACAGTCACTTCACTTATTGTAAGGAGTCTTAGATAAAAGAATAGGCCTAAGCTAAAGCATTCAACAAAAATGTAGTAGTCTGTTCTAAGTTGTGGGTTACTGGAAACTGCCTCACTCCTCCAGTTCTGAACGACAACCTCCTCTTTCTGCGGCTCAAACAGCATACTGGAGACAATGTGCGTAAGCAGGGGCCGGCTATTTTCAGCTGAATTGAGAGTCTTGGCTCTCAAACATGGGAAAAATGCCTCCACCCTGGAGAAATGTGGCCCCAGACTCTTTCAAGCACATTAAAGCACATGCAAATTGTTCCACCCATTGACAAATACGCAAGGGGGAATCACTCGGACCTTGGTAAAAATATGAAACGTTCTGATAAGTTTTATAAAACACAATCCCTGACTAGCCTATACTATTTGTGAATACCACAGAGCCCTGCAGGCCTTGTTGAAGACAAAAACTAAACTGAATTCTTGAGGGCAGAAACTATAGGCAAACATCAACAGAACATCTATCGGACTATTTTTAGAAAACAAAAGATTTTAGGAAAAGATTTGGGTGACGCCTATCAATTAATAAAACATTTGATCCGGTAACGGTCCGACAGTCTGAACATGCATAAAAGTAACTATTTTTAAACTACCATCCCACTGCCAGATCAACTCGAGTGTGTTATCCTTTAATTCCCCGACACGACACGAAGAATAAACACAGCGATAGTCGTGATCCCATTAAAGCTCCTTGCGAGAGAATCTCTCCTTCCAATCTCAACCTGTTTGACCTGTCCAGGTCATTCACAGACAGCTGCAGCCGAGTCCTTTCCAGTTCGGAGAGTCAACTTACACGTCACCCAGAAGTAGGGCAACAGACAGTTTTTTGGTTTGTGACTGCAGTGTTGACGTGAACTCTGAGTGGATAGGTTAGATTGGTGGCACCTGCTTGACGGCCTGCTCGTCACCTTGATCACCTTCCCTCTGTTGTTGAATTCCCCAGCACTCAATGGGATCTTTCAGCCTGTCATGCTACACCATAATTGAGAAGTAGCCACACAGCCACAAATGTACCCATCTTTCTTAATGGGGACTGGAGACTGTGGAGCAACCCCTTGTTGCCATGGCAGCATCGAGTTTTCGCATTCCCAACACGCGCAGAGAGCGCGCGCTATCGTTCTGAGACCGACCGCGCCACAACAGAGCGGGCGCCCGCTGCTCTCTCGGGGAGTCGGGCCAGGTTTATTTACCCGTTCCTCTGATGGGCGAGACAACGCTTAATCCCAGCTCCGACACCGGGGCTGAACCCCCGTGCTGAAAATGAATAGAATGTGACCCAGCATGGTAGCTCTCCTACGCTTTCATTCACATCTCCACCCAAGGACGCGTATAACTGTGTTTATGTGTAGATATTTGTTATTACAAGCTACATGATACCAGTTACAAGTCATATTGGCAACTGCCCAAATATATAATAAAACAAAATGAAAGCAGTGGTATTCCACTTCCCTTTCACCCTGCTATGGGAAGCACAGAGTGCCAGTGTCCTTGTCAAACAGAGGGTTAATTATTCACAAAGAACAAGCATCATTTCTTTCAATCCAAATGAGTGTTGTGTGTATGTCTTTGTATGTGTGTCTGTATACATGTGTGTTTACTGCATGTATGCAGTGTTTTGGGATGTGTGCTGCATGCCTGGACATGTCTGCTGTTTAGTAGGAGCTGAGGTGGCACACACAGTCCTGCTAGGAGCAGAGAGAAGGACGACAGAAGACTGGAAACGGGGGGCCTACCCAGGTGGACATGGGATACAGGCCGTCTGGACCGTGAGTAACAGGGGTTGGCTGGTGTTGTGGGGCTAATCTGTAGCAGACAAGGTGCCCGGATCGCTGTGGAGCTAGTGTCTCATTAGCTGTCCTGATGCCATGTGTGGCTTTAATAGAGAGTTTCCACTCACCTTTGTGGATAGGACAGTGTGATTTCTGTGTGATTTCTGTGCTCCTAAGTGGTTTAATCTGGCACTGGGCTTCACAGTGTAAATGTTGCTTTATGTAACCCGCAGCAACAAAACACCCTTGGCTTTTCAAGGTGAAGGTAACGTGTGAGCGTGAAACAGAGGGTGCTTGACTGTGTAGAGAGCTACAGTGGAGCTTAAAATAGAAGAGCAGACACACATTTAAGGACAGTGTGTGCCATTTGTTTTTCAGAGTGTGTAGGTACACATAAGAGGATAAGAGAATGATTCATGCAGGGATGAATTACACACATGCAAAGCCACTCTCACACATACACACACACACAGATTACCACTAAATTAAATATTTCACAGATAGTTTTGGATAGACACAGTATTAGACGTTTAGACAAAGTTGCAGAAGTATTTGTAACTTTAACAATGTGTTTTGGGAAGCCTTCCTTTTCATTAAGGGTTCAGCACTTGTGGAATGCCTGTGGAATGTTATGCATGCTACAGTTGTGTCTGCACTTTGAATATGAAAACACGTGAGGAAGTAGGTCACCAACAAGCCTCCTGGCAGTTCTACACACACCCGTCATGACAGTACAGTCATGTACACAGAGGCATACAGCACTGTATACAGCACCACTTGCTGCCTGAGCTTGACCCAACGTTGACCCCTATTAAGGAAGCCGTCCTGGGACTAAGTCGTTCCATGTGCCCCCCACCCACCCACTCAGGGACCAAACAAGGAGGCAAATTGAGTGGTTCCAAATGTGCTTTTTGACCCAAATATACTGCTGTGTTCTCTTATTCTTCCAGGTCCACTGTCCGTGTAGTGCTGTCTTGTATGGTATTCACTGGCATGTTCTCATTCCACTGTGATGGTGTGAGTGGTAGGATGGGTACTGTATGGAGGGGAATGTAGTAATGATGATAGTGTAGTGAGGATAATGTACTGTGGATAGTAAAGTAGTGTAGTGAGTATAGTGTAGTGAAAATAATGTAGTGAGGGTAGTACTGTATAGGGCTGGGCGATATATATTGTGCACATGCTCACAAAGAGCGTGTGCACAAACAAAAAATGTCACTCGCACAGGCACTCTCTTTTGCTCTCTTTTTGTCCTGTCACATAAGGACCCCTGCATGAATTGTTCTATGTGAGGTCCATTTTGTCAAGTTCAAGTACCATGTTATGGCAACTGCTTAAATTTGCACTACACATTTTGTACTTTGTAACAATAGCTGTTCTATCTAATTTGTTTTCTAATGGAGGCAAAAGAAAATCATGTTTTTTTATAACATATCGAGATATATATAGAATATTGTAAATTCTTTGACAATATTGAGATATCTATTTTTTGTATTTATCGCCCAGCCCTACTGTATAGTAGTGTACAAAAAATCATGTAGTGAGGATACTATGGTAGTGTAGTAAAATAATGTAGTGAGGAGAATGTTGTGAGAACCATATAGTGAGGATCCTGTCTTGAGGATAGTGTTGTGAGAATAGTGTAGTTAGCACGTCACAGGAGGAATGACTCATAAGGACAGGATGGAACTGCACCCATGTGACAGGTCTCAGCTTCATCATGTTTCAAGATTTCAATCAATATTTGTGTGTGTCCCTTATATGACCTGCTTGTATCTCGCCAGAGCTGTCCCTATACAGTATGTGCTATAGAAATACATTATATTCCACTGTGCGTCTCTCTGTGTGTGTCTTCTTTGAGAAACATTGATGTTTGTAAGTGTCCATTAAATTACCTGACTGTCTTTCTGATGTGCTATAGAAGAACATTATGTTCTAGAATATATTTGCATGTGTGTGAGTGTATGTGTGTGAGTTTGTGTACGTGTTTATGTGTGTATACATGTGGAGTGGGTGTGTGAGTGTCTTCCTCTATATGAATCAATGTGGGCAGGAAGTATATAGATATATGTGCACATGACCTACCTTTACCTTTGTGCTACAAAAGTACACCGTGTCTGTATGTGTGCTTGTGTTTGTGTGTATGTGTGTGCCTGTGTGGTTGTGTGCATACTTGTGTGAGCGTGTTTTTGTAATGCACAAAAAAGGAATCTTGGACTAGCTCTCCAGTCTGCTCTCTTTGTTTCCTTCAACCTGCCACTCGCAGACCTCTCCTTCCCACACTCGGTGTCCGGGTGTGGGGTACCTCAGCTCAGTGAGGGCTTTGCCCTGGAGAAGCCAGATGCTATTTGTATGTTGTTTTGGATAAACGTGTCTGTTAAATGAACAAAATGTTCAATGAGAGCTGGTGCTGCTGGTGTTGGTGGTCTGGCTGGCTGTTGTGGATAAGAGGGCCAGGCTAGAGGAGGGTCCCTGTACCAGGGTGCTGGGGGGGGGGTGTTTATCAGGCCAGCTCTGCCTGCTATGGGTGATAGATCTGAGGAGCAGAGAGCAGGGAGGCCTGGGGTCCACAGAGGGGTAGGTTATTTCAGGTCAAGATCAGCTGGGTCATCTGCCTTTCAGGCTAGATTTCAACCAACAGATTTGTCTATGCAGATAAATGTATAGAGCGAGCACACAAATATAGCAGTGAAATATTGAACAGCTTTAAAATGCTGGTCTGTTTAACCCTCTGTGAGACTGTTTGTGTGTATGTATGTGTGTGTGTGTGTGTGTGTGTGCATGTGTGTGAATGTGTGTGTGTATTTGCAATGTGTGCATATGTGCCAGCCAGTGTGAACGTGTGGTGCATAGCACACACAGCCGTACTCACATCCATATGTCTGTATGAGTAAACCTTCGCTGAATCCCCAGCTCTTTCCACCTCCTCCTCCTCCTCCCCCCTTTCCCTCCCTCTGTCTTCCCTCCCTCCCACACCCCTCCCTTCTTCTTCCGCCCTCCCTGTGTGAGCGTAGTCTGGGCGCGCTGCCAAGTAGAGTGTTTTTTTTGAATGAATACCCGATGCGGCTGATGAAGCTGGCTGGGGGAGGAGCTGTGTCAGTGGAGTACTGAGAGGGGAGGGAGAGGGGAGAGAGAAAGGGGGAGAGCAAGTAAGAGAGGCACCGATGGAGAGAGAGAGGAAGAGAGAGAGAGAGAACTGGCAGTCTGGTGGCCTTGCATAACACACGTTGGAGCTGCCTTGCACGCAGGACTTCATGTGAGCTTCACCAGAGAGGGGGGACTTCCTTTATCGTCAAGCTGTCCTCAGCAGAGTTGTAGGCAGAGGGTGCTCAGCTGGGAGCCTACAGGGGGATGTACCACTGGGCTGGACCGCCGTAGAACCCACACCTCTGGCACCGACCTGCACAAAGGAACCAGTGAGGAGGACCAAAGCACGTCCACAGCTCCCAGACAGCAAAAAGCTCAGGCTATGCTTAGCAAGCAGAGAACTGTAGAGTGACCGGTAAGCTTATTCCTCTCAGGCGGTAGGTGGGGGGTGGGGGTTGTAATTTCTCGTTTGTCGCCTATCTTTTACCGCGTAGTATTTTCCTCTCTGTATTCACCACTCCGGCACTGCTGTTCTGATGCCCCTAGAGGCCAGCAGCTGTTAATCTCAGAGGCTGAGGGCTGGAGAGGCAGAAACAATGCTCCTGGTTCACAGACTAATGGAGTTTCCCTCTCTCTCTCTCTCTCTCTCTCTCACTCTCTCTCTCTCTCTCTCTCACTCTCTCTCTCTCTCTCTCTCTCGCTCTCTGTCTAAGGATCTGTACATTGTGTGAGTTGTTGGCTGCTGCAGCGGCTCTCTGGAGTCATTGTGGAGACAAGCAGGCAGAGCTGGAGCTGGGCTCTCTGTCTGCCTCAGACGGAGAGAGTTAACAGGGCTTGGGTCCGCCTCTTAAAGGGACAGGCACCCCTCTTTGGATGCACACAGGCAGGGGGAAAATGGCTCATTGGAGCTTCAGAGAACTGGTGACACACTAACGAGCCTTGTGATAAGGAAGGAGCTTGTTTGTGAGGGAAAAAGAGTCAAAGTATTTAGTATTTGATGGAGACAGAGAGTGAGTCTTGCGTGTTGACTCTCTGAACAGTTATGCACATTCTGTGCTTCATGAAATGATGATGATATGTTTTTCTAAGTATGGAAAATGTGATTTCTGTTACTAACTGCTTCGGTGAAACAAGAGGACGGAGGGGTCTCATTACTGGCTTGTTTACCCTCTACGTTCCCAGAGTTTGGTCTGTGAGTTCATAAGTGAACCCTCACCTCAGTCTCCATACAATCTCCATAGTCTGCAGAGATAGATCAATGCTGGACCGCAGCAGTGTGGACCAGAGGAGACGGGATCAGAATCAAATCGTCACGGTGTCTGAACAGCCCTCTTCACAAGACACAGTCACACAAAGGGCTCGACTGATGTTAACACCCGAGACCAAGCCTAAAGCCTTGGATGACACGATAGGGTGTGTGAGGTCCCAGCAGGATGTGTGTATGTGGAGACAGACAGCTGCGGATGGTGACTGGGAGGTTATGAAGGGTTGTTGGGGGCTTGTACCCCCACCCCTTCCCACCAGCAGACACCGTACTTATCACCTGGGAATGTGTGAGGGAGGAGTTTACATTGATGGTCGGTCAGGACACAGTCTACCATATACTATATATTTTGTATTTTTCCATTCAGGTGCATTTCTGTCTCTTTCACACACACGATTTCTATCAATTCAATTCAATCAATTATGCTTACTCACTCATCTCTCTCTCTCTCTCTCTCTCTTTCTCTCTCTCTCTCTCTCTCTCTCTCTCTCTCTCTCTCTCTCTCTCTCTCTCTCTCTCTCTCTCTCCTCTCTCTCTCTCTCACACACACACACAGAAGCTCTTACTGCACACACACACACACACTCTGACGTACCTCTGTGGTTTGTGCAGTTTTTTGTGTGTGGGAGTATGAATGAGGATGTTCTGTTTGACTGAAGTGGCAGAGGTAGGAAGCTTCAGTGTGTCATGATCTTCACAGAGACCCGCCTGTCTGTCCCTTTCCACACAGGAGGTGTCAAGGGTGACAATCTGGAGGCTTCCCCTTTTACATCCTACATGTGAAGACTCTGTGTGTGTGGCTGTGTGGGTGTGACTGTTTGTTTATGACTGTGTGTCTGATAGTGTGTGTATGACTTTGTGTCTGATAGTGAGTGTCTAACTATATGCATATGGCTGTGTGCATGACTGTGTGTCGAACTGTGTGTGTCTAAATGCAGTCCGTTGTTCTCTGTGGTGTCATTAAGGGTGTGTGTTTGTTGGTTTCACTGTTCTAATTATAACTGTCAGTGGAAAATCTAGCAGGCTGCCTGCTCTGTGTATGTGCTTTCTATGCTCCTGCTGCTTAATGCTTTTCCCCATTGTGGATGTGGGTGGATGTGTGTGTGCACGTGTGTGTGTGTGCGAGTGTGTGTGTGTGCGAGTGTGTGTACTACACTGCCTCCAGAGCATGTTGAGAGAACCTTCTATAGCTTAGGACATACTGTACTATAGATAGCAGACTGAGACTCCATTCCTTATACAGTGTGTGTTGTCATGTTGTAGTGTAACGGGTTTGTGTGTATGTTGTGCCCTGTGAACAGTGTTGTTCTGCCAGTGAAAAGTGGAGCATGGGGTTGTGATGGTGCCGTAGCCATGGCAGGTTACAGACTCAGTTACCGTGTTCCCTGGGCGTCGTTAGGGCTCTGGGATTATCACACTGTTGTCATGGTGTTGCCGTGGCGGGGTTTTCATGGTGTTGCCGTGGTGATATGTCTGTCGTGTAGTTGTGTTGCTGATGAGGGATCTCTCAGAGAGGAGGTGTGTGTGTGTGTGTGTGTGTGTGTGTGTGTATGTGTGTGTGTGTGTGAAGATGCTGCGGGCTCTGCTCAATGTGGGTCAGGAGAAACAGCTTTCTCTTTTTGCTTTACATCTCTGTGCTCGTCTGTCTCTCTTCTTCTTCCTCAAATCTCCCTTTCTCTCCTCCTGTCCATCTCCCTTTCCTCTCCATTGTCTGTACCCCCCCTCCCCTCTTTCTACTTCTCTTTCTTTCTCCTACTTGCCACCTTTTTCCCTCTGTCTCTCTCCTCTCCATCCGCTCTCTCTCACTCTCTCTCTATGACTCTTTCCCCTCCTCTCTCTCTTCTTCTTCTCTTACCCTCTTGCTGTCTCTCAATGCCTCTCTCCCCTCCCCTCATCTCTCATGTATCACATACTCTCTTTCCTCAACATCTCTCTCACTGCCATCTTGCTTTCCTTCTGTCTACCTTACTCCCTCTCTTACTCTCCCCCCTCCCACCCATCCTCTTTTACCAGCCTCCTCTATTGCACCTCTTCTTTGTTACGTTTGGTTAATCTAGCTGGCTGTGCACTGAGATACAGACTGTGGTTGCTTCTCCTATGGATGCCGTGACCTTGTCAAAGTCATGGAGCCTGAGGTTGATGGGCGCAAATTGAGATCCTCTGAGGTCGCCGCTGTGGTTTACCGTTCTATTTATACATCATGTTCAAGGGGCATGTCTGCAGAATAAAGGCTCGTCCACATCAAACAACACTGGATGACTGAACGGATGGATTTCATGGTGTCTAATAATCCTCTTGATGGAGGATGTGTGTATTTGTGGGTGGTTGTGTATGTGGGTTTGTGCGTGTGTGCATGGTGTTTGTGTGTTTGTGCATGCTTGTGTGTGTGGTGTGTGTTCGTGCTTGCCTGTGTGTGTGGACTTGAATGTGTGTGTGTCCTGCCCTCCATGTAGGTGTCCGTGGCTAACGACAGAGAGTCCTGTGCACTGAACCTCAGATAAACCTGCAGGAGACACACACTCAGAGGGAGGGAGAGAAGGAGAGAGACCAAAAATAGTGACAGAGATCAAGAAGAAGGTTATGTTTGTGGGCACACATTATTAATATATCTGCGTGTGTCTGGGTGTGTGAGGGCTAGTCAGTGCATGTGTGTGTCTGGGTGTGTGAGGGCTAGTCAGTGCATGTGTGTGTGTGTCTGGGTGTGTGAGGGCTAGTCAGTGCATGTGTGTGTGTGTCTGGGTGTGTGAGGGCTAGTCAGTGCATGTGTGTGTGTGTCTGGGTGTGTGAGGGCTAGTCAGTGCATGTGTGTGTGTGTCTGGGTGTGTGAGGGCTAGTCAGTGCATGTGTGTGTGTGTCTGGGTGTGTGAGGGCTAGTCAGTGCATGTGTGTGTGTGTCTGGGTGTGTGAGGGCTAGTCAGTGCATGTGTGTGTGTGTCTGGGTGTGTGAGGGCTAGTCAGTGCATGTGTGTGTCTGCGTGTGTGTGAGGGCTAGTCAGTGCATGTGTGTGTGTGTCTGGGTGTGTGAGGGCTAGTCAGTGCATGTGTGTGTCTGCGTGTGTCTGGGTGTGTGAGGGCTAGTCAGTGCATGTGTGTGTGTGTCTGGGTGTGTGAGGGCTAGTCAGTGCATGTGTGTGTGTCTGGGTGTGTGAGGGCTAGTCAGTGCATGTGTGTGTGTGTCTGGGTGTGTGAGGGCTAGTCAGTGCATGTGTGTGTGTGTCTGGGTGTGTGAGGGCTAGTACGTGCATGTGTGTGTGTGTGTGTGTGTTAGTGCATGTTTGTGTTTTAGTGACTGTACCCATTTGTCGATGCCCGTCATGTGCTCCAGTGGGTTTTTATACCAGTCAAACACGGTCAACATAGGACAGGGCCTCCTGTGGCTTGTTGGCAAAGTGGTGCTTGCTAACCCACTTTCTACAGCTCTACTGGGCCAGTCCCTGACACAACACAGGCCCCAATCACTAGTGGGTGCAGATAAAGAGCTCATTTCAATGTTCAATGAACCCGGTCTCCCGGATACAACATATACTACAACCAAATCTGTTACAGAACCTACCAGGATACAACATATACTACAACCAATCTGTTACAGAACCTACTCATCTGATACAAAGTTGTATCCCCTCGTCGTTTGAACACTGCTTTTACTGTACAACACCATCATCTTTTCATATTGGATAGAAAGAATACATCAAAGTGTATTTGTTTACATTGATACGATGCCCTTCGAGTTCCATTGTTTTGCCTGCGACATTCCCAAAGAGAAGGTTCTGTCAAGAAGTAGGAATCGATATCTGCAGTTTGAGCTCAGATGAGATGCCTCAGTGTTTCAGTCAGAGACAAAAGCAACAGGCCTCCAGCCTCTGGGTCTTTCCTCAGGGGCTTTGGAGCTGTATGGTGCTCTCTCTAACCTGGCCCCCCTTCTCTCCTCTGTATTCTCTGCTGTGGAACTGGGGGTCTGATAACAGCCCACAGCTACAACTACACACTACTACAGAGGAACACTCTCCCTTCTTCCACTCTGCGAGCAACTCGCACAAATCCCTAGCTTGGTTTAGAAATGAAACAGAAATATAACCGGTGCCTTATGAAAACACAGATGATCCAGAAAATGTGTGTCAGTATTTGCGTGCTGTGTCTCACAGAAGCAGCTATGAGAGAAAGCATGATAAGGTGGATGACTGAGGAGAATCTGACAGTTGTCCCTGGGGAAAAGGCACCCATTGGTTTATCTCATAGTTCATTGGCTACTTGAGGTAAACACATTCCAGATTAAGCAGGCGCCACCTAGTGGTATACATTAGAACAGCACCCTTAAGTGTAATTTGTGAATGGGGGATTAAAGAGCGATGATTCAATATCTGACTCAATGACATGTTGACTGACTTCCAGAGCAATACTATCTCATCTCTCATTTTGCACTCCTTTTTTCTCCTTTAAGCTGCATCCTGTTTCAGTCGCATGTTCTCCTCTGCTCCCCAGATTTGCACTGAGCCTGTGGAGGGAGCCAGCCAGGCAGACATGATTCCTCATGAAGTCCATGGATCTCCTCCGTCACCAGGTGTGACTCCCTGCTCCTGAGGCTGAGGTCTGGAACCAGCCAGCCGGGCAGACGGTCCTCCCTCCCCTCCAGCACCACACAGAGAAAGGGGCACAGACAGAGTACCGGACAGAGAACCGGACAACAACAAAAAACGAGCACAATGAAGTCCACTCAGGAGCGGAGTAATGGCTGCCTGCCTCCTAAGAAACGAGAGATGCTCGCGCTGGAACAACGCCCGGTGGTCGTGGCCGCCACTGCGACAGCTGCCCCTGACAACCAGCACACAGAGAACCTGGCGTGGCTGGCCAGCGTAGCCAGCGAGCGCTGCCGGTCCACCGAGACCAGCAGTCCCCGGTTTCCCGTGTCCTCCCCCTCCTCCTCCTCCTCTGCTGCCCCCTCCCTGTCGGCGGTGCCCCTGACCTCCCTCTCCACCATCTACCCCACGGCCCTCACCCAGCAGGGGGGCACCATACAGTATGCCCAACTTGCACCCAACGTCCAGTTTATCAGCTCCTCCCTCACCGGGCCCTACGCTGGCTACATCTCCTCCCAGATCCTCCCCACTAATGCCCTCTCCCACCCTGCCTCTGGCCCACAGCGCCCCCAGCTGGACGGCTACACCACCCTGCTCTCCCAGGGGAGCAAGGGCGAGCAGCAGCAGTTCCAAATCAGCCTCTCCCAAGACCTGGCTGTCTCCTCCACCCACGTCTCCAGCCAGTACATCCACCTGGACAGCACTCCTCTGACTGTCTCCGCCCCCTCCGGACACCTCCAGCTCCACCCTCACTCGGGGGTCCTCCCCCATACCCTCACCCTCGGCCCCTCCCAGCTGCTGGTGCAGTACGCCGACGGCCCCCCGGCCAAGAAAGCAGAGTGGCCCAACAAGGGTCTGGTAAACGGAGACCTGGAGTTGGGACTGGGTAAGCCGACGGCTGTGGTGAAGGCAGCAGGAGCTGGAAATCCACTTAACAACCAGCAGCAGGTTCATGGCTACGAGGCCAGGCATATCCTGCTGCCGGCAGACTATGGCCATGAGGGCTCCGGCCTGCAGACCTCCCTGGTCCTGGTGGCCAGCCCCCAACCCAGCACCGGATCTGAGCTGGACACCGGCCCCAACAAGATCATGGTCCACACTGACAAGGGGGGCATCTGCCTGGGGAGGCCAGTGTCCAGGACATCCTCCTTCTCCTCCCTGTCCTCCTCCGACACCCTAAAGCCCTCCACCCCCCCACACGGTCATCCAGACCTCCCACCCTGCCGAGGATCTGCCAGGGAGCCTCTACTCCTCTGGCCAGACCCCTATTATCGGCTACATAGCCAGTACGGGCCACCAGCACGCCGTGAGCTACCACGCCACGCTGCCCCAGCACCTGGTCATCCCTGGGGGCCAGTCCCTGCTCATACCTGTCAGCAGCGCCGCCGGTGGCACCCGAACCTCAGACCTGGAGGTTCCTCGCTCCATGACAGCCACGGCCACCACCCCTCAGCTGACTACCGCCATGCCTCATGCCTACCTCGCCACCGCCCTGGCCAAGTGTGAGTTGCTGGGCTCCGACGGACACCAAACTCCTCCTGTGGTCCAGGCCCAGGTTTTGCCCATTGTCCCTGTAAACTCCACCCCTGCGGTGGTAACCTCGTCCTCAGCCCCAGCCCCTGCTGCCCCTGTCTCCATCCAAGCTTCCTCCACTTCTCCGTCTGCCCTGCCTCCCTTCTTCATGCGCGGCTCCATCATCCAGCTGGCGGACGGGGAGCTGAAGAGGGTGGAGGACTTGCGGACCGAGGACTTCATTCAGAGCGCTGAGATCAGCAGCGAGCTCAAGATTGACTCATCCACCGTGGAGAGGATCGACTGCAGCCCGACGCCCAACGCTGTGGTCATCCAGTTCGCTGTGGGGGAGCTCAAGGCTCAGGTAAGCTACTGCCGGTGGAAGGGGGAGCTGTTAAACATTAATCATGCAAGGAACTATTGTGTTTATGTATGTGAAATCAGTATCATGCGATTCAGGGGCATAGGTTTTGAAAAAAAAAGCTGTCCCACCCACATTTGAAAACAAACCTACACTCCCGATATGACAACACACTGCAACAAGGAGCATACCTTTATGGTTCACATCAGTGATATACAGGTGCAATGATGAAGATTCTGTCAATAATCCCCTGAGTGTGTGTGCGTGTTCCTGTGCAGGTGTGTGTGGAGGTGCTAGTGGAGTACCCCTTCTTCGTATTTGGCCAGGGCTGGTCATCTTGCTGCCCTGACCGGACCACCCAGCTTTTCGAGCTGTCGTGCGCCAAGCTGTGTGTGGGCGACGTGTGTGTGTCCTTGACCCTGCGGAGCCTGAGGAATGGCCAGGGGTCAGAGATCAAGCTGAGGAGCAGCCAGGGCCCGGAGCCCTTCCAGGGGACCTGGCCAGGGCCTGGACTCCACTGTCAGGACCAGTCCCAATCATACTGCACACAAAGCAGCCAATGCAGACTGTTTGGAGAAGGACAGAGGCCCAGGCCCGGGAGCCTCAGGGAGCGCTGAGCTGAGACAGATGGAACAGAGGAGAACACGGTCGGCCGATGCGGACAAACCGCCGGCCCGTAAACGGCGCTGGTCAGCCCCGGAGAGGGACCAGACGGAGAAGGCGGAGGAGGAGCCGCCCATGACGCTGCCAAAACCCTCCTTCCTCCCTCACGAGGTGAAGGTCAGCATCGAGGGCAGGTCCACCACTGGCAGCTGAGGACTGGGAAAAGTGTCACTTCTGGGGAAAAGAGGATAACAAAAATCGAATGTTTGTGATATATCGTTTGTGATTTTCTTTTATCTTTACCCTTATTCAGATTACTGTAATATAGAGTGAGTTTACACAATATTTACATTTGTATTGTTACATACAGGTGAAGTTAGGATGTTATGGAGGTTAGTGCAATTAACCCTGAGAAAGGCCAAGAGCAATGGGCTGGCTGGGGACTTTGAGTGTAGAAACCACACATCCAAGATTAGCTCACCGCTTGACACCAATGATAAGTTGAGTCTTGTGATACAACTTTTTTTAACAGACAAACCAATAAAGCAATGTCACATGTAGTTCCATGTGTTTTTACCTTTGGGAAGCAGGGAAGACACAGGAAGGCCTTGGTGTATGACACAGGTCCACCTCTCAGACTGGATGATAGTAAGGTGCTGTCTGTGTGGGGGAGGGGGAGGGGGAGGGGGAGGGGGAGGGGGAGGGGGAGGGGGAGGGGGAGGGGGAGGGGGAGGGGGAGGGGGAGGGGGAGGGGGAGGGGGAGGGGGAGGGGGGAGGGGGAGGGGGAGGGGGAGGGGGAGGGGGAGGGGGAGGGGGATGACTGCTTCAGTAGCACTTTACCTTGCACAGGTCGGACTGACGGAGACACCCCTCTGGTTATCACCATGGAAATACATTAGCAACTAACTGGATTGGCGGTGATGTCATCCCTCCTGTGTATCTCTTGCGATTTGGGTTTGTGTTGGTCTTGAATCTCTTGTTCATTTTGTCTCTTCATGGTATTTAGGCTGCCCCCTATACCAATTGTGTGTGTAGTGGTGCTGTTTGACAGACATGGAAGGAACAGGTGTATGTTTGTTGAGTGAATGTTCAAATGTGTGTGTACACAATGTGTTTATACATGTGTGTGTTTGTGCTTGCATGCGTGTGTAAGTGTGTGTAGCTCTCTGGCTAGAGTGTGTCCCAGTCTCCTCTTGAGCATACTGGCTTTAAGATTGCAGGCCTGGATAGGTCTGTACGTACCTCTTAACCATCACACTGTATCTCTCCTCAATACTGAGCTGCAAACACGCCGTCCCAGCTCCATGAGCTGACTGATGGTTTCTGTGTAACATCATTGCAGAGATGTGCACACAACTAGGGGACAAAAAGCATCAATGTTCACAGCTTGTCTAGCAGAGCAAAGCTCCAAAGCAGAGATGACAAGGAGTTGTTGTGAAGTAAGCTGCACTAATTGGCAAAAAGATGGATGGATATAGTTATGGAGGTAATTTAATACATCTAATGATTTGTATGGACGCAGATTCTCCTTTGTATAAACACTGGGCTTCTTTATGAGATAGTGTATGTAAAGGTCGGGCCATATGAACATTGCCCACTTGAACATCTAAAACACATTTATCACACTTGAATAGTGTAGGGATTACAAACAACGTTATTTGTCTAAGTTGTTTTCAATGGCTGTTTACAATATTCTGACTTGCTAGCGAAGCAGTTTTGCTCCCTTGATGTGAGCGCTCCCAGTTATGCGTGTGTACCAGCAACCCTCCTATAATAAAATGCTAATTACTGAACCCAGATATTTTGCTATATTATGACATTGCAGTCGAAACACAAATAAAAAATTGTGGTGAGTTGATTTCATGAAGGCCGAATCCTGTGTGGATATAGCATGAGATTACAATATTGTAATCAGGTAAAGTGATCAAACCCCTGGAGTCTGAACAACGTTGTGTGGTTAAAGATTAAAAATCCACTCCACTATTAGACCCTCCCTGCTCAGGCCCTGTTCCTGTGTGCAATATTGATCACATCTGTATTTACGTACGTCTAGTTATCATAAGTTATCCCCAGTCATCATGGCTCTGCATTGTTTTGACAATGCAAATGTCCAGTGACCAGTGTAGTCCAGGTTAATCTTGCAAGGAGAAACACCATTCAGTCTTTAGTTATATTTTGATAGCTTTAATTCTGGCACACAAGATAGCTCTGTGTGTAAATGACCCTGTCTTATCGAAACCTGTACTCTCTAAAATGACCCCTGTAATCTCTGTTGGATGGATATGGTGTGACCTGTCACCGTTATTACAGAACAGACAAAAACAAACCACACATTAAACAGTAATTACTCAGGAATGGTATGTGTGTGTGAGCGGCGTGTGTGTGAGCGTGTGTGTGAGCGTGTGTGTGAGCGTGTGTGTGAGCGTGTGTGTGAGCGTGTGTGTGAGCGTGCATGTGTGTGTATACTAACCAGCAGCACTTTGATGTAACTAAGGGTGAGAAGTGGAGTTTCTGTGCCCCTCAGTAATGTCCTCATGCCAACTCCCTCCTGTCCAACAGCTAGCCAGCTCCAGGAATCAGAAGGTTGCACATATCAGATCACGGGTGAGGTGGTGATGGTCATCACAGTGTAGTGGTACATAGGACAGCACATCTATCAATCAACATGGTCAACATGATCGTGGACTGACCACCCTCTCTGAACTTGAATTTGGCCAGATACACTTGTGTTTCTGAGAGAGAGAGAGAAAGAGAGAGAGAGAGATAGAGAGACAGAGAGGAGAGAGAGAGAGAGAGAGAGAGAGAGAGAGAGAGAGAGGCAGGCAGGCAGACAGGCAGACTGTGTGAGTGTACTGATCAGGTGTGCATGGGCTCTGTCTTCAAATCATTCCATTTTAGGCCATCGGTTTTGCTGTGGTCCCCCACTGTGTTTGTTTGTAACCATTTCAATAGAACATGTTGAACTAAATGTATGAATGTGTGATAAGTTTCCAGGAAGAACAGCTGCTGATAGAAGCAGTTCTACATACATCTCTGTTGTAATCAACTTGCACATTTTAAAATGAATGTTAAGATGAACTGCAGTCTAAAAGCAACCCCGTGACGACATGTCCGCTCATTTGTTGTTTGATCTGACACCTCTCTCTTATTGTTATAGTGGCTAATCAGACTCCTGGACTGTTGTTTGTGTCTTGTCGGTGTTACAGGCAAACTGCCAGACAGACCTCTCAGGACTAGACTCTGCCCTCTGACTGTTCTCCGTATGTATATGACTCATTGCTATCAACGTACTATCTGTGTCTTAGTGGTTATCATTGTGAGTTCTGTGTAACAGTGTGCTGTAACGCTGTCACAGGAGCATCCCTTGTTTGCTTTTTGTTATGACACGAAGTTTTGCAAAATCCAGATCTCACCCCAGAATTCAGAACACACCTCATCCAATATGCACCAATGACAACATTCTTAATTTAAGCTTTTCATTGTGAGTGACGAGATTTGCGTTGAGTGGTGATCATTTGAGTTGTCATGGATATCTGATGTTATCGTCCTCAGAGGCCTCAGTGTTTTAAATGGAAATGATTTATCGAGTGTGGGTTCCCCCTAGTGGTAGGCCAGCTAAATAGCACATTAGCAACTGGTTCCAAGAAGGTAGGTGGTGGGGTGGGGGTTTCTGGTGCTAAATATCTGTAACCTTTGACGCTTCTGATTATTGAACAGTACTTTTTCATTTCCCTCCTCATGTTCAAAGAGAGCGAGAGAGATTGTACGGAAAAATGGAGCAATGAAATGTTGGGGAATTGTTAATCACATCAAAGACAGAGTACTGAGACGTGGCCAAAGTCTTCCAGCTTGTGTTGTGGTCTCTTCTAGTTTGCTACCGTACACAACTGATGTACACGGACATTCCATGAAACAGGTTGCTGCCCTGCAGACACAATAGGAAGGATAAGGACATTACATTGCATGATGTGTAGTTTGATTTCAAATATGTTTTTGCACCTTTTTCTATGTTTGTATACTCTATTGTGTAACATTTACCATTACTTTGCAATTCCACTTTACATGAACTCAAACCAACAGAAAACCAGAGGAATAAAGACTTTTCTCTGATCAGATTTGTCCTGTTTTAAGTCATCGTCCCCGATTTGATTCCATTTGCATTTCTTGTTTGAGATAATGAGATCATTATTTTAAATGTTTGATTTTAGATTGATCAAATTTGTTCAAAGAAATAAAACGTATAAACAAGTGTATTGTCTCTGTATACTCCTGGTAATAAAATAACAGAGCCCA
This sequence comes from Mallotus villosus, assembly GCA_903064625.1. Classification (NCBI taxonomy): domain Eukaryota; kingdom Metazoa; phylum Chordata; class Actinopteri; order Osmeriformes; family Salangidae; genus Mallotus; species Mallotus villosus. The sequence goes on from CAEFZP010001503.1 coordinate 315,287, forward strand.
ATGGTATTCTTCTATGTTTGTGCTTTTATCTTGTCTGGTCAGAAACACCACTAAACGATGTATTAATCTAACACCCAGTTCAAACACATGAATCCCAACCAATAAAAAAGCGTGTGCATTTGTTTGTTTTTGTGTGGTGTGCATACCTATGTATCTTTGTGATTCTTTGCGTGTGTGTGCATCCTTGTGCATTTGTGTGTATCTGTTTGTGTGTGCATGTGTGTGTGTCCCTCCCTCAAAGCAGTGCAGAGGCAGCTGCAGTGTAGTAGCAACCATAGATATATATAGAACACTAGATACGTCACGTCAATGTTGAGCTCCAGTCGGCTGACGGCACACGCGGCGGCCATCTTGGAGAGGTCAACCTGCTGCCTAGTGCATTACACCATATGGAAAATTCATACAAACATGTAGCAAATTTGAGCCGTGATGGCTCAGTGAATGACACTAAAAACATCATAGTTGATGATCCATATTTGATTCTGAGTGGTAGGAAGATTTTTTAGGCTACTTAACAAATGTATGTAATGTAATGTAAAATGTATCTCACCTGTGGAAAGTGATTCCCTCTCGTCGGGTGTGTACTGAACGACGTTGTACACACCCAAAAGCAGCACAATGAACCGGCATTATTATCGCTGTCTGTCTGACAGTCGAGTACATACAGACCTCAGACTGATGCCCCACTCAATATGGCGACTCCGTGTGCCGCGGCTGAGAGGGGCGTGGCGTATCTAGTGTTCTATATATATCTATGGTAGCAACAGCAGCAGCACTGTCACTGGTCACATGACACAAGCTGACGTCAGATGGACCTATCAGAGCGCAGAAGCCCAGCACAGCTACTGACAGGTCCAGGAAACGGAGAGAGAATGTAAACACCACCCCAGTATCTCACAAGATGGAAGATTTAAAAAGACTAGTTAACCACAAACGGTACTGTTTCTCTCCTGTAATGAATAATAATTAATTAATCCACTTCATTAGAATGAGATGATGTTTAGTATCCACTCACAGTCTAAAACCATAAAGTATCCATAACCAGCAACATTAAGTAATCTTCAATAAACGGTGCGCTACCCAAAGAACCCACTGGATGGAGTAAGAGTTATATGATCGACTTGTGGTTTGCAACAAGGTCTTTCTACAGCTGATAACAGGACAGAAACAGGACAACATGAACAACAAACACTTAGTTAAGGACACTTTATTTGAACAATCCATCATCCAATGGTATGCTAACCAAAACAACAATCCAATATGTGATGAGAGTCTGCTAGTTTGGGATATTTACATACATATTTACATACTGTACTGTATCCATGATTCTAAACCACTGTATTTATGCATGTAATAGCATGTTCTAATAAGTTTATTCATAATCTTTATTTGCATCATCTTTTTATTTTCCCTTTTTCCCCCCTTTTTTCCTATTGTCTTCTACAACATAAATAGTTACATCATGTGACACAATATCTTGAGTTGATTTGACAGGTCATCTAAAGATTTGGGGATTCTTTTGTTTTGAGTACATTTCTTCACATAATATTTCACAATAAAATCTTTAAAAGTTGTTAAAACATTTCCCTTTATATCCAGATCAGTCTGAATCTGTTTAGGGTCCTGATCCCTTCAGGGTTTGGAATATGCTAGAAGAGCACTTATTTACAACTATCGGAAAAATCAAGCTCAAATAAAATAATGCCAGTGTAAACACGCTTCAGTATCATGTCCAAATATTGCACATACACCATTCATTCATAGATATACATATCTCCCATGTGTGTGTTACGTATATAAAACTATACTTCTGTCAGAACTACTGTCAACATAAACAGAGAGGAATGCATTCAATATTGAGAGGAGAGGAGGCAGTGTTTCTGGCAAGCACAGAACGATAGATAGACAGAGTAACAGATAAACACACATACAGACAGACAGACAGACAGACAGACAGACAGACAGACAGACAGACAGACAGACAGACAGACAGACAGACAGACAGACAGACAGAGTGGTGTTAGACAAACAAACAGACAGACAGAGTGACAGACAGCCATGGTGTCTACTATATAAGAAAGAATGTATCCAACCCCCCCACCCCCACCCCACCCCCCCCTCCTCACTGCCTGTTCAGCTGAGCCCAGGGAACACACACAGGTACACAGAAACATTGTCACACAGTGACTCTGCAGGGCTGGTTTCTCTGTGTTGCTGGCTGGACCTGGACCAGTCTGTTAAGGCTCTGGATTTGGGAGTCTGTGGCCAACCAGCAGATCTCAGATCTGTTCCATTGATTTGAGTCACCTCCAAGAAGCCTGGCTCCCCCCAAACGTCCTCCAATCAGAAGTGTTGTGCAGTGTGTCAGGCGTCTGCTGATTGGTTGGAGGTCAGCTGCTCCCGGTCAGAGATGTCATCCCCCGCTGGTGGACGCGCCCGATCAAAGAACCCACACTAGAGGGAGGAGCTACAGTTAACCTGCTGTCATGGGGAGGCTGTATGTGTGTGTGTAAGTGCATGAATATGTGTGTGTGTGTATGTGTGTGTGTGTGTGTGTGTGTGTGTGTGTTTATCGTACCGATAGTAAAAGTGATGTCATCCTGTCAATGACACACACTGAAGACGAGTGTATGAGTATGTCAGTGTGTGTATGCATGTGTAGATGTGTGTGTGTATGTGAATGTGAGGGTGTGTTTGTGTAGCATACCTTCCACATAGCCAGTGTTAGTATGGCCAGAACCAGCAGTCCCAGTAGTATAGCCAGGATGATGACCCACAGTGGAACAGCAAACGCTACATCAGGGGTACCCCACAGGACCAGCGTACCCATCTTCAGCACACACACACACACACACACACACGCACACACACACACACACACACACACACACACACGCACACACATACATGCACACACACACAGTAACAAATGCATATAGGTTTTCAATTAACAACAGAAATACAAAAACACAGAAACAGTATCTAGATTTCCCTCCTCTCACTCCCTGCTACACCCCACCCCTGCCTCGCCCCCCCACCCCCTGCCTCTGCCTCCTGCCTCCTCCCCCCACCGCTCACTCCCTCCCTCTGTTACCGAGGTGTTGCGTCTGGGAAGGGAAGGGGGCTGGATGCGGTAGGGCAGGGATGTCACTCTGAACGACACGGTAGAGTTGAGAAGGTACGGGTCGTTACGCCTCTGCAACAGAGACAGCAAGGGGACGTTAAGCAAGTTTTAAATATCTGTGTGTTTTGGTGTTTGGGTTTGTGTGTGAATGTTTCTGAGTATGAGTACTGCATGTATACGTGTGTTTACCTGGAGGAAGGTGTGAGCCCAGAGGCGAGAGCGTATCTTGACCACAGCACTCTGACCGCGATCCAACCGACCAACCACACACAGAATGTTCAGACAGATGATGTTGCTGCAGTTCTGTACAGAGGAGGAGAGGTCCAGACAGTGATTAAGTACAGTGTGTGTGCAAGTTTATATGTATGTGTGCGAGTGTGTGTACATCTATATCTATCTATGTGTGTGTGTGTGTGTGTGTGTGTGTGTGTGTGTGTGTGTGTGTGTGTGTGTGTGTGTAATTCGTAATTAAGAACAACACGGGAATTGCGCAAAGCAGTTTATGTATTAAGTAGGCACACTCTGGTGTCTTGTCGGTGAGGAGGCAGATGAGGATACTAATAGTGATGCAGAACGTTCTTAAAGCATTTTTCCTCAACCTTTTTGTTTTTATTGTGCCTAAGACTTTTGCACAGTACTGTATGTATGTCTGAAGTGTATGTGTGTGTGTGTATGTATATGTGTGTATACTGTTTGTGTGTGTGATATGTACTGTATATGTCTGTGGATGTGTGTGTGTGTATGTAGAGTATGTATGTGTGAGTGTGTGTACCAGGGTCTTGCTGCTGTAGTTCTCAGCAGCAGTGACAGCTCTTCTGCGACGGTGAGGAGCACTAGTGCTGTTCTTCAGGAAGCCAAGCAACTCTGGAGTGTCCTGGAGAGAAGACGTCTGACAGGGAGGGGGGGAAAGAGGGTAGGAGAGACAGGGAGAGAGAGACAGGGGGAAGGAGGGACAGAGAATGACAGAGAGAGGAAGAGAGGGAGTTCATCAGGTACTCTGTATTATATCAGGTATAATTATTAATGTTTTTTACTATTATTATTAACACAATATAAAATCGAATGACATCGAGTGGCATTATACAATATATACCATATGTATCTCACAAACTCTTTGTTGTTGGAGGTCCACATACCTGCAGACCCAGGAGGTTCATACTGCTATTGGCACAGCTGATTGGTCCATCTGTTTTTATCTCCATGGCATAAAGCAAGTTTTCGTCACGGAAACGGAAAGGCCAGCCTACATGGAGCTCCGCCTCCCCAATACTACTGGGACCAGAATTGTGGAGCTGGGAGGGAAGGAGAGAGAGAGATGGGACAGGGGAAGAGAGGGAGGGAGAGAGGGAGAAAAGGGAGGAGGACAGCGAGAAACAGAGGAAGAAAGAAAGAAAGAGGAATAGAGAGGGAGACAGAGAGAGAGAGAGGGATGGAGAAAGAAAGAGAGGAGAGAAACCGAGAGAGAGAAAGAGTGAGAGAAAGAGAGAGAGAGGGTTACATGATTGTTATCAGTGCCTACCCCATAACAATGTTCTCATTAAGACCATGGTCACTAAATCATTAAACATCTACTCTGTTTCCTGGAAGCTCCATGTGTTGTAAGAAAACTACCTCCATACAAGTTCCACACACACATGAGCACACACACACACAAACACACACAAACACACGCATACACAAACACACACACACACAGACTCATTCATTAGCACGTAGAGTGGACCATACAGGACACAAGCCTCATACTCCCCGGCAGGAATTCTCCCTGAGAGAAACTCCGGCCTCTAACCTGAACCAGCTGCTGATGGGAAAATTACAGCTAATGAAAATCATTATCATCTGCTGGAACAGGGAAGACTGGCTGGTGCACTGGATGTCCATACACACACAGGCACACACACATATACACACACACATCAAAACTCTCTCACACTGTCGCCAGTCTGACTGTCTCTGATATATAGGCCAGTTAACCTCTAACCTTTATCTCTCTATCTGAGATCACTCTATCTCCAACCTTCACCTCTCCCTGTCATCCTCTCCCACTCTCTTTCTATCTCTCTGTCACTCTCTCTCTCTCCCCTTACAGGTATGATGTAATCTCTCTCTCTCTCTCCCTCTCTTTCTCTCTGTCTCTTTACAACAGTAATTTCCAGAATTACCACAGTGCAGGAGCTCTTTGATCTGCCAACATTTTGTGCTTTACAAGGCTACTACTTTTACTGTGTGTGTGTGTCAGTGCAGACTAATTTACTGCTCCTTACTTCTACCGGTGGTTGTTTCCTCTCTAAAACGAGTGTTCTTCTGACCCAGAACAACAACCATACCCCTCCATCCTCTTCCCTTCTCACCCCCTCCTCTCCCTCAGCTCCTGTTCTCCTCCACTTCCCCCATCCTTCTGTCATCTACTTTCTACATCAGACCAAACCAACGTTCCCCCAAGTCTTCTCCTTGACTGTGTGTGTACCTCATAGATGTGTGTGACCTGAGGTCCCACGTCATCCTCCTTCACAGGCTTCTCTTTGGGCTCCCAGCGTGGGAACGGAAGCACTACCTGAGAGGGATGAGACACCCTGGAGGAGGAGAAAAGGAGCGAGGGAGGTAGGGAGGGGTGTGGGAGGGGGAGGGAGGGAGTAGGAGGTATAAATGGGGGGAGGGAGAGATATAGAGGGGATATTGAGAGGTTGAGAGGAGAGGAGGAGAGGCAGTGAGAGAGAGAGAAAGAAGGAGAGCGAGAGGGAAGGTCAAGAAAGCAGGAAGAGAGAGAGTTGAAAAGGTATTATAACAGTCATTCTGTTGGCAAGCACAACAGTACTACGTTTAGAACCCTACACCCAGCCGTCCCACTCTGTTTGTGTGTACAAATGCCTAGACTAAGCCTAGCCTGATGTGTGTGTGTCTGTATGTATCTGAGTGTGTGTGCATGCATTTCTTAGTGTGTGTAAAACAGCATATGGGAGTTTTACAAACTCAAACATGTTCTTAGGGCAGAAAGCAAAATGATTGGTTTACAGATTCAACCAATGAAATTGAAGGTGAGGCGGGCTAACAAAACGTTTGTGTTGGGAATCGGAGTTGTGAATTGTGATTCGACTCCTTAACAGTCGCATCAAAGCTGCGCATGGTCGGAATTGTGAAATTTTGATTGTATTGGTCCACATAACTAATAGTCATCTTTCGTATGATCCACGTAACTATTATAAACCATACAGTATTTTTATTTCGACTTGCAGCTTTGATGCGACTGTTAAGGAGTCGAATCAAAATTCACAATTCCGATTCCAACACAAACGTTTTGTGAGCCCGCCTCACCTTCAATTTCATTGGTTGAATCTGTAAACCAATCATTTTGCTTTCTGCCCTCAGAACATGTTTGAGTTCGTAAAACTCCCATATGCTGTAAACCAGGGTCAGAACCAGCCCATGTGTGCATGATTAGCTCAACTCTATTCATAGAAACACATGATCCATGCACTGATCTAATCCACACACACATATACTCAGGAGAACAACGGGAGACATAGACGTGTATGTTCTCCATGACAGAGACTGCTCCACCTGCACGACGCCAACAACCCCATCAGATGTTTCACCGTCTGGGACTAGAACAAAGCTGCTCCGAATACGAGATGACTCACTTACCCTCGTAGGTTAAGCTGTGCACGGGCAGTGATGGACAGAGTCAGGTTAACAGGGTTACTGCGGGAGTTGTCTTTGTTTGAGCTGGAAAAGACATTCACATACAAGCACACATACACACCCACACACACACACACACACACACAAGACACAGCATCAGCGGACAAGCCAGCACATCCAGTATGTTCTGTGACGGCCTCAGGGTTGCCCCAATCATTTGTCCCTTGTTGGCTGTGCTCTTGGTTCCAGTAGGTTTATGGGTGGAGATACCTTGGTGATACTAATGCCAAACGCCTGGCCGACACCTTTCTTTGTTTCTTAGAAGTTTCACACTCCGACAACCACGCACACCATTTCACCACTCGCACAGACACTGCAAACATACTGATCTACTGACCAACAGAACCCATTGGATTGTGTGTCACTTTTACTTATTCAATAAATAATATTAGTTACAGCTATGCGTGGCCTCCCTTTTTTGTCACCAACTTCGGAGCCAGGTTGTAACACAATGGGCGCTCGTCTGGGCATAGTTGAGTTTTTTGTCTTTGATTTGGAGTTCTGTTTGTATTTTGCCTCTTAGTTTGGGACTAGTGTGGTGGCGTTTGTGTTGTCTTTCACTAGTCTGTCTTTGTATTGAGTTCAGCTATTTTTGGGTTGGGTCGGCAGACTGTTTTAAGGCTGCTACATGCTAGTTTTGTATATCATTTTGGTTGCGTTGAGATCGGTGTCTGTGTCTGTACAGGCTGGTTGCTTTGTCGTTTGGCATGTTTTAGTTCTGTCTTGGGTTGGGCTTGAGGCCATTTGGGGTATTTGTGTGACAGTGTTAATGATTTGGGGTAGAGGTGTTTGGATTGGAGCTTTCCCTGGTAGGATGAAGGATGTTTCTCCTTTGAGCTAGAACAGATTAGAACCCAGACATCCAGAGTCTGAATGAAGCATGTTGCCGAGTCCTGGTGAGTCCTGGTGAGTCCTGGTGAGTCCTGGTGAGTGTGTGCAGTGTGTGCAGTGTGTCGCTGTTTGGGATCTGAACAGAGATGTTTTGTCAAGCTGCTCTCCTCTCGTCAGGTCCTGCGGAACTCTGTCTCTTCTCTCTTTGTTCGAGAAAAACCTTAGAGCCCACTGGGGGCTCTTAGGCCAGTACTTTTCTGTCAAGTAGACCTTTGGCGCTTTGTATGAAAGTGTGTATGCTTGTGTGAGCATGGCAGTGTGTGTGTATGTGTGTGTGAGAAGAGAGAGACAGAGAGAGTGACAGCGAGCGTTACATTAACCCTCCTCTGTCACTACTCCATACAGCCCAACTGCACTCTTTTAATTTATATTTTAGTTTTGTATTTTTTTTACATTCTTACATGTTTATATTCTATATTTAAGGACTGCACACACATTTTAAGATTTTTAAGATTAATATATGTTTACTGTATGCACCTGCCCACCAAAGTAAATTCCTTGTTTGTGTACACTTTTTTGGCGATTAAACTTTATTCTGATTCTGAGAGAGAGAGAGAGAGAGAGAGAAGAGAGAGAGAAAGAGAGAGAAAAAGAGAGAGAGAGAAAGAATGTTTGTGTGTATCTGTGTATCTGAGTCACCTGTGGATCTGGAGCTCAAAGTTGATGTGAGGGCCAGCATCCTGGAGTCTCTGGACAGAGAACCGCAGACCCACAGACAACTGGGAGAGAGAGAGAGAGAGGGTGATGAGAGGGAGGTAGAGAGAAGAAACACAACAAAAACCATGTGACATCTGTAAGTGTTCAGTTATATAGCACAGCCAAACTCCCCTGAGATATCCTGGTCACTATCCCCTCTCTTAATACCCTACACAGGACCTGTGTGTGTGTATGTGTCTGCGTCTGCGTGTGTGTGTGTGTGTGTGTGTGTGTGTGTGTGTGGAGGATAAGTCCAGGTCTGTAAGCTGAGACAGACCAGATCCCCTTCACACACACACACACACACACACACACACACACACACACACTTCATACATTGCAGCTACAGTAAGTACTCTCGTCTTGCCCCCAGAGTAAACCCTGTCTGCCTGGCTAACTCACAACATGTGGAAGTTTTATTTCATTATCATGTCAATGACAATGGACCCTGTGTGTGTGATTATGCTTGTATGTGTGAGTGTATGTCTAAGTGTATGCTTGAGCATGTGTGTGTACGTTTGTGTATGAGCATGTGTGCAAGCATGTTTGTGATAATGAACAGCAGGTCAGTCAGCAGGTCAGTCCCTGGATCAGAGTGTGGAACACTGCCTCTCCAAAACCAGTACAACTTTACAGGACTAGCACCAGAACCAGGACCAGAATGAAGACCAGGACCAGAATAAAGACCAGGACTAGGACCCAGCATGCTTCAGGAGACCTGCTCCCTGATGCATCTCTACAGTTTGTCTTCAGAGGCTTACCTCTGATTAGATAGCAACAGAGCGATGACAACTGTCTAATTGGGACCCAAAGCGCTGTGTAACTCACAACGATTCCTGTATTCATCACTCTGTCTGTCTGTGTGTGTGTGTGTGAGAGAGTGTATGTAGGTATGTGTGTGTGTGTGTGTATGAGAGAGAGATAAAGTTAGAGAAAGAGAGAGAACACGTGTGTGTGTGTGTGTGTATGAGAGAGAGAGAGTGTGTTCTGTATAAGCTCATGAATTCCTGAAGGTCCGAGAGAGCTAGGGTCGGTAAATATGGGAAACATCTGGCCAAGAGGAGAGCTGAAGTGAACTCTCTCTCTTTTTCTCACACCACACACACAGACACACACACACACTCGTGCGCGCACACACACACACACACACACACACACACACACCACACACAGACCTTCAAATTAAAACACTCTAAAGCTCCCCCATCCCCCTATAGTGAAATCTGACCACATAATTGATTTATCAGACTGCTGCATGTCACCTCTGAGTTAAAACACACTTAGCTTAACACCCTGCATGGGAAATACACCTACACACACCTACACACACCAGAAAAAAACATAAAAACACATACACATGCAAACTGACATACAAAGAACATACTACATAAACACAGGGTAGAGTTTCATGTCGGAAGGGACCACTCTTTACTTAACAAAGCCTTGGCTTCCTGCATGTGTCATGCAGGGGGCGAATGGCTCAACACACACACACACACACACACACACACACACACCACACACACACACACACACACACACACACACAGTGTTCTGAAGTTGGGAAAATGAAGAGTATCTGTCATATCGCCGGGTTGATGGGTCACCATAGTAATGATGAACCAGTGTATCAGCTGACTGACAGTGTGTATGTGTGTGGACTTCTGTTGAGCTCACCTCGGTCCCGGCCACCATGGGGTTTCCCAGGTCACACACCACCAGTCTGGACTCATTCACCATCCTGTACTCACAGTTTAAAATGGACAGAGACTGGAGTGAAGGTGAGGGGGAGATGAGAGAAGGAGAGGGGGGAGGGGGAGAGGAGGAGAGGAGGAGGAGAGGAGAGGAAGGAGAGGAAATCAGGAGAGGGGTGTAGGGGAGAGGGGTGTAGAGCACAGGAGAGGAAGGGGAGATGAGGGGAAAAGTGGAGAAGAGGGGAAGGAGAGGAGGAGAGGGGTGGAGAGAAGTGGAGATGAGTGAACAGAGACATTGTGGATAGTGGCAGTGAGTGGGGAGGTGGCAAGCAAGTGAGAGGTAGAGGGGTTAAAAGAGGGAGAGAGGGGGAGAGAGGGGGGGGGGCGAAGTGGGGGCAGCCAGGACAGGAAGGGAGTGATGAATGCTCTGACAGTAACAACCTCATCAATCTTCAGAATGCCCTTACACACTCATTACACACTCATTAGCGTACCCCCACACATTCACAAACACAGTCAGCGTCTGACCCCATGTATTTCCGTGGTCACTAATGTAGCATGTAAATAATAATAGGCTCTTATTCCTGGTGAGGCAGATCAACTTTACTTACTCCAAACAAACACACAACAGGATGTGATGTCATTGACATTCAATTAAGTGCAGCTGGGTGACTTGTAGATTCATCAGAACCAGTGTCTCTCCTTTCATATTTTCTCCTATGTTAACATAATATGATATCTTAATCTATACTTTTTTTGTTAGGTGTGTGCGTGTGTGATGTGTGTATATGTGTGTGTGTGTCTAGTGTCTCTAGTATGTGTGTATTATATGTGTGTTCTCACCTCAACCTTGCGTTCCACTCCTATGTAGTCTGCCTCAGGAGGCAGTAATGTTTGCAGTTCTGTCTCGTACGCTCCCTCTCCACGGTTAATTGCATTTATGGTCAACATGACCAAGTTGTCGTCCCCGATGACCAGCTCTGAGCGGTCCCTGTGTCACAGACAGACAGACACACACATATATATACACACACAACCACAGACACACACAGATACATAAATAAAGACACACACACTCTTGTAGTTATTCACACAGAACCAGATAAGGCAACTGTACCCTGTCAAAACCTGTCTATTTGCGTGCTTGTGTGTGTGTGTCAGAATGCATGGCCAAGGTATTTGTATTGGACTGCCACAGACATCATACAGCTGTAAACTACTACAGACCCACACTCACACACACTCTACACACTTGGTAAAGTAAACAAGCTAAACTCAAGTGTAAACTCTCATCCTGTGAGTAAAAACAGACCCAACGGACCTTGTCTTGATGTTGGTGTGTGTGTGTGTGGTTGTGTTAAATGTCCACAAGTTGACAAGAGAGTGTTTGGCACTGTCTGTCTTACATGGTGGCAGACAGATGCAGGTCAGGAACACACTCGTTGTCTTCTCCACAGTCCAGTAGGATGTAGGCCTGGGAGAAGCACAAGGCAATAAGAAAGTCACAGCTAGTTCACTGCATAATGCAAGCAAACTCAAACACGCAGATACCCATGTACACACACACCAGCACACACAGACACATATGCACACATATACACACACACACACTCATGCATGCACATATAAATGCGTGTGCACACACACACCTGCTCCTGCAGGAAGGAGCTACTGTAGTGGTTGAGGACCGGTGGGAGGTCCATTTCTGAGGGGGGAGGAGCCAGACTGTAGTTGAGAGCCAATGAGATGGGAGTTAACTTATCCCTAAACTCCTCCTCATCCTGTAGAGAGAGAGAGATACAGAGCAGAGCAGAGAGGAGCAGAGAGAAGAGAGGTAAATGTTAGTCTATGTTGGTAATTTCAACAAATCTGGAGACTTGGTCTGGCTCCGGTCAAGGTTAGCTAGCAAAATCTGACCCCGCAAGTCTTCATATATAGATAAGTCTTCCATTCTTCAGGTTGCTTAGAATCTTTGCCAACTGTGTGTGTGTGTGTGTGTGTATGTGTGACTCACCCGCAGGTATACATGATAATTCAGGCAATTGTGAGGACTGTCCTGCCCCACTGTCAGGACCCCAGTTCGCTGGGGCTGGTGTGTATCCAGGAAGAGAATCCTCTTAATTCCACCCCTGTGTCCTTTCAACCAATCAAGATGGAGCTCTGTTTTTAGGACTGAGGAAGGAGATAAAGAGAGACAGAATTGGTGAAGGGAGGAGAGATGAAAGACAAGAGACTTGGTGGAGGGAGAAGAGGGAGGAGGAGAAATGAGGCGAGACACTCCTACGATACTTCCTGGTCTTCAAGGCTCCATCAGCAGAACTACAGAGTGTTTGTTCCGGAACTCTCTGAGTATCGTCAGCTCCCCAAAAAACTGACTGGAAACTTTGCACCCCCCCCCCACACCATCACTCCATCACCTTCTATCTTTTTTCTTTTTCACTCGTTTACCCATTGTTTTTGAGCTAAGGAGTGATTGAACATGGGGAATTGTGATGAGACATTTGGCAGTCTTGCACCTCACTCCATTCCAACCCACTCCTCCTTTTCCTTCTCTGTCCGTCTCTATCCCCCCCTCCCTCCATTCTTTCCGCCCTCCCCCCACTCTCCCCAGTGAGAGCAGCTTCTTACCAACAGAGTCAGGGATCCCCACACCGCTCACCTCCACACACACATCCACTCTGATGCTGAGAGAGAGAGAGAGAGATAGAGAGTGAGAGAGAGAGAGAGAGAGAGAGAGAGAGAATGTGATGTTATTATTACATATAACATGAAGCCAAATCTTAATCGTTGCATGACTCGCCCAGCAATAACAAAAACGTGCCTGTTCGTTCGACAAATATAAAGGGAAGTCAAAGGCCTGATAAACACATTAACACCCTCCCCCACACGCACGCAGACACACACACATCCCAAAGACATGGGACACTGGAAAACATCAATGTCTGGATTTGAGTGTGTGTGTGGGTGCGTGTGTGCCTGTCTGCGTGTGTGTGTGTCTGAGAGAGATACTGTGTGTGTGCCTGAGAGAGAGAAAGAGAGAGAGACATGTGTGTGTGTGTGTGTGTGTGTGTGTAAGTTATCAGCCAGTCTATCAGGAACAGGAAAGTGACTCCCACAGAGGGAGAGCTGCACCATTAATACTCTGGAATCTAGTGATGGCAGAATTAGAGAATCACACACCCTTCTGCTCAACTGGACAGACATCCCCATTAGGTTTTAGTTGAAGCTGTTTGTGTGTGTGTATGTGTGTGTGTGTGTGTGTGTGTGTGTGTGTGTGTGTGTGTGTGTGTGTGTGTGCGTGTGTGCGTTTGTCAGCTTTGATGCAAACCAGCAGTTTGTCTGCAGTGCTCTGCTTAACCATGTTGACCTATTCAGGCAGTGTCATGTTTGTTTAATGTGTGTGTGTGTGTATGTGTGCTTCTATGTTTCTGCGTGTGTGCATGTGTGTGCAGAGCGGAAATGACCCCCCAACCTCCTGACAAAAATCTCTGTTCCTTGGTCAGTCATTACTGTATGTAATTATCCTCACACACACACACAAACATAAAGCTTCCTGAAACAATACCTTCCTCCCTCTCTCAACCCTGTCCCCTAAGTCTCTCACAGCACTCAGATCAACCCCGGTCTCTTGACCATGTCTCCTTCCTTCCATCGTTTCCGCCCTCTCTCCTAGCCCTTCATAAAGCCACTACAGGAAAAACAACCTAACTGCTCAAAAGCCCTACCCCCCTCGCCACCCCCGTCAAAACACAAAGACTCAGACAACCCCTAACCAGCAGACTGCTGTTTGACTGGGCCTGTGTGTGTGTGTGTGTGTGTGTGTGTTGTGGTGTCCTATCTGATTGCGTACCTCCGACCACAGTTCAGTGGTTTATTTGAATAAGCTGCGTTCTGTTTTGACAGAATTCCACAGTTTAGTACTTTCTGTCAGTCTGCCCAAACCCCATTCTGTCTGTGCCCCTGCCAACACACACACACACACACACACACACACACAGGCGTCCAGACGACCACACTTCTCTTGTCCAAATAGCCCCACAGTGTGCAGAGAGCCTCTGTGAAGCAACAATAGGATACAGAACAATGAAGGCAGATGGAGACGTCCTTCTTCAGGACCTCACTGGTACCACAGAGTTCTTCAGAACATCACCAGTTCTCAAGCAAATGATCTTTCCAAGACATCCACAGAAGACTGAAAAAAGGCAATTTCTGTCTCCAACTCTGCATTGTGTCTCAACACCTGTCCAGTAAACAACCATGTGTACTCACCAGGTAACTCTGATATCAGAGTCTGGCAGTGTGCACTGGCGATCATCTGGGTTGAGGATTCTGGGACTTAGCAGAAGTTGAGCCTCCACTGATACAACAGGACGAGCCCTAAGCACACACACACACAAACATGTTTTTATTATTTGTTTGTTATAAGATTATTAAAACATTGGTTAATAGAATATTGAAAAGGTTAATGACAGAAAATCTCCTACCTGTACACAGACACTTCCCCTGCTCCAAACGCCCCCACTAACAAATCTACAGAGAGAGAGAGAGAGAGAGAGAGAGAGAGAGGGATAGATTGAGAGAAAGAGAGAGAGCGAGCGAGAGAGTGAGAGAGAGTGAGAGAGAGAGAGAGAGAGAGAGAGAGAGAGAGAGAGAGAGAGAGAGGAGAGAGAGAGACGAGAGTGTGTGAGAGAGAGAGACTAGTTGAGCTTCAAAGAACACCACACATGGGACTGATTTCAAGGTTTCCAGCACTCTTCATCTAACGCAGGCCTCTTACACACACACACACATATACACACAAATGCATTCTTATATATTACTTATATGCAGAGCTGTAGGAGTTTTGAGCTCTGAATATAACTATGCTCTTGCACATGACCCCATTCAGGCTGAAACCCAAACAGAATGTATGTGTGTGTGAGATAGCGAGAGAGAGAGATGGTGTGTGTGTGTTTGAGACGCGACAGAGGGACCCCACGGCACATTCCTGTACCATTAGAACGTTCACATTGGTCCAATCAAGGCTCTCTAAACAACAACAGTATACCCCCGCTGCCTTCTCCTAGCAACCAGTCAGTTTCTAACGGCGACCAGGCTCCGCTGTATGGAATTTGTTTTTACGTGTTTGTGATGGAGTCTTAATTGGCTCTCTGTGTTTAAAATAGAGCTCTACTTTAATGAATGTGGTTTAGGGACACATACCACAGCACCACACACACACACACACACGCACACATACCATCCCTGATTAAAACCTGATGAAGTGACTTAATGAACACAAGCCTACACGGCCAGACACAAAAGAAGCTAGCTCAGCGTAGAACTGGCACAAGGGTCCGGTCAGCACAGGCTAGGCTACTGACCTGGGTGTTGAGGATGGACTAGCTGGTTAAGAGAGAGAGGGTGGGGAGGGAAAAGGGAGAGAGTGCGAAAGAAAAAGAAGGAAAAGAGAGTGCGAGAGTGAGTGTGGAAGAAAGATAGAAAGAAAGAAAGAGAGGGACAATGAGTGAGAAAGAAAGAAAGCGAGGGAGAGGGGAAGGGGCTCTAATTTAATCTAAGAGTGGCACATCTGTTTCTGCCGTCACTCAGTCCCTCTGAAACCACAACATTAAACATTTAGACCCTTGTGTGTGTGTGTGTGTGTGTGTGTGTGTGTGTGTGTGTGTGTACTGTAACAAGGGCCTGAAGTATAGGGGGATGTCTAGATGTTCAGTGGGGTGGGGGTAGTTGGAAAGGTAAGGGGGAGGAGGCAGAGGGCAGGAGGGGAAAGAGGGGAGAGGAAGAAAGAAGAGCAGAAGCAAAAGTACTTGGTCTTTATACTGCAGTCTGTAAAAGTCATCAGAGGAAAGGTGGACTTCAGAGGGAGGGAGGGAGGGAGGGAGGGAGTGGGAGGGAGGGAGGGAGGGAGTGGAGGGAGGGAGGGGATGGAGGGAGGGAGGGAGTCGTTTGAGGTCAGAGAGAGAGCAGATCTCGCTAGAGAGAGATAGAGATCGAGAGAGAGAGAACAAGAAACTCAGTTAGAGCCTGATTTGGGGAAAGTGTACCTTTGGGGTTAAGTGTACATGTGTGTGTGAGTGAATGTGTTTTTTAGAGTGTGTGTGTGTCATTGTGTGTGTCTGTATGTGTGTGTCTACACCTTTGGGGTATATCAAAATATATTTAAAAATTCCCTGCCCTATTTCCCCACACACTCGAAAGCATGTCTGCCACTGTTCATTTGAGGTTAGTGTGTGTACCCCGTGAAAACACACACACAAACAACACACACAAACACACTACCCCCCCACCCCCGTACACACTGAGAGGTTGAAGGTAAGTGCACCTTGGGGCTGCTGGGTAACTGAGCCCATGAGGGCCAGCCTTGTCAGTGATACGCTGGGAAAACATGGCCTCTGTCCAGCGTTTACACAAGCTGTCAGTCTGTCAGAAACCTGCTACACACTGGCCCTTAGGCTAGTGGAGGTGGGATACACACTGGACTCGAGGCTAACTAACTAGCGATGCGATACACACTGGCCTCCAGGCTAGCTAGTGGTGGGATAAACACTGGCCTCCAGGATGGCTATAGGCAGAGCTATACACTGTAAGTAATCTATCTTCTTAGATCTTCTTTTCCAGGAAGCTCCAGACCCTCCAGTGTTGAGGGTTAGGGTTACGGATGTGAGCTGAAACATCATTGGTCTGATGATGGTGTTGGTCTAATGAAGCCAAGTGAGACTGTATAGAGGTTTCTCTGCTCTGCTCATCTCTCTTATTCTTCCTGCCTTCCTGTTTATGTTGGTCTCTCTCCCTCCTTCTCCATAAGGTTGGCAAGTTAAACGTCTGCAGCCTTTGACCTCTGACCTCCCCGCCCCATTCCCCAAACCCCCTCCCGCCTCTCTCCTCTCTCTCTCTCTCTCTCTCTCTCTCTCTCTCTCCTCTCTCTCTCAGCATCAGAGTGGATGTGTGTGTGGAGGTGAGCGGTGTGGGGATCCCTGACTCTGTTGGTAAGAAGCTGCTCTCACTGGGGAGAGTGGGGGAAGGGCGGAAAGAATGGAGGGAGGGGGGATAGAGACGAACAGAGAAGGAAAGAAAGAAAAAAGATAGAAAGAGATGGAGTGATGGTGTGTTTGTGCAAAGTTTCCATCAGTTTTTTGGGGAGCTCTCTCTCTCTCTCTCTCTCTCTCTCCCTGTCTCTCCTACCGTCTTCCTCTCAGTCTACCCCCAAAACCTGTCTCTCTCACACCTCTAAGCCAAGTCTAGTCCAAATGTGAGTACTCTCTGGGATGGTGTGTGCAGTATACTACCTCTTCCTCAGTGCTGTTCTCCCTGGCTGGGATGGTGTGTGCAGTATTACTACCTCTTCCTCAGTGCTGTTCTCCCTGGCTGGGATGATGTGTGCAGTATACTACCTCTTCCTCAGTGCTGTTCTCCCTGGCTGGGATGGTGTGTGCAGTATACTTACTACCTCTTCCTCAGTGCTGTTCTCCCTGGCTGGGATGGTGTGTGCAGTATTACTACCTCTTCCTCAGTGCTGTTCTCCCTGGCTGGGATGGTGTGTGCAGTATTACTACCTCTTCCTCAGTGCTGTTCTCCCTGGCTGGGATGGTGTGTGTGGGGGACAGATGGCTGTGGCCCACAGTCTCTGGAGCAGGTCTCTTATAACACGGATCAAACATCTTAGGCTGCTTTGAACAGTGTGACTTTACTACCCTGCTAACGACACACCATGTGTGTGTGTGTGTGTCTCACTTCCGTCTGCTCTCTAATGACACATGGACTATTTGTGGCGTGTGTGTGCATGTGTGTGTGTGTGCATGTGTGTGTGTGCAAGCGTGTGTGTCTGTGTGTGATGGCTCTGCCACCCGTGAGCTTTAACTTTACTTCCTCCTCCAAAGCTTTCCCAGAGGGTCAATCCAGCCTAAGTTTCAACATGAGGGCCCCTGGCTTTGTGTGTATGAGTGGTGTGTGTATGAGTGGTGTGTGTGTGTGTGTGTGTGTGTGTGTGTGTGTGTGTGTGTGTGGTGTGTGTGCGTGTGTGTGTGCGTGTGTGTGTGTGTGTGTGTGTTGTCTGTGTGTGTGTGTGTGTGTGTGTTGTGTGTGTGTGTGTGTGTGTGTGTCTGTGTGTGTGTGTGTGTGTGTGTGTGTGTGTGTGTGTGTGTGTTGTGTGTGTGTGTGTGTGTCGTGTGTTTGTGTGTTTGTGTGTGTGTGTGTACAGTTTATGTGATTCTCTAGTTGGTCTGCACATGGTCTGGCCTGTAGTCTGGCAAACACTCAGCACACACTCTCCAGATGCCAGTGCACAAGCTGGATGCACATGCGTGCTGTGTGTGTGTGTGTGTCTGAGTTCATGTGTGTGTGCATGCGTGAGCATGTGTGTCTGTCTGTGTGTCGGCATGTATATGATTCTGAATTTCCTGTGAAAAGGAAATTTTGTGAAAATTCTGTTATGATAACATAACAGAAGAAAAGGGGAAGAAAGGGAAAAAGAAAAAGTAAATATTTCTCCTTTTCAGCTTCAACTGTGGCCGCAAGCAGGCATACTGTAACTATGCTGACGTTTAACAGGCTGCTAATTGGGGAGAAAATAAGTGTGTTGAAAAACTGGTGTGTCGGCCAAGATGAGTATTAATTCAGCTTTTAAGAGCACATGATTGGAACTAAATGATTGTGTACACACACACATATGAACATGCACACACACACACACACACACACACACACACACACACGAACACACAGCATTTAGGCCAATTCCCATTCAGTCTGCAGTGTTTAGTTTTGTTCACTTTCTGCAGTTAAGAGAAGGTAATGTTAAGGGTAGATACATGCAATGTACTTCAGAAGTATTGGTATCCAGTCTCATGTTTAATGTCTGGTAAGTGGACTTAAAATATCATCGCAAAATGACCTTCTTACTAGTATATGCGACACATGCGCTGAGAGGGGGGTGGGGGCGGAGGGAGTGGAGAGGAGAGAGCGACTCGAGAGAGAGCTGAGAGAGTCGAGAGAGCAGAGAGCTAGAGAGAGCAGAGAGAGCGAGAGCAGGAGAGAGAGAGCGCTCGAGTATACCCTCACAAAAATACCTCGCTCTCGTAGCTAGATGGTCGTATATGAGTATGAGATGATATAGTTATGCTCTATATCGCTATGCGATCTCGTCTATATCTATCTTCTCCTCTCTCTCGACTCCCCTCCCTCCCTCCCTCTCTGTCAGCTAGTAGATTTTCTCTCTCTCTCTCTCTCTCTCTCTCTCTCTCTCTATCTCTGTCGCTCTTTCTCTCTCACACACACACTCCGTCTCTCTTTTTCCGGCGCTTCTCTCTCTCTTTCTCTCGCCCTCTATTTCGGTCCCTTCATCTTTCTCTTTCTCCCTCTTTCGCTCTGCTCTCTCTCTTCCTTGGGGAGCGGTTAGTTACTGGAGAATGGCAGTGGCAAACCAGCTCAGTCGCCCTCATCCTTCTCTCTTAAAGTAACGACTTTTACCAGAGGAGGAGAGGTTAGTAAGGGAGTGTAAGTGATTGGGCTATGAGAGGAGAGGAAGGAGACGAATGGACAATTAAATTAAACAGAGAAGAGGAGAAGAGAGGACAGGAATGAACAGGACAGGTGTAGCTGATACCTACCAGGGTACTGGTTGTTGTCCAGGTCTCTGTCCCCCCTCAGGGTAAACCCAAAGCCGGGCAGTCCACTACTGGAGGCCCAGGCTGCTTTCAGCTCCTGGCTCAGGGTTAGGCCTCGGCCTAGGACATCCCTCCGGCCGTTATAGATCAGCACCCTCCCTCCACGCTCCTCACCAGCGAAAGGACAGCCCACAGCCACGTCTGACACACAATCACATACACAGGAGGGAAAACAGAAAGATGGTAACACATCAGCAGGTTAGGGCTCCTGAGAGAGAGCGAGAGAGAGAGAGAGAGAGAGAGAGAGAGAGGAGAGGAAAGGGGAGAAAGAGGGAGGGGAAAATGTGAGAAAGGTAAGATATAGAAATATGAGAAAGAAAAGAGAGAGAGAGGAGAGAGAGAGAGGAGACCGATCTTCCTCTTCCTGCTCTGGGGGACTACCTCTGAACGGTAACCTCGTTCTCTTTCACTCTCTCTTTCTCTCACAAACACTCTCTTTCCCTCTGGTCACACCGAGATCTCCGAGGAGAACTTGGCTCTACGTCTGACCTCTGGACAGGAAGTCGGAGGTCAAAAGGCTGGAAAGGGCACGACGTTGGCATGGCAACTGTCCCTGCCTCTCAGGCAGATAATCAGACATCTATCTACCATTCCAAGAGAGACAGTATTCCTTGTGTGTTCAGTGTGTCAGCAGATCTCTCCAGTGTTTCTGATACACAGGACACATGAAGCTGATTGTGGGGTGGAATGCAAGCACAACCATGTGTCTACGTGCATGGCATGTGTATGTGTGTGAGTGTGTGCTCAGTGTTTGGTGTGTGCATGCTTGACAGCAGCTGTGTGTGTGTGTGTGTGTGTGTGTGTGTGTGTGTGTGTGTGTGTGTGTGTGTGTGTGTGTGTGTGTGTGTGTGTGTGTGTGTGTGTGTGTGTGTGAGTGGTGTGAGTGTATAATGTCCTAGTAATGTGCAAGTCCATCAGGAAATCACGGCCAAAGCTCAGCATATACACAACACACAGAGACTCAACAACCTTGATGCAGAACACCCACAGAGATCCCTCATCTCTCACACACACAAACACACATATGCCTTAGAGCATGTTCTCTCAACACCTAATACCCTGACTGAGTCATGCCTTTTAAAAGTCAAAAGTCTTGATGCTTTAACTGTGATACTGAGCAGCCACTGTAGTCCCTCCAATAATCCAGTTTCAGCCTTCAATCCCAGGTCCAGACCCTGCTCCAGTCCCACAGTGTTCAGTGGTCCCGCTTGGAGGCCTGATCAGATTAAGATCCCTTCCTGAAAGCTATTGATCCCCTTGTTATTGATCCACACCTTATATAAGGACTTAACAGAGGTGTCCAGAGGGAGGGAGCATAACACGCACACACACGGTCATATAAATAAACCAATGTGTGTGATGGCTCCCATCTGAAGACCAGACTGCTATTCTAAGCAATAGGGAACAAGCCTCCACTTCAGGACAATATTTGGCCTCCAGTCCTAAACAAGGATGTGTGTTAGCGTGTGCATGTGTGTGAGAGAGAGTGTGCCGAAGTCAACGTGAAGATAAAACAATCACAGAGAAGAGGAATGAACTCTGGGCTCCAAGACAGAAACCTCCACATGATCGTATCTTGCACATCTGGAGAGTAAAAATAACTCTCACACACACCTACACAACCACTCACACCCTCACCCCCTGCTCATCATCACAGGAACAGGGGAACCAGGACACACTTTCAACACCGTACTTCATGATTGGCTGAAGAGATCCAGGTTTTCATCATCGGAGCATTTGATAGGATATCCGCTCTCAGAGACCAAACAACCAGACACGGAAACAGGAAATACATAAACAGATGTGACTGTCATCAGCTAAACTTGACAACCAGTCACGACACTGGGAGAGGCCCCATCAGAGGAAGGAAATGAGAGAGAGAGAGAGAGAGAGAGGAGAGAGGAGAGAGAGGAGAGAGAGAAAGAGAGGAGAGAGAGAGATGAGAGAGGAGAGAGAGGAGAGAGAGAAAGGAAAGAGAGGAGAGAGAGAGAGAGAGAAGAAAGACAAAAGCACACCCACACCCGAGCAGAGTACATAAATACACACCCTCATACACACAGACATGCACACACTGATTCACACCCATGCATACACAAACCCAAATCAGTTCTAATTTTGGGGAGGGCAATTAAAGGGCATGGGGTAGTAGAAACCTGCCTCACCTGGAAGGGGGTGGGGGCAGGCGAGATAGAGAGAGAGACAGGTAGACAGAGTAAACAATCGAATGATCTTTGAAATATTACAGTATGTGTGTGTGTGTGTTGTCACTGCTGTGCACTGCCAGTATTAAAGAGCTAAAAGAGCAGTTTCCAACAATAACCTTCCAACAAACATTCTGCAAAGCCATAGAGAGAGAAAGGGACAGAGAGATAGAGAAAGAGGGAGAGACAGGTAGAAAGAGAAAGAGGAGAGAGGAAAAAACACCATCTGCAAAGTCAAGATGTGGTCCTCTCTGTGAGTTTCTGTCCCAGGAAAAGAGTTTGCCTCAGTCATCCGCCTCTCTCAATTGCTTAAGCTGACTGCTATCCTTCTCTACAGTCCTTGACACACACACAGACACACCACACACACCACACACCGCCTCTCTCTCAGCCTACCATTGAATCCATCCTGGTTGAGGTCTCCCAGGGGGGCGATGGCGGAGCCAAAGCGTCCGAAGGTGTGTGTGCCAGTGAGGAGGACGGGGGGAGAGAAGGAGAGAGGGGACAGCTGGAGGTAGAGGTACACCCTCCCCACCTCCCTGGGCTTGCTCTCCATCTCTCTCTGCATGTAGAGGGGCGCACCCACCAGCACGTCGTCATACCTGGACACACACACACACACATTTACTGAAAGTCATTTCTTAGTTTGTGTGTGTGCATGAGAGAGGGATAGAGGCTGAACTCACCCGTCTCCGTTCAGGTCAGTCACCGCTAGAGAATACCCAAAGTAGGAAGCCATCTGCAAGACAGAAACACTAACGTTACACACACTCACACAGTCACACACAACACACACAGTACTGTACACACCTGTTCTCCGGAGAAGTTCTGAATGAAGGTCAGATTTGTGGAGTTGATGATAGCCACCTAAAACAAAGTGTACACACACAGACACACAATTCAGATATATTTTTCTGCAAAACCCCTTGATGTAACTGTAAAACATACCTAAAACACAATGCGTGCACACACACACACCACACACACACACACACCACACACACACAAGGGCTACATCATGCTTAAAAAGTAATAGAGAGGCTGAACCACATACAGAGTTTCCCAATTCTCTTTACCCCACTTCCCCCTTCTCTTCCATCCTCACGACTCTACACCACCCCAACCCCACCCCACCCACCCCAACCCCACCCCACCCCACCCAACCCCCACCCCAACCCCAACCCCACCCCCCAACACACACACCTCCCTCTGGTAGGGGGGGTTGAAAATTCCTTCATAAGACCTAAAATAACAACCACATGGAGACAGCCAGGGGCTAAAAACACACACAGACACATACACACACAGGCAAACAAACACACATACATACAGACACACACACAAACTGACAGAGGCCGGGTTTGAGAAACACATATGGACTTTCTACTTCAGCCTGACAAAGATGTCGAATCACAAACACTGAGTCTGTGCTTAACTTCCCTCTGACCTACAACCCCCTCCCCCAGCCCTGGCGGAGGTGTCAGGGATGCTTGTCTGCCCAGCTCACAGAGACCTGATGAGGGCTGACAGCTACTTTAGTCCCAGGCTTCTCTCCCGGCCTAACTCTAACCCCGATAACCCCACCCCCACTGTGAGCTACCGCCCTCCAACTCCTCAAACACACAGAGTTCATGTGTATGCTCTGTATTGTGTGGAGAGTGTCGTTGGGGTCGGGCCCAGGGTCATGTGTGTGTGCTGTGGGGTCAGCAGGGTTAGGTGGGGTCACCTCTCCCCACATGGAGCGGAAACCATGCGTCATTAAGGAGGACGAGAGCTCTGCTATAGGGGACACACTCCCACAACACACACACAGGGACACCACACACACACATATATTCACAGGCATACATACTCATTTTTACATTCTTACACAATAACTCAATGAACATTGCCATGCACACACCCGCATACACTGATAAGCACTGTCTTGATTTGAGTTATGTTGTGTTCTGTTCAGTGAGGCGAGGCGAGAGGGAGGGGTTTTACAGCATATAGGCACTGAATGACATTAACACATCCTTTTCTGTGTGTGTGTGTGTGTGTGTGTGTGTGTGTGGTGTGTGTGTTTCCATACTCACATATCCAAAGTTCTGAGCCCCTCTTGGAACCCCAGCTATCAACTCTGGAGGAAAAAGGAGGGATACACATTATAGAGAAACGAAAAAGGAATGAGAAGGAAGGGAGAGAGAAACTAAGGGCCCACCCTGACTCAGCAGATGTGTACTGAGAACAGACTGACGAATAGGGAAAGGGTCTAGCCTTCTACTATCTCTAAACGTGTATGTATGTGAGCGCTCGCCCTTGCGGACTGATGGATGAGTGTGGCGTGGACATGTGGGGATGATCTGATAGTCCCACCCACAGAGACAAGAGACAAATCCCCACCACACCCACTACAGACAAGATCACGAGCTAGACCTTTAAACAAGGCCCCCCCCCAAATGCCCCAGACCCAACCCAGCTTGAAGGGGCTGGGGAAAACTAGACCGCGCGACCACAACACAACACACAACACAGCCTGTCAACAAGCATGTGCAAACCATACAGAAGTTCCTTCTGATGACGAACATGTTGGGGCAGCAACCCCACACGCACAAGGCGCCTTGCCCAGTGACCAGGGTGAAGTGGATGTGGCAGGGTTGTCTCTCTCTCCGTTGGTCTCACCTGCTCTGAGTCTCCAGTGAACTCTCCCGCCGCCACAGAGTAACCTGCAACCAGGACATAGGTGAGAGTATTTGCTTGCACTGTGTGTGTATGTGTGTGTGAGACAGACTTTGTGTGTTTGTTCGACAGTGAGTCTTTGTGCTAGCCTGTCTGTAGACCTGTGTGTGTGTATCTGTGCTACTCTGTAAATAAGTGTGTCGGTGTGTGAGTGTGTGTATGTGAGTGTGTGTATGTGAGTGTGTGTTACCTAGGTAGCTGTCATCATGTGTGTCAGCAGCAGCGATGGTGTGCTTCTCTCCAGGACCCTTCTCAGGACGGCCTTCAGTGAGTACCCGTTCAGTATCTCTGCTATGCTGCCGTCTCACCTGACCTGCACACAAACACGTACACAAGGTGTCAGATGTCGTCTAGACTGTCCCAGGGCGGGAGAGAGCCGTGTCGTCTGTGGGGAAGCCGCTGTGAACAACACTCCCGACCCCACATGCAGGCTCCGCCCCCTGGGACAGCTACAACACACCGTTAACAGAAGAGCAGGAACACTCTCAGAGTTCCTGAAACCGAACACTTAACTGCACGCGCTCACAGTTACATTATGAAATATCCACACATCATTTGCAAGGAGAAGACACAGACGCACTGACAACACAAATACTCTGGCACCTACACACACACACCACATACATACATCACACACAACGACAAGTGATTTTTATCTTCAGCTGCCCTCAAACCTCACATCAATCCTCTTTATGTGTAAGTGTGTGTGTGGTGACACAATGTCCCTCCTCCCTACTTTTCTCTCTCAGTTATTCGTTATCTCCTGTGTTGTCTGTGTGACCCCAGATGCTGTGTTTCTATCTGCTAGTCACTGTGTGAGATGTTGCAAGAGTAAGATGTTCTCTCAGTGTGAGTAATAATAATTCTATCATTTAACAGTTTTATCCAAAGTGACAATGATTGTTGATCTGCAGTCAGATACTCTAACCGCTGAGCTAAAGCTGCGCCACCTAGTGAGTGTGATAGTGCAGGTGAAGACATTGGAGAGATATTATGTAAATCAGTCGCATACCAACAAACCCCCATAGGGGCCTGAGAGGGCAGAAGACGAGGGGGGAAGGCAACCCACCCCACCACCACACAGAAGAAATAGAATAAAAAAAAACCAAAAAAAAAGAGGACAGAAAAAAAAAAACTGAGAGATAGCAAATTAAATAAAATAAAAAGAAACAATTCGACAGAAGCCCGAAAAACAGAGACACACTCTCCAATGAACGCAAAGACCCATAACCTATCACCCAACCCCCCCCCCCCCCCTTCCTCCTCAGACACTTAAATAAAAGTGGGCTGTGAAATTTTATTGAATTTAATATTGATTATTATGACAGCATAAAAACTCTCTAATGTTAGGTGTACAGGGCTAAGCAGACATTTGGTATATAAAAGCCCTTCCTAGAGCGCTTGTTGGTGTAAAAAGGCTGTTAGATAAACTGCTGGTTATTAGAACGGAAAATAAACTCCAGGGCTTGTAGAGCTTTTATAACAGTCGCAGGGGGCGGAAGGTTTAAACGCCTCGAAGCGAGCCAAGCGCGGGTAGTGGCCAGCTCTGAGCCAGGGGGAAGGCGCAGGAGCATTATTGGCCCCACGGTTTTATGTTAATATTCAGTAAGATATACGTCACCCCTACATGTCACTGTAATGGTCAGTTAGTCATCAATAGTTATTCAGTGATGGTCATCGTGTCTCGACACAACTTCAC